>OZ020612.1:50991570-51591570 GCA_963971575.1 Liopterus haemorrhoidalis
GAGTGAGATATTCTTCTCAGCAGGACTTGAAAATTGGATTACAAAAAGTTTGGTCTCGATATCCAGGAGGATTATGTCCGGAATAGTGGCTGTCAGTAACCTCGCGGTAAGAGGTTAAGTAGGAGTTAAGTTAAGGAGGTAAGAGTGGGTAGTAGAACACGCGCAGAGTAGTATTATTATTATTTAAAAAGGGGATTTACAGTCCCACCAGTTTCGTCCAGGTTTACCCGCAACTTGTTCGGCACAGCTGAGACGCTCACTCCTATCATTCACAGATGGTCAAAAAGGTCAAAAAGATCCTGGAAATCGCTAAACTCTGGCAATATGCGACCGATGGTCTCAAACCAAATCCAGCGTTCATACAGTGAAACTATCCGAGCACTGTTTTTGAATTCTGTAGACCAGAGAGATAGTAGATGGTCTATAGATGGGAATGGTCCAGATTTCCCTTTAAACAGTTTTAAGGCCACCCAATACACCCAAAATCAAGATAGCTTCGCAGAAAAATCTGGGAACATCTTTTTTAATTCGAACAAGGAATCCAGGTATTTGATTCTCTTCTCGTCTACTTTGAGAGTGATGTTCTTTTCATGACAAATATGTCATCTCAAAAAATCTGCGGGGAGAGGGAAAAATATGAAGTTACACTTCTGTTTAAATCATTAATTTTGCAACAGCCTTACTGCTGACTAACGGCCCAGTTACATTTCAAGGTGTTGCGACACACCGGTTGGAAAGCACCCGCGTAATGTAATATTTGGTTGTTTATGATGTACTTTTACTTTTTGTCATTATTAATATTCCTATTTCTTTTGTCTTGTTCTTTCTTTATTCAAGTCTGTAATATTTGTGAAGGGAAAGTTAAATAATGTACACTCGCTGAAGACTGAATTCTAACTGACTTTATTCTAAAACTAGTGGACTCATTGCCAACTGTGTTGGCAAACAAATCATTACCTTAATCTGGAACTTGTTCGACACCTCAGACTTCTTTCTCTATCCATACGCCTAACTTCATCCAATTCAAATTGAATCAACTCTTCGCGTATTATTAAAAACTGGACAAATAATGATTATTATTCCGAATTATTTATTCATTAACTTTTTAAGATGGGAAAACGATTCATTTTCACTCAGTGCATTATATTTATAATGTTAAAACTAAAAATGATTTGAGACGTTAAATTTAAAATATATTTATTAAAATTAATTTTCCATTTTCTTATATAATATAAAAAATACGCACACGGAAAAAACACACGGATTAATACGCACACGGAAAAAAGCACACATGAAAAAATACACACACGGAATAAAGCGTACTTACACTATATCTCAAACCATATCTCAAACCAGTGAAATAAATCGTGAGAAACTATTGCACAGTAAAATTTAATTGTTTGCCCGCTTTAATATATTGCGTTCATATTTCGGGGTAGATTTATAATATACCACTGAACACTGCGCATGCGTCACACACACGTCATTTGTTCAATATACAAATATTCTAAACAGGTGGGACTGTGCAGAACTTTTAAAACACAATTTATTTTTAGGTGGATTATAAAAAAATAAAAATAAACAGTTATCAACCATAACCTAAGATAGTGCTCGGGACGTCGGAGATTTTTCACGAGGCCCCGCGCTTATTTGGGGATATTTTTAACAATTATTAGTAGCTAGGGCAAGTTTTTGACACCAAATGCATTATTTTCCCGAGGCCCCGCAAAACCCACAGCCGGCACTGCGTAGAACTAAAAAAATAATAAAGCATTGAAAAAATAATAATAAAGAAAAAAAAGTCACATTTTTCTTACTTACTTTCATCAAAACCAAATATTTTTTTAAATAATTATTTTTCTGCTAATAATAATATTAATCAAAAATGTCGAATATCACAGAAGGATAACTTTTTTCTGTGTTTTGTTTCGTAAAAAAACCGATCCGTGTATTTCACAACTAAATTAATAATTGTGAAGTGATTTTTTAATGAAAAACACAACTGTCATTATTACTAATTTATTGTCAACACTCAAAACAAAAAATCGCAGCACACTACTGTCCAATACATAAATTAATATATAATAATCGTTACATTTCGGTACCTCGCTCAATTGTTTCAGACAATTTCCACGCACCCACCCAGCCAAGGACACAGGTTGGGGTATTATATTATAGATAATCTTGTACGCACCAAGTATGCATTTGACTTGTCAATACATTACAATTCCCCCTGACAATTAGGGATGATACCGCTCAGGAGCATTTCTTACTCGCGGTGATCGTCTGGGAACCTTAACATCCATTTTGACATTATTATTTACATTTTTATTTACCACTACGTTATGATTTTTCTCTAAATTAGTTTTATTATATCTATTTACTTTATATCTAATTTGATTCAGATGCCTTTTCCAAACTTGTTCACCATTTTCTAATTTAACTAAATAAGTTCTAGGTCCCAATATTCTAAAAATAATAGCAGGAGTCCAGGTCGTTTTATTCTTATCCCGATAATCTTTTACCCAAACTTTCGAGTCGAGTTCAAATTTCTCAGTCCTCTTCCTCTTACTCCCCTGAATTTGTTTATTTTGATTTTCCGTGACTTTTTCTGTCAATGACGGATGTAATAAATCAAATCTATTTCTTACTTTACGACCTAGCCTTAATTTAGCCGGACACTCGTTTGTAGTACAATGTTCTAGGTTTCTATAATCAAAAAGAAATTTTTGAATTTTGTTGGAAATGGAATCTGAATTTTTTACATCTTTTACAGCTTTAAATAAAGCGTTTTTAAAAGTATTAACTACGTTTTCTGCTGCTCCATTTGACGCAGGGTGGTATGATGGTGAAAATAGATGTCTAATTCCATTTAATTTCATAAAACTCTGAAATTCAACACTAGAAAATTGTGTTCCGTTATCTGAAACTACCGTTCTCGGTAATCCAAATGTACCAAATATTTTACAAATTTTTTCGATTAAGTTTTTACTACTAACTGATCATTTACCAAAACTTTATTCTAAAATAATCTTGTACATACCAGGTATGCACTTGACTTGTCAATACATAATATGACAATGATTATTTGGTTTGTAACTGATTATAAATGGTATTAAATAACGGTTAATTTTAGTACTGAAGTCCGTAAATTAAGTACGCATAGGTATTCATTGAAGTTCATGTATGCGTTATATAAATGAAGCGTCACTATACTTCACCGATAAATTTCAATTAATTGGTGAAACAATTCATGCAGCATTGATAAAGTTTCTTGAAATATCTGTTTGAATGTGTTGGCAGTGCCAGTAAATGGAATATGTTGTCATTATCAGGACCCTAAACCCCATTCCAATATTATTAATCCATTTCAATTGCTCCGGTCCATCGATGGGCAGTTTTCAAGTGATTCCAAATCGATTAGATGTGGCATGTCCGATCGTCGTGCGCTGTCGTTCTAGATTAAACGTCCAGTAATTGTCTACTTTAATTACCGCGGCGCCGGTCGTCATGACGACGCCGGGCGTCAGGACCGTGCACCATCTCTGGCGATGTTCTTTTCATTAGAGAGGCGGCCCAAGGTGTGTTGATCCGATTACTGAACTCGTGTGCAACGTTGCGGACAACGTTGCCAGATTTATGACCCTGCACAAATCACTTCTTACACCAACCAAATATTTTTAAACACTTGCTTTTTATTATTTTTAAAATAGTTTTCTCAACAGGAAAATTCCGAAATACTATTTTTTTCTTATAATAAATTTAAATGGAAATTTAAAGAAAAATTTCTATATACTGACATTTTCTACTGTGACTAGAGTGACTAGATTGTTGCAACTGAAAACCAGGATAATTCATATAAGTATTCATCTTCTTTGAGCATTGTCAGTCATGACTTTTGACCTCACTTACATAAGCCTTTCATCTTGATCTGTTAATTGTGAGGTATTCCCATGTAACCCATATACAGTAGAACCTCAATTATCCGGACTAGGTCGGGGTTGACGGTAGTCTGGATAACGAAAGATCCGGATAATCGAAAAAAAGTGAGGAGAAATAGGAAAGAAAAATTACGTACATTAAGCATGAATCTTTTTTTTTTGGTATATATACGTAAACTGTGTAATTTTTTCACTTTGTTTTTTTATATCCGATATTGTGGAAATGACGACGCCATATTTATCAGACCAATAACGTCCTGAGTCACCTCATTTCAATGTACTGATGATATCTAATTTGTCTTTTAAAGATAGTACAACACGTTGTCTTTTCGATGACATATCGGTAATATTAAAAGAAAATATTTAAATCGCACGTCCAGACACGTTATGACGTGAAAACCGGTACACAGCGAATTCGTAAAATATTTTCCTGTTTTAAAAGAATCCGGATAATCGAAAATTCGGATAATTGAAGTTCTACTGTACTAATATCAAAACGGATAGAAAATTTCTCCATCATTTTAGGGTTTTGTAGGTATGACCAAAAACCCTTATAACGTCACTCATGTGTCTATCTGTTTGGTTGAAATTGTAGCCAAAACATAGTTGAAATTTGGCATGCTTATACAACTCTTTGATTCATATATAGAAAGAATTCAAAAAACACATAACAAGGAAAATATAAACAAATATGTATTTAATAAAAATATAAATGTATTTTTTTTAAATTTTACTTTAAATACTTTTATGGAATTTTCGCCAAAAAGCTGTCAATAACCATATTTTTCTGTTCCAAAATAATGTTAAAAAATATTATTATTATTAAATATCTGTCTTATCCATTCATATTTGGAAATATATAAATCTTTAAAATATATTGAAAATTGTAGTTGAAGACTAGTCTGTTATTAATAAGTAGTACTTTATTTTCTTATATTTCATTTGCAGGAGAAGTGTAAAAAATAATATTTATAAATATTGCTTCGCCCCTTTCCTGAATTGTCCTTTCTGAATTGCCCCCCCTGGATTATCCCCCTTAATCCCCCCAGAATTGTCCCCACCCTGAATTGCCTCCCACCCTGAGTTGCCCCCTCCCTAAATTGCCCCTACCATGAATTTCCTCACTCAGAATTGCCCCCAACCTTAATTTCCCCCACCATGAATTGGCCCCGCCCTGAATTGTCCTCCTCTGAATTGTTCCGCTCTGAATTGTTCGCCCCTGGATTGTTCATCCTTGAATATTTCCTCCCTTAAGCGACTACGACACACAGTTTAGTAAACACCGTCCTACGCTATCAGGATAAGCTGGTTCTTGCTTTGTGCTTCTTTACCGATTCACCAATAATTAATAAAGGTTGTCTGGACTATTCCATTAATTATTCAATCCTATCAACAGTGATCTAGGATTAAATATCATTAGATTCAAAGGATATCAATTAACTAATAACAATAATTGAATTATTCCATGTATGTCATAATTTGATTTAATATTTTCAATAACAGATTTACGTCTGGTAACAATATCCTCCATTATTCATAAAGGTCGATTCCAATAACCCTATATTAAATGTTTAACAGTTAAATATTACATAATGAAAACCTCAAATTTGCCTTGTTTACTATAAACTATCGTGGCTCGGTTGTAAGACACCTACGAAAGAGAAATAGATCCCGAAGATCACTTCGTAATTTTCACATTCACTTTTTCACAGTATAGCTGTAAAGTCAGCTCACAGATAAACTCAGCCTCAAGTTTAAAAAACAAAAAACAGCTTGCTTTACGTTGCATACGCAAATCCAATTGCTCTTTAAGTAAATGATTCTATTAAATTTTCTGGTCCATGTTTTAAGAGCAGAGGCAGAAACATTCTGAGTTTTTGAAATGTCCAAATCCAGTAGCGGTCTTCCCACACATTATAATACGCGACACTTTCTATATGCAAGCATAACTCAAACTAACGAGCCAAGATACAGCTGGCTCCGCTGTAATGTAATTTTAGCGCATGGTCTGACCACCCGGTCTTCCCCCGACTTTCCGCGAAGGCCTATAAACTGTCTGAAAATGGAGCCAGTTTCGATTTGGCTCACCTGCTCAAATAAATACAAAGCATTGTTCGTCGCATCAAATGCAAGGCAATAGCATCGTTCCGTACTTAAACGCGTATATATTGAGTGAATTATTATTTATAGAATAATTTTGAGTGAATCTGACTGGATATGGATAACTCAACAATCTAACTAGTATGCGCTTTTTCTCTAACCAGTTGGATTTGGTGGGATCATACGGAACATTAAGCAATATTCCTCATTTATTAGAACCTCTTTATAAGTTATCCTTTCTTGTAAGTATCATTTTCTTAAAATAAATTGAGCCCTGCAAATCCGTGGATTTTTCTGCGGTTGCAGATAAATTATCTTTTAAATCGTGCGGATGCGGATAAAATATTATATCCGCTTATCCAAAATATGCGCGTGAACAAAATCTTTGGTTAGACGCCTCTTCCCACGGAAGACGAGTTTAGAACCCCAAAAATGTATCGCTAGCATTTTTATTGTACTTATGGCAAGAGTGAAATAATGATACATTACGGAATTTTTTACTTTTTACTCTTCCCATAAAGATCAATTTTACTGTTACTTATATAGTTAAGTATAATAGAGTTTATATAACAGTCGTAGATACAAAAATTTCTTTGGATTTATTGCCAGTTTATAAATTTAAAAATAATTTTGTAATGTGTCGTCTTATTTTGCATTTTTTGAAATATTAGTAAAAATTAACCATGGTAATTTGCCACATTTAAAAACATATGAAGCAGATATCAATTTAAAAAACAAATCTCTCTTAAATTTCTTGAAACCATCCTATAACTTTCATCTTTTAATAATAGGATGAATTTAAGAATTTAGTTTTATTATAAAGAATTCATTGTTTTAAATTTGGTGATCTTATAGGTTTTTCATTGTTATTTATTGTTATTACATCATATAATATATATTGGAAGTGTTGGTATGTATGTTCTATTAGCCTTCTGGTGTATCTTCATTTTTCCAGTAACGCGGAAAGAGGAAAATGAAAGAAATATAATTCTTTTATATATCTACATAACACTCGTTTTTTATTAACAAAATTTTGGGACGGGCATGGGTTGGCCATTCTAACGTGAAAAAATTCGTGAATCACTATTCACGCGTGAGTCACGAACCACGCGTCCCGTAAAAACGCGTGCGTGAACGTGAAATTTTAAATTTATGATTTAGTGTGCGTGCGTGTAATTTTGAATCTGACTTCGTGAGCGTGCGTGATCGTGACAAAATTTTATTCACGCGCCCAACACTAATATGCATAAACCTTTGATCTGAACGCCTATATTTTAGACGAGGCCTAGAATAGCTGTTAATATCAATTGAGTTGATGCAATCAGTTTAGCTGATATTATCAGCTTATGCTCACCTGATTGTATCAGGTCACCTTATATTAGCAGCTCTTCTAGACTGCGCCTAAAATCCAGGTTAGCATATATCCTTTATCTAATCACTAGCAACTAGTTCAAAGATATTTTTTTTATGCTATTAAACTTCTTCATCGTGCCTATACCAACTGTTATCGTATAGAAGTCTGATCTTCCGGTTTTATTGTACATAACCTTTCAACGAAAATTCAAATTCAGTGTATTTCTCAATCTTTTCCGAAAAATTAACAAATTTTATTTTCGCAAGAAATAATTATTTTAATTTACTTCCCCGTTATTTAATGATGACATAATACTTATTGTGGGGTGTTTCTAATATGTAAGTGAGCTGTAAAAGAAGTATATAAAAGTAAATTTGTCAGTTTTATAGTTACGGTCAATTAAAGAAATGTGCAGTAAAATCTGCAAAAGCCTTTTTCTTGCTGAGATGTTACCGCAACGAGAAATAAAAACAAATTTGAGAATTATGCCAATGGGACAAATTGTGAGTCAGCAAACAGGGGTGACAAAACGAGGGGTGAATTAAGACTGGGTTAGTTGGATGAGCATCTGAGATATTTCAAAGAAAAACTAGGGAGGATAAACTAGATCAAACTTGTGATAGTGGGGAAATTGGTCACGATGCATTAGAACGATGCATGGAAAATCTTTGTTTTTCTTTTCAACTTTTAAGCCGACCTACGGCACGATATACAGGGTGTTTGTTTGTTTTGATACAAAAAAACTTTATTTGTAAAGATACAAAAAAATCTTCAGAACAAAAGTTAAACTAGACAAAAAGGCCCATCTAAAGGTTACTATAAGAATTCTGAGGCACTTTATGTCAACTTTTGATCTAGCATAAGGAATCGATAATTTTATATTTTTTTCCTAAAAGTACATTAAATTAGCTTTACAATGACACAAAAAAGTCATATTTTTATGTAAACCATTTCAAAATGGCGACCATTTATTTACAAAATAATAATCAACATAAGTTTTACAAAGTTGAACGTAGCAAGCTTTGAAAACAATAAAAAAAGAAACAAAATATCTCTAAAATAAACTGTTATAACTAGATATTATATGAAATAACATGAAATAACTTAAATTTTAATTTTTCAATTAAATGTTTTATAAATAACAAGAGTTTAATAGTTTATTTTGCTTATTTTTGTTTGAAAAAAATAAAATAAAAGAGATATTTTGTTTCTTTTTTTATTGTTTTCAAAGCTTGCTACGTTCAACTTTGTAAAACTTATGTTTATTATTTTGTAAATAAATGGTCGCCATTTTGAAATTGTTAACATAAAAATATGATTTTTTGGTGTCATTGTAAATCTAATTTAATGTACTTTTAGGAAAAAAATATAAAATTATCGATTCCTTATGCTAGATCAAAAGTTGACATCATTTTCGGTGAAACCGGAAGTGCCTCAGAATTCTTATAGTAACCTTTAGATGGGACTTTTTGTCTAGTTTAACTTTTGTTCTAAAGATTTTTTTGTATCTTTACAAATAAAGGAGATTTTCGGGGTGCCCCGTTTCAAACAAACACCCTGTATTTGAAAAATAGTCACCAAAATCATCAGATCTAGTTACGTACCTATTACAAAATGAAAAATCAACTGTGGCCATCACTGAACCGACCGCCATCACAATGTGCTTGTATAAAATACTCTCAAATGAAAGTTGTTAATTATTGTTTTTATAGCAACTTTTGTTAAATAAATTTTTTGCAAAAATCTTAAAACCGACACGAGTAAACTCCCGTTTCTAGTTAACCGATTTTTACCAATAGTTGATCAACTCGTGCCATTGATGTCAAAAGCTTAAATATGAAGTTTCATAAAAATCCTTTTAGCCGCATTTGCTCTGCATGTGTACACAGACCGACGGACAGACAGACAGACAGACAGACAGACAGACAGACAGACAGACACACAGACATCATGCTAAAAATAGTCCATACGTTATGTAGGGACAAAATACCTTCCTTATATTAGGTCGACAAGGATGAAATTTGTAGAAAAAAGGCAAAGTTGGTTGATAACTTACAAATATAAGGAATTATTTTATTCATCAAAGTATGCACCCATATTGTTTATACACTTTTGCCATTTAAGCGGCAGGTTGTTCCGGCAGGTTGTTCAGGCCGGTTGTATAAAACCCTGGCGGACGAGAGTCAATGAATTCCTGGAAGGCTAGTTTTACAGCATTGTCGGAATTAAACTGTTTTCCTATTAAAAAGTTGTCTAAATTGCGGAAGAAGTGGTAGTCAATGGGGGCTAGGTCTGGTGAGTATGGAGGATGATGAAGAAGTTCCAATTCCTGTAGTTTTGTCACAGTCATTTGTGCAGTGTGTGGTCTAGCGTTATCATGCAATAAGATAGGAGTCGATCTGTTGCCCAATTTAGGCTGTTTTTCTTTAAGTTTCTGCATCATTTTGTCCAGTTGGTTGCAGTATATTTCTGTGATCGATGAGTTAGGTTTTTTGTTTGTTTGGTTTTTAAGTTATCTGTACGAAATTTGGCGAACCAATTTGATATTGTCTGCTGCGTAGTAACACTAGAGCCAAATACACTATTAATATTTCACGCGGTCTGCGATGCCCTAGTTCCACCTAAGAACTCATATTTCATAATAGTGAGAATTTCGAACCGTTCCATTTTCAACAAAATTATTTTAAAAAAAAAGTTTTTGATGTTTTTTAGAGCATACAATGATTTCTTAAACAGGAGAGATGTGTATATTTCCAACAAAAAAAAAAAAAACAGAACGGTAAAATATCAAGCCAATGTCAAATAATAAGCTGTTAAAGTTGGCAATATTATTAATTACAAATTTCATCCTTGACGACCTAATGTTGGCAGTCAAAAATCTTATAGGAATTCGAAACATCCGAGAATTGGTAGTAAGTCTCGGAAAACGAGGATTAATATTTTAATAATTGAATTATATTTTAAATGTTATGAAAATACAGCAAAACCTTTTGTAAACATCTAACACGAGAACCCGGCAAATCTTTTGATTGTAATGAAACATGTTTTAAATATATAAACATTTTATCTTTTAGAATTATTAAAAGTGTTTTTCTTGTTAATACATGTTGTTTCTGAGAAACATGGAATAAATTTCTCTACATTTCAAAGGTTTATACGCTGTAGATTATTTCTGTGCAATGGAGACTACGGTAGTTGGCGCTATTCATCGTAACGATACGTGTTCAATAGAAGAATGTAGCGTGTACGAACAGTATTTTCGATAAATATAAAATGTATCTACCGTAAAATATGGATATGAATGCGAGTGTTACAAAAAGTAACGAATGTCGGTGTTATCGCCGTAGACTGCAGTAGAAATGTCCGCACAGTTCAGTAAATTCTACCAATATCACAGCCAGCGACGCAGAACAACATATGATATTCTCTGTTTTGAAATAAGATATTAAAAATTATCTGAAGGATCATGATGTTTTTTTATTTACGAGTGACAACTATGAAGCTAATGAAACAGTTTTAAAATGAATGATAAGAGAATTTAGTGGTCTATATGAAACTAGAATTTAAAATGGTGTTTGAAGCGGAGATTTAAAAGCAACCATCGAAATTTGTACGCATATATAGCTCGCAATTTGTTATGAAAATACACTAGAGTAAAAATAAAGCATTGCTCTTCGTCATCGAGATAAGGGTGCTCGAATCTAAACTGAAAATGCTATTTATATTGATTGCCAGTAATTATTTGTTTTAAATTAAATAGAAAATCACGAATTACATAATCACTGATAGCTTGTTCCCGTATTACATTTTGTCACTCGCAAAATGTGAGCGTGTAAGTATGTTTTTCGAAAGTTGTTTAGAAGTTTGGGTTGAAGTCGCCAATTCTGGATACGAACATTTTGCCAAGAATAACGCAGAGATAATTATAGGCAGAATCAGGCAACAGCGTCTGGATTTGCGTTTATTGCATACTAGTGTGGAACGCTCTATATGTGTCCGTTTGTATTCCATTTGTCACTACATTGCGCCATGTACTTCGACAGAGGGGTTTTTCTTCCCAGTTAGGGTTGAGCAGCTCACATAACTTGAGGTTATTTTTTATCTTATCTTTGTAGCGTTGCTTAGGAGCTCCCACACATCTGCAGCCTCCTCCCAACTCTGAGTACAGTAATTACCTAGCATTTGACATTATTATGACGTATCCAACACGCCGAAACTGAATTTGGTACAACATGGCCTCAATACTGATGATATTACCTTTAGCCAAAATTTCTGTGTTAGGCACATAATCTAACCATTTGACTCTCAATATCGTCCTAAAGCATTTTTGGTGGAATCTTTCTAGAATTTTAATATTCTGTCTACAGAGACTTCATGATTCACTGCTGTAAATAAGTACAGGAAGTAAAGCTTCTAAATCATTATCTTTGTTTTAAGCTGTTAATCTCGGCAGCTTCATATGTTTTTAGAGATAAATGCCTGGTATGCCGCAGATATTCTTTATGACACTTCTTCATCAAACGAACTGTTGCAGGATAATATGCTACCTAGGTACTTGAAAAGCGTTACAATAATTACGTCTTTACCATTCATGTTGAAATTGTGAGGGCTGTTGCTATGATTATTATGTGACAGGGTGGCAGGTTTTTCTAAATTAATGTTTAAATCAAAGTTCTGCCAAAATGCAGCCTATAACACTGGTAAACAAAAATGAACTTATTTTTTGTGACATGGACAAAACATGGTGTATCCCAAAATTTGACCTTAAAGCCGAAAATGACCACAGATTTTTTTCACCCATAATTTTTTTGCTATGATGTATTCTTAGTTTTTAACAAAATATAGCGATACATCCAAATCTTTTGGGAAGTTATCTAGATGAGAGAAAAGAAAGTGAATTTTTAAACATCCTACATCCCATTTCTTTGTAGGCATCAAGTTCATTCACGATATCTCTGTAATTTTCAGCTCTCACATTTCCAAGAAAATTTGAAACAACTGTTTCAAAAACTCCCTAAGCTCTTATTTCATCTTCATTTAGCATACTGTCAAATACATCATCTTTCATTATTTCTCTTATTTTTGGGTCCACAAATATGCTCTCTTTAATTTTTGCTTCACTAATATTCGGAAATTTATGTTTTAGATAAAAAACCCTCTTCCGTTTGGATCCATTACTTTAAAGAAAATCTTCATTTAGCCCAATTTAATATGTAAAGGAGGGAAAAATACGTTTTTGGGATTGACCACTGGTTTACTTCCAAGGTTTTTTAGTCCAAGAGTTAGTGCCTGACGTAGTGGCCACTCCTTCTGTATAGTCAATTACTTAGAACTCAAAAAGTAACCAGTCTCGAGTCACGACATAGAAAATGCAACAGATTCGAATACCTATAGTTTACTAATGGACGCAATCTATTTTGAAGCATACTTTTAGACCTAATAAACAAGAATAAACTGATCTTACCCACTTGTGTACCGTCACTGCAGATACATTTCGTGAATTAACGCAATATGAAAATGTTGCATATTGCAAAATATAAATTTGCCTGTTACAGAAAATCTGTGGGTGATAGAAAAATTCACTTTTCAGATTTGTTTTCAGCATATCAAAATACATTAGAAATACCTAAAAATTGCCATGTCGCAAATAGTGTGTTTATCAGTATAATCAAGCTATTGTTGAGTGAAAGAATACACAATCAATGTATATAAAAGTTCGTTTACTTCCCCATGTATAGTTTTGCAATTTGAATTGAAACATGAGAGGTTCAGTAAGTCTCCATGGAAACGGAATCATATATTAACGCCTCCGCTATAGTTATGAAAAGCAAACTGAATGATACCCAAAAAACTATTTAAAATCATTGTTAGTTAAATTTTTAGGCGCACAGTAACAAAAGCTATTTGCTCGAGATCATTGTCCACAAAACCTTGAGCCACCAGTATTTCCCAAAATATAGCTACTTGTAAACTAGATTATGAGGGTATGATAGGAGAAGCTCATACCACTTCCTTCCATTGAAAATTTCAAAAAATGTTACAGTGTCCCTTCAATTATTCTTTAATTTAACGGAGAGAATTCCGTAAATTTCTGTTTCTGTAGAGCTTTGGTTTGCGATCTTTCAAATATTCTATTTTAGAGATGGTGCCTGAATAGAAACAGATTTTACCCCATTTATTAGTGGATGGATTTAGCTTGTTGCTGAAATCTTTCGTAAGATATATAACATTGCTTAAAATAAGTATAAATTTTGTCAGAACAATATAAATTCTTACTGTTTGGAATAAAATCAAGCTAGTCCTGACAGTAGTACCCAGCGAATCGCAGTTTTTAAACATACTGTTTTAAGAAAAGAAATATCTTTTTAGACAGAAACTCGAGCAGAATATGTTAGTGTACTAGATTTAAAAAAACTTAACTATATCTTGAATCAAACATTCTTCCACAATGTTGAACATTGACCGTTGAAAAAGAAGTAAATAGAACAACAGTAAATATTCTTTTATTTTATAATATTAAAAGTCGAAACATGAACCAGGGACAATAGTTGTATTTCAGAACCGATCATTTCTTAATAAAGCACAGTGGCATTTCATAGAACGTATCTTTCAGCGATTTCCACGTGCCAGCGTTGCTGATGTCGACCCCTTAAGGGGTTGCTTTAAGCTCCATATTCACCACCCACATCCCTCTTCGCATCAGAAGCCAAATGTTTTTTGTCAAACAGGATTTATTGATATTGACATGCATTTTTATGAAAAGCTCCATTTTATCGACGATAGATTTTCGTGAATTTCAGGTTGAACGGCTTGTTGTGTGGCTCCTTTTGTTCGATTCGTAGCGGCTGGCTTATCCTGAACAAAACTAGATTTGTTGCCCGATATTTGACTGCATATTTCGTTTTGTATATCTCGATATATGAGTCACTACTAATTTACAAAACCATTTTATCCCTCAGTGTTTTTTTGCTAACTCCACTTTTTCAGATACATACTTTTCCGTTCCTTTTTACCTTTTTACTAATTTTCAAAGCCATTCTCTTGATCGTTTTATTTTTTATTTAGCGTTGTTCTTTTATTACCGAGCGCAATTCTCTGTACGATTTAATATCTGTGCACTTATTAAAATGTTTGAAGGGAAAACTGATGTATTATTTTCTTTAATCAGTTTTCAGATCTTTCCTGAATTGTTCATTCTGAAAGCTACAGTACCTGATATTTTTTCGCAATTCTTCAAAACGGAGTTTAATCTTGGATACTCAATCCTGTGTTTTTAAATTGGTTGTTTGATCATATTATGTAACAAACAATATCACATTTATGACGATTAAAATGTGGTGATGCTACATGGTAATTCGTCTAAATGTTTTTTTTTTTGCATATATCTACACCCCATTGCAAAATTCGAAAAAACTATATCAAAACTGAATTAAAGAGAAATAAATGTTCTACGAGGTGTGTAAATTAAGTAACCAAACTGGTTTAAAAAAAAATTATTCGAATTGAATTTCAATTCAATATTGTCTCCCTCAAAATAACTTCCTTGGGAAGCCACAAATCGCTGGAGAAGGCTTCTTCCAATCTTCATAGCAGTGCTGGAACTCGGATACTGGAATACCTTTCAACTGGTCGGTTACGGACGTTTGAATGTTTTCGAGTGTCCCAAAAATTACGTCCCTTGAGGTGATTTTTCAATCTTGGGAAGAGGAAAAAGTCACAAGGATTCGTCAGGCGAATAAGGAGGCTGATGAGCCAAAGGATTGTATTTACTGGTCAAAAACTTGTTTATTGAAATTGCTGTGTGACAAGGCGCATTGTTCTCTTCCTTCTGAAAATACATAAAACATCCAAAAAACCTGGGTCCTTGACAACACACTGTCTTCGTAGGCCTGTTGAAGTTTTGCAAAAGTTTCCGTTGCACTATGCCCATGTCTGAAGCAAAACCTGATAGCACACCGTTGCTCGAAATGAATGTCACTCATTTTTAAAACGCACTAGAAAAAACTGTTTCACGAAAAAAATCGATACACACAACAAAATTACGCGAGTTCAAACTCGTACTGAAGGCGTGTCACATGTTCACCTCTCGCCCCTCTAAGTCCCGCGTCCCAAATATTGCCAGATCAAACACTATGTTGCCAGTCCGATCACTTAATTTTCATACCTCGTATAATTTACCTTTCATACGTTTTTTTTTTAATGTGATCAATTTTTTGAATTCATTCATTCTTTCAAAAATGTATTTTTCGCTTCAATTAACGCAAAATATTATTACTACTGAAATTCTGCTAATTTCTCAAAATATACGATTGTTTTTGACATTTCTTTTTTTTTTTGCTTCTAACCCGTGATCTAGTCCATATTAACTATTTTTTTTTTTTCATCCTCATTCCTATGGATTTTTCGAAACTCCATACCAGCACTGGACCTGATGGTATGTCCAGAGTGATTATTCACCTACTGCTGCCTCAGTCGGTTGTACAGAAACGATGTTAAACCTGATTTTATACTCTAATTTTACAAAGCATCGATGTCTGTAATTGTTGAGGATATTATCTTTGTAGAAATAAAACACAATATTATGTTATATTTCCGCAAGTTTACGAAAAAACATTTTTTTTACATAATTGTATATTTTAGGAAATTAGCAGAATTGAAGTATTTTTGCGTTAATTGAAGCGAAAAAACATTTTGCATGAATTCGTAAAATTGACCAACTTTGTGGCGCACTAGAAGCGAAACCCTTCATCCCACAAAAAAAAAAAGTGTAAAAGTTAAATTAAAGATAATTTATTATTCTTTAATTCAATGTAAAAACTTTTTTTCCAATTTTACAATGAAACGGATATATTTGCAAAAATATATTTATTTGCACCTTTTTCGTTTCTTTTGAAGTTTCGGCAAAAATTTTAGTCGCAAAATGTGATCTCGATAACAGTACCTCAAGACCTATTTATCCCACCAATTTATAATACTCCCGCACAGTTTTTTCCAAAACAACTGTTTTGAAATTCCAATTTTCTGGACTATTTTATTTAAAGGCTGAATCCTATTAAACACTAAATGGCACTGAGGGTCAATATTCACAAACGCTATGCACAAACGTTTTTACTTTGTGGGTGAAACAATTAAGCGATTTTTTAAAATTTTATTTATTTTACATCGGCCTATTTCTGCAACGAGGCTAATCGCCGATGCCAGGGGGCGAGCTCCTACACGAGAGGTGAATGATTGTGAAATTGGGAGTAAAGTTAATATATTATATAATATTTAACGAGCTCGGTCACGCGTGCAGATATTCGTGAATCCTTTTTAATCTAATGGAACCCCTCGATGATCCTTGGAATTTAGTAGGATCTCTGGATAATAAATTCACACACCTGTGCTGTTGGTGAACACTCACCAATCTCAAAATAGTTTGCTCAAACAATATGTGAATATGACCGTTGTTTAATCCGGACAAATCAGTGAGAACACCTTTCTAGTACACCTCAGTGTCTGAGAATGCACGGTTGTTGCATGTGCATAGTGTCACTACCGGAATGTCAGCTACTTTAATTAACATCCGGGCGGTCTTTATTCCGGGAGATCGCGGAATGTTGTTAAACTAAGTGGCTGCACTCAGCTTTGCCTTGGTTCGCCCTGCAGAGCTCAGACTTTACCCTCCTCTTCTCCTTTCCTCAGTTCACAAACCAACGTATTCTTAATAAACATTGCGGTTTTCTCTAATCAACTCACTAAACTACACTTCGATTAGTTTCGACCAAGTTATGTTTGCAAAGATCTTCATTTCAATTTCACAGAGGTGGCTAAGTGAAATGAACACATTGAAATCCTTTAAAATTTGATATTATCTGTCTCATTTTGTAATACGAAACTTAGAGGGAAACTTAATTTTTTATGTTGTATATTTAAAATATCATCTTAGGGTGGTAATTCTGAAGTGGCACCTTTCAAAATATTTGACATGTCATGCACAATTTTGACATGTCAATCGCAATTTTGACATGTCAGTTTGGTTTCTGACATATAGTTTTTGAGGGAATATAACCTCGATATAATAAAACTTAAGCAAATATTTAAAAGCCAGATTTACAAGTTCACATGTTTCGATAAAAGTCTATTTACACCACAATAGTCACCAAAGTAACCGATCTAGTTTCGTATTACAAAAAGGGACAGATTATATCTTTTAAATTTATTCAAAATAGTATTATCTAATAATTCAATTCCTTGATAAAATCGCATTGGCAATAAAAACAAGTTACAAGGCGGACGATAGAAAAATGAAGGATTTTTAAAAAATAATATTTATAATTATATATCATCTGCCCATACAAAGGTCAAACTCGATTTACGTGTATTTGGTTTACGCGCTTACCAATGCAAAACTTGTAGAGCCATCTATGAACCATCTTGTAGAGCTGATGAAAAATTCATTATAAAATGAATTTATTTAAAAAGGTAATGTGCAACTAACCGAAAAAATAAATCAATAACAATAATGTAAACTAAATAACATGATTATATTTGTAAAAATACTATAAAAACAAACTCGATACAAAATACTAGTAATAAGGCAATGAAAAAAATATGGTTTTTAAAAGTTAAGTTGTTCATCTTTTAATTAACAGACGGCACAAGTAAATCTTTGCATTAGTAAGTTTTATAAAATGATATTTGCAAGGCGGCACAGTAACATAGCTAATGTTACGGCTAAAGACATCAGTGAATGCAGATACTTTTGTAGAAAACTTCAGTTCAACTGACTTAAATCTAAATATGCATAACGCATAAGCATAAGCATATTTACAAATAACCAATAATTAGTTATTAGTCAGCCATCTTATGTTGTTATGGTAACATGGCAACAAAATTTGTTGTTAAAGCTTGTATTTTTCGAAGCAATAATTGTTTTTAAAAATTTAAAGGGCATCAAATATAAGCTCTTGAAAAGTAGATTATGGATCATGAAGTAATTTTAAAATAGTTTTTATTTTAACGCCAAATTTAGAAACGTTATTATCAAAAACATTGTACAACAGATTATTATTTCTAAATATAGAATTTTATGGATTTTGAAAATAATATTCTTTATTTCATGTGTGGCATTAAATGAAAGCGTTTAATACTTAAAAAAGTTAATTAAGGAAAATATTTTGATACCGTTGCAGTCAAAACTGTACCCAAAAATTGCTATTACTTAGTAGTACCTGAAAAATCCAGCAATGTCTGAACAACCGCCTAAAATTATAGGTATTAGTTACGTTATAGGTATTTGTTAGGACAACTCTCTAGCAAAAAAGAAGATAATAAGGGAAGTACTCTGCACTATCGAGTTAAGGGTACAGTATCTAAATTGAAATCGTTAGTAAAATCGTTAGTTTATTTTTTTCTATAATATAAGTGTTTTTTTTTGCATACGCATATACAAAAGGGTACAGTAAAACAAATACCATATCTAAGAAAAGAAGAACAGGAATGTTAACATCTCTCTTGAGAAGAAGAAGGAAGTTATTAGACGAATGGAAAGTGGGGAAAAACGTCCCGATGTCTACAGGATAATGAATTTACCGTCTTTGTCTGTTACTACCATTATGAAAAATGCAGATAAAATCAAAAAATCTACTCAGCAAACTACAATAGTAAAACCGCATTCAGAGCTCTTTAAATTAAGAGGTTGTAGACTGTTCTTTGTTAGCTGTGAGTTATGTTTCTATGCATTATTTTTAACGTTGCACGTTCCGTTCATAGCAAGTTAGAAATTAACATGTTACGAATAGTCCGCCATCTTTGAATTTTGAAATCTACTATTTAGCTTCGTAAAATATTTTATATGTATTATCGTTCTTATAATTCTGTTGTCTTAGATTTTAACTACCTAATTACCTAAATTGATCATATTTACTGTCCGTCTTTGTCATTTTGAGCAAGATTTGTTAATGATGACATTATGTTGGGTTATGTAAAGGCATACAATATGAACGGTCTCTCCGATAGACTGCGATAGTCAATGTGTTTATATGTCTCATTAAAACATCTCACTAGCTATAAGTTTAGAAAATTATGCACAATCCACAACAAACAGCGTATTAAATTTGGAGGTCTGAACGGTTTCACGTATTACCATATGACAAACTTTCTGAAGACAGTGAATAGTCTATAAGCTACAGTGCATAAGCTATTGATTTAAAAGCTCTGAATGCGGCTTAAACGCTAGGTACAAGTCAACGAGAACTAGATCAAATAAAATAGCGTTATAGATACCGTTTATGTCTATTTTTTATTTACTTGGAACCTAACCCTATATCCTCACTATATTTATTTTAGGCCAGTTCGGTTTACGCCGGTTCTGCTAGGAATGAAACTGCGGCGTATATCGAGTTCTACTTGCATATATTATTCATACTTCAATTTTTTATTTATACATGATTCTGTAACGAACCAATGCTCTCTTTGAACAAGCAGTTAAAATATTTGCGTTAAAATGTAAACTTTACGGTTTTAAACAATAAATTTTATAATAGTTATCTCTAAATCTACATTTAGTATAAAATGTAATCTGAATATCTAGTAAACATTTTGATCCATTCCAACAGTAGTCTCCAACTGTGTGGTACGCCGGCTCAATTTCTGTCATTGTACCCCAAATGTATTATCACAAACTGTTAAAACATTTTAAAAATTCAGTAATCCTTCATTTCTACCGTGCTCTACGTTCGCAGTAGACAATAGACATTCACAAACAATCGCTCGCGCTTTTCAAATAACGTTCCAAATAAACGCTATGCCGACAATAGTTCGTAACGGAATTAGTTTTGACAAATTCATCATTCGATATAGACAACTTAACACAATAACTAACAATAAAATTGGGACGATTGAATTGGAAATTTAATAAAATATTCAATTATTATTATTTACTTTGTATGGGCTGGTCCATCAGAATACGCATAACAGGAACGCATAAGAAACATAAACTACATTTTATCCAAACAAATGTAGAGTTTAACCAGAATTAAATGAAATGTCGTTCATATTAGACTAACGTAAGAACAATTTGAAAAATGTTGAAAAACATAGGTTTTATCAGATTATTGTCTTTTTAGGGTTTTGTAGGTATTACCAAAAAACCCTTAAACCGTCATTTTGTCGTCTGTCTGTCTGTCTGTCTGCCTGTCTGTTCGGTAAAAATTGTAGCCAAACGGCTAAACCTAGAGAGTTGAAATTTGGCATGCTTATACAACTCTTTGACCCGCACATAGGAAAAATACTAAAACATCTAAAAAACATATCCCCCTAAAAATATAAATATCTGCTCATCGAACAAAAAAATATTTTTTTAAAATTCTGAGTAGGGTATTAAATGAAAGCCCTTAGTACGTGGATTAACAATCAAAATTTTATTTTTGCAAAATAAATTATTTTGATGCGATTTTTACCAAACTTGTGCAAAAAAAAAAATTTGTTCCACACCCTGTAGCCCAGATGGTTTAAACTAAAAATCTGAAAAAATTCTAAGTATGTACATTTGTGTGAACCGGAATAGTACAACAGGAATTTTTGATCAGATTACGTTTTCGGAAAATAACGCATTTTTTGTGTTTTTTGCTTGACCATGTAAAATATTTAATAACTTATGTAACCCAATTGTCGGCGTTTGTAGCGTAGAGGTAGCGCTCCTGCTTCACGAACCAAAGGTCCCGGGTTCGAATCCCGGTCAGGGCATGGATGTTTGTGAGCCACAGTGTAATTGGGACATTTAGGCCTGTTCTGTGGTTTAAAAAACAAAACAAAATAACTAGAATGTTTTGATAGTGTAATGGTTAGCATGCTCGCGTTCTAATTTGCAAACTAAGGTTCAATCCGGTCTCCAGGCAACTTTATTATCGTTACCCAACTAACGTGGAAAGACCACATAATACACGTCGCTAGCAAACTAAATAGTAGTGTTCATGCCTTAACCATACTGGGATAAATTGTGTCTACTGATATACTCAAAACCGTATATTATGCCTACTTTCAAAGTGTAATGTCATATGGTTTAATTCTTTGGGGCAATTCATCACAGTGGCAAGGAATTTTTATTATACAAAAAAAGAACTATATTTTGTATTTTGTATTTTTTTTTTCTCTGTAATATTTATACTTTACACTATATACTTTGTATTTTGTTTTTGTTTTATACATATTTTGAGTTTAACAAGCCATTTGGCTTCAGCTCTTATTGTAATAATAATAATAATAAATAATAATAATAACTATTGCAAGGATTAATAGAGGAAGAATTTGTAGAGATCTGTTTCCAAAGTTGAACATCTTAACTTTGCCGTCGTTGTATATTTATCAGCAACTGTTGTATGTTAAAGAAAATACACACAACTTTAAATTAAATCAAGAAATCAATGAATATTGCACCAGAAGTAGACGTAATATACGGGTTCCAAACCATTACTCAGTTACTAAAAAAGCGCCAAAATATGTAGGGACTCAACTTTATAACAAACTTCCCGAAGAAACAAGAAAACTTAATTTGAATTGCTTCAAAAGAAGGATTAAAATATTTCTATTAGAAAGACCTATTATAGCACAGAAGAATTTCTAAACGATACTATAATGAGTATATAGTTTAGTATATTTATTTTTAGGTATCCTTAGTCTGATATATACTGCATAAAATTTTTGATATACTTACGTAATCTTGTAATATTAATGTTATTTACACTTTTTTTACAACACTTATATACCTAAACATCAATAAATTGAATCTTAAATCTTAAAGAGGTGATAGTCTGAAAGTGCCAGGTCCGGGCTATAAGGTGCACCTTATAGCCCGGACCCATGGGTGATCGAGACTCGAGACTAGAGATGGGAATTTCGGCTCAGTTTGCGGAACCGGATCAGTGGAGGTCGTTCAATTTGTTGAGCCGGTTCATTGATCCGGCTCAGTGATCCGGTTAAGTAAACATGTTTTCGAGATACAGGTCGATCGTTAGTTCGTAGGTAGAACGTCGCTTAGAGCCGATCAGTTGTCGGTCGTTCGCTTGTAAGTAAACGTCGCTTTGAGCCGGCTCTTTCTTAGACCGGGTCAGTTGTCGGTCGTTCGCTCGTAGGTAGAACGTCGCTGAACCCGGTCAGTTGTCGGTCGTTCGCTTGTAGGTAGACGTCGCTTAGAGCCGGCTCTTTCTTAGACCCGGCTCTTTCTTAAACCGGGTCAGTTGTCGGTCGTTCGCTCATAGGTAGAACGTCGCTTAACCCGGTCAGTTGACGCTCGTTCGCTCGTAGGTAGAACGTCGCTTAGCCCCGGTTCTTATCTAACATTTTTAAAACAAACAATTCACTTTATGTAGATACTGTATTTTAAAGCAGTTGTGTTAAGTTTATGGCGATGTTTATTGCCCTTATAAATCGGACATCTGGGATTTGGGCAATATTTTTAATATTTTTATATAGTATAGTTGTAAGAAAATACAGACTAAGCCTATTAGTTTCAAATAAACTGCCCTACAATTTGATGACAATAAATAATACACTTTATGATAATACATTACACGCCGAGTTCTCGCGAAGTTCAACATGACATCGATCCAGATCCGGATCACTCCGGTCACTGCTCACAATCGCCCGACCACTCGTATCCTTGAAACTTGAAACTATACAGTGAGCCGTGAGCCGGCTCATTTCAATTTGGTGAACCGTGTCACTTCGGTCAGTGTACTGAGTCGGCTCAGTGAGCCGGTTCGTGCATGAACGACCCATCTCTAGTCGAGACATTCCCATTTAAACTTATCTATCCACGTTTGCGTTGTGGTAGCAGTATGCAGCCTGAACGTTCCTCATCATGGATGTTTGTTCTTCCACCATTAAATAAACGACATAACTTTCGCACATTCTCTTCATTCATCACACCTTCCCCATACACTTCAACGAGTTGCCAAGTTGAGTAATAGTAATGTTTAGTTCTTTAAATATAATTAATATGCCAACCAACATTTTTATTCATATAGTCTGAGTTAAGCTTTCCTAAATACCTCGATCTGTAGTTGAGATTTTGACGTAAGTCGGCAATAATATATGTGGCTCTCTAGCCAAGTGTTGGAATATTAGTATTTTTAAGTTTGCTCGTACGTCTCGCATGAATACAGGATGTTGCAAGTGACGTCTGCATGTATGTGCCATTGCCATAACTACATATGCATACTCATTCAGATATTGGCACGTAATAGACTCCTCTTTTTCTTTTTACTCGCCCCTTAGAGATTCATGAAAGGATAACTCCGTTGGAATGCTTGCAAAAGATTATTTATATTGCTAACATATTTTAGTATTGCACGTCGGTAGATTTAATCACAGTTTAATCATAGTTTTATTAAATTCTTGTCAAAATTTCACATTTATAATATATACAATACACATAAAATCTAGAACAAACTAAACTGCGGGCGAAACATGTCAAAAAATAATTAAAGAAATTTATTAATTATCTATCTAATTTAGGTTATGTAAACTTTGTGTCAAACGTCCATGCTTGCGAGCACCAAATTTACCTGGGACGCGTACAGTCAAATTCTGCGAGTCCTTTTTGTTCACAACAAAAATCGAGACAGAGCGGTTCAAGTCGAACAATATTTAGATCCAGCTTTACAAAACACTGATGGCTACGATGAAGAGCTACAAAAAGAGCTACAAAAATTTGAAATAAATATGTGTTTTGTATCTCTATTTATTATACAGTTCCTACTATTAAATTCCTACCCTCGTAAAATAAAATATAAAATAGTTTTGAATCTACAGAACTTTGAGTACTTAACTGCTTATGCATGTTGGTCATAGCATATTGTTTATGCTGTTTGTAAAGATGTTTTATAAACAAGACTACGTTTTGTAATGACGTGCACGTACTTTAGCGCTGTGAAGTTGTGATTTTATTTCTGCACACGTCATAGCATGTCTCAAATGTGTCTCTAGCTATCTATATTTATACAACTGCAGGTACAATATGCTCTAAAGAAAACTTGTGAATTCATGATACGAGAATTTAATATTTCAAACATTCTATTGAATATTCAGTAAGTATCTACAAAATGGAACTATTTATTTCCATATTTAGACGAGTGAATTTCGACTCAACAATATTGTGAAGCAATCCTACTTTTATATTTACTACAAAGACTTTTCTCTAAGAAAAAATCACGTACTTTATTTTATACAATGCTTGTTTACTTTATTTGATGTTCAAATCCTCTTAATGATCTATTACGTTGATACATTATTCGAAGAGTTTTTGTTTTCAGAGCAAGAATGCCTTCCAAAGGACTCTCGCTTTGGAAACCAAAAACACTACGAACTTATACATCAACCCAATATAAATACTTCTCTACGTTGTGATAGATATTAGATGTCATCACGTGAGATAATTATAATAATAATCTGCATTTATTGGAATTAATTCTTGTCCAGTTTGAGGTTACTGACAGCCACTATACCGGACATATCCCCCCTGGATATTGAGACCAAATAGATGTTTATGATCGAATTTTCAAGTTCTGTTGAGAAATTAGTCTCTCTCAAAGAAGAGGAAAAGAGGTCAATCTATATGGATCTTTGGTCCGAGTTTAGAAAGCTGTACCCAGAGTATAAAGTTGAGCTTGTAGTTCTGATAGTTGGTGTTTTGGGTGGTATGAAAGCATCCTACCGAAGAGACATCGAGTCCATTTCCTTCTGAAAGCAGTGTTGCTCGAGTCACTTCAAATTATACGATCAATGGATCTGACATAATTTCCGCGTCTGCATATCTCCAGAATTTGGGATATTTAGTTTCACGAGAGAGTCAAAGGAAATGAAGAAGCTGATCTCCTTGCTAAAAAGTGGGCAGGCTCATATTTCATTCGCCCTGAACCATTCAGTGAACTGTAAAGCAGCCATACTAGAAAGGCACAATCAGAACTTAGGAAAAGAATTAAAGCTCTTCAATCTGGCATCGTCTCTAGAAGAAATTTATTCTACCTTCAAGCTCTGGAGCAAATGAACTACTCCAGCTTAACAAACAGGACTTAGTGCAAATCACAAGTCTCCTGTCTGGACACTTCCTTTAAAATACCACCTTAAAATGATTGGTAAATTATTAGACGATATATTGATGGTGTAATTCTATACCTCGTAACCTTTTATACCCAAAAAACTCAACTTTTCAGGAGAACATAAAAACGTTCCTTATGATTGAAAAACTGATAAATTTGGTGGAGTTATTGGTAATTTCTTTTATTCTATTCAAACTGACAAATGTATTTCTTTTATTCCTTAATTTAACGTGCATGTTAGTAAAAGGTGGGTTACGAGGTACCAGTACAGATACCAGTACCAGTACCAACAACTGTACCAGTTTTGGATATGAGGTATTTTTTCACAAGGTATAGCACTAAAGTCAATCCTCTGCGGCTCACTAGGTATTTTCCAATCAATTCAGTGCACTTTTTATCATGGGAATAGCTCATAACCCCAAAATCGAAAAAAAGGTTACGAGGTATTAGAATTACACCATCGATATGACGTATTTGTCAAGTTGAGGCAGAATCGGCGGAATACATCCTGTGAAGCACAGCCATTACTCGCCAAAAGCTAAAGTATCTTTAACAAGCAAATCTACTACCAGCGGATATCTATCGTTTTATTCCCAGAAAAAAATCTCAACTCCTGGGACCCAATTGGGTTCCGTAAGGTAGGGACCTGACAAAATAGATCTTCTAGGTTGCATTGTCTTAAAGCAGGTCGTGTATGTGTTCACCAACGATAATAATAATAAATATGAGAAAACGTATTTCGTTCAACTTACTTTTGACGTTTCAGTAAACAACTTAAAATTTTGGACTAAAAATATTAATTAAACATGACACAATGTTTATTTTATTCCCTAGAGATTAATCTATTACTTTAATCCCACAAAAGAGGACAAGAAAGTTAATTTTAATCCCATTTATAGAAAAAACAAATTGCATTGCTTTTTTGCTTTGTATTTGTTATTACTCTTAGGCCCGGTCTTATCATCTTCACGTAAACCTCTAGGTAACTATCTAACAGAAGGTTATCTAGAAGTTCATCTGCTGAATATATGTCAGTACCAATCAGTGAATTCAATACGTCAGTCCCATTATCCGTTAGATAACTATCCGATAGATAAATTTGTATTGAAATACGGGATGTAATTTATTCAGCACAGAAAGTATCACATAAGCTAATCTGTCAGATAGTTACCTAGAGGCAGAGGCGGCTCAAGACGGTATGCAGGCGATGCGCCGCATAGATCTAGCAAAAACTATTATTTACTGAGCGGCACTTCAGGCTTCTAGTAAAAGGGGGCGCCATGCAAGAAAATTTGGAAAAAAACTACTTTTTTTACTGGGTGGCACTGGGTTTCTAGTAAAAAGGGGTTTCTTCTAGGGCAGTTTCTAGTAAAATGCATGGTTATTTTGCAAAAAAATAAAAATCTAAAATGATTTTAAAATGAGATATTAGTAAACAAATGGAAAATTAAACTTACTACGATATTAGAAATCAAAATAAAGTCGATAATACCTCTTTGATTTAGCTACAAAAATATAGTAAATAAAAGTTTCATTCTGTCTTCGTAACGCTATGAGATATGCCCGTAATATTTCGGGTTTGCGCGTATACACTTTTCTAGGTTAAAAGAGGTGAATTAAAAGATGGTCAATACTTTTTAAGCCGTTAAATCACATTTTGAAAAAAATGCCATTTTTATGCGTTGATCTTTAAATAAAATTCATTGACCTTAAGACTTTTAGTCAATAATTTTCGTTATACATATCTTATATGAGAAACTCACGAACAAAACAAATCTAAAATTGGACAAATTATTTAAATTTTATAGCTTACCAATCTTGCCAATCATTGCATTAAAAGTTTTATTAGTTTAAAAATTACCACCATACTTTATTTTGAATATCACGCATATTTACAAAAATTAAATTTAGAGGTTTACCTGAAAATGGAAAGACTGAGCCTTAATGCATATTTTTCCTTAATAAAAATAAATCAAACTTATCTTTATTTTATGTGGATTCACATCTTGAATAATAACCTTTTAGAAGTATACAGGTATATCAAGTTTCAATTCTCTACAATGGTTTACACAACACGTCATTTCATTTTCAATCAGGAAAAACTCTCCAATTTCAATCTAAATAAACGCTGTATCTACTTCGAGACATAAGTTAACATATTCAAGATTTCCCTTGGCTGCAACTGAAGTAAAACATCTGGTGTGGCAGGTCAAGAAACATTGATGTTATCTTCGGATGCTGGTACTAGGATCAACTTCAATGAAGATGTATACTTCTTGTTTTATAATCTCCAAGACAACAACTCTCAACAATTTATCATCAATATTGTGCACTGAGGATTAACTTATTATAAAAACAACTTGTTTTTAACTTATAACGAGGAAATAAGTTGTGTCAAAATGATCCTTTTATGGCTGAGACAACAAGATGAGAATTTTAAATGAAGCTCTTTCAACACAAATTTATCCGAAAATAAATCATAATTGTTATTGAGAAGGACACTGTTTTAAATATATTAACATAAACAGGACATAGGACGATTTTTCAGATTTATGATTCTTTTTCTTTTTAAGATCTTCTTTAAGTTTTAAATACTAGCTGAGGATTCAGGTTACACATGTATCGAAGTGTATAACAAAATCATGTCGCGAAATTTTGGACTTAATATTAACTTTACCTCCTTTCTTAACGTTATTCTTAGGAAAAGTAAAAAACTAAGATGACTATCTTTGTCCTTTCTTAAATGATAGCCAAAAACACTACAATTTATTCTGCTTTTATAATTTTCGTCTGTCCACAATGTAACAAAAATTCAACACTAAAATATAGGGATGGGAACGATACATCGATATTTTTATATCGATATTTGAAATGCGATATATCGCGCAAAATATGGATATTCGCACAAAATATCGGTATTCTTGTATATTTTTTACATTTAAATATATGCTGTTCACTTTTGTAAAAACAAACTATACCTAGGCTATTCCAAACGTTTAGGCGGAACTAGATTTTGAAATATAGTAATTTTTATCTATTAATTCGGATTTTTGGTCATTTTGTTTAAGCTTTGTAAATCATACTCACATTGCAAATTCTAGATTAAATTGATTGTCATTATAAAATGTCCTTTTCATTGAATTTTAATTTTTTGTCATTCTTAATAAAAATTTCCCATTTATTTATATTTTTGTCTTGGAAAAAAAATATGGAAAAATGTATTTAAATATTTGACATATGTCATTCGTTTCCATGGTTTCACTGTTGGAATTTTAAATTTTCACATACCAAACCTAAAACATGAAATAACCCAAGCAAGGTCCCTTTTCGTGACAAACTAAAATAACAAAATTTCCATTTAGTTCCGCCTAATCGTTTGGAATAGCCTGTAAGATGAAATTTTGATTTCAATAATTTGCACCTTTGAAATTGTATGCCATGTCGGTATTAAAAAATTATAAAAAATTTCACTTTCTTAATAATGATCATAACCAGTGAATCTAAAGTCGGTTTTACAGCGTATGGAATATTTTTAATTGACATTTAAAGTCCGTATTACACTATAAAAGTAAGCAAAAAAGATCTGGTTTGTCCTTACAAAAGTGAACTGCATATATATATTTAATTATGAGAGCAGTTAACTAGGAAAATATAAGAAATTTGGTTGGTAGCTAGGTGAGTACCAACTGTAAAGTGATTGTCTGTCAAGTTGCGATTTCAGACTTTGGATTATCTGTGGGAACCAATACTATGATAATATTATAAATGCATTGTCAATACACAACATAAAAAATGAACTTTCCCTGTTAGTTACGTATCACAAAATTAGACAGATAATACCTACCTTACATGTTACGTGTTAGTTATTTCGATATATCGAAAATATCGATGTTATTACTTCGATATGTATCGAATATCGATATCACACTTACGATATATCGAATAGCGCATATATCGATATTCAAAAACTAGGGGCCTCAGCCCGGCTACGCCGGTCTTCTCCCCTACGTTGTTAAAACTCGTCGCTTCGCGACTCGTTTTAATATAATTTTGTCGCACTTGTCGATTATAAAACTCGTCGCTCATCTTTTTTTAACACTATTTTATGAAAATTCCCCCTGCAAATGTCTTAAGTTTTATCGTTAATTCACCTTAAATACTTAATTAGTTTTCTTCTATCAAGAAATACGTTCAAAATGTGAAATCTCGTCCCATTTTAAAATGCAAAAAAATTGACAGCTGTCACCTTCTGAAATCTTGTAAGCATATTTCCAATAATGGCCCAGATTCTTTGAAAAATGTTTTCTGATGCCTCAAAATATTATCTCGCATGTCAAATAAGCTATCTTGAACCATTATCACCACTTAACACTTTGATTAACCCTGAAATTTTTAATATCTATAAATCTTTTTTAACACTATTTTATGGAAATTCGCCCTGCAAATGTCTTAAACTTTATCGTTAATTCACCTTAAATCCTTAATTAGTATTCTTCTGTCAAGAAACACGTTCAAAATGTGAAATCTCCTCCCATTTTAAAATGCAAAAAATTTGACAGCTGTTACCTTCTGAAATCTTGTAAGCATATTTCCAATAATGGCCCAGATTCTTTGAAAAATGTTTTCTGATACCTCAAAATATTATCTCGCATGTCCAAAAAGCTATCCTGAATCATTATTACCATTTAACACTTTGATTCTCGCTGTAGATATTCTGGACCGGCCGTCTTGTATTAAGAATATTTTTGAATTATCGTCTGATAAAACCTGTCCGTGCCGATCAATGGTGACTTTGATTCGACACGGTTTCGAGGAAAAAATGCATTATTTTTATCAATAAAAATTAGTCAGTACCCCCTGTCGAAATAAAATTAAGTCTAAGCACTAAAAAAATATCACCCGGATAAGACGGCGGTTCATTTTCCTCTCTCCGCGTTACCGGAAAAATGAAGATACACCAGAAGTTGAATAGAACATATATACCAACACTTGTACAATATAATAGTAGATAAATTCCCATCCCTACTAAAATATACGTAATAAGTTCAAACTGTACTGCAATATTCAGTACCTACAGTAATTTGGCCACCAGTTAGCGTATTTAAGCGTGTCACTTCTTAACTGTAATTAAATTGCTTTTGACCTTATTTTAGATATTCGGAGTGGTCGGAGCGGTTTTAGACTGGCAGAAACAGTCTGGACTGGGCGGTCGGTGGTTTGAGCCTCCTTCGTTTGTGATATTATTCGGGCGAGAATAATATGTTTACATTACTCTCATTTTCACAATCATTCACCCCTCTTCCAGGTGTAGGAGCTCGCCTCCTGGCATCGGCGATTAGCTTCGTTGCAGAAATAGGCCGATGTAAAATAAATAAATAAATCATTTTAGTTATTATTTCTATCGTACAATTGAAAATTCTATTAAACAATTGTTTTTGTTACGAGTTGGGATGTTGGTATCGTGATATGTCAAACTAAGTGTGACAGGGACGGATTAGAAGCGGTGTGGTCCTTGGGGGCACGCTGTCTTATCGATCACACCGCGAGACACATCGCGTACAGATATCTCGCCCTGAATTCTAACGACATTGTTAAATTAATGAATAACCCAATGTACCTTCAAAGCTATTGATAAACACTATCTGGTTTCTATACCACTGCTTGGTGATTTCATTTAATTTGTAACGAAGGGTATAATTTCCTTTTAACCGTTTTTTATTCAATCAATTTGACTACATTTCACCATCACTACCCAGCCGAATTCGTCTACTACTGAATATTGGCTTCCTCTTTGCTTCTCCAAACCTTACTATATTGAGAAAACAATAGCCACTTTTCGATAATTCTTTTAATATAAAAAAAATTGCGATTAATTTGCTTTGTTTGTGGGGAATTTTATATCAATTAAGCTACAGCAACCGTTTTTAAATATATTTTAAAAAAATTTATGTGAAGTGTGAATATTCACACATTTCAGGGTTTCGCAGGTATATAATAAGTGAAGGCGGCATGCTGAGTGTGTAGGACAAATTTTACTTTGTAGTAATTACGGCAAAATGAACGATATTTTTAAAATAATTTATCGTCTGTTAATCATATAATAAGACTGGTTATTAAATTCACGCTCTTAAAAATTAAATGCAACATTTGTCAAAATATAACTAGAATTTTAACAAAATAATTTCAACATAATAAAAATGCAAAAAAAAACAGAAAAAATAAAATTCACCCGTACTCGAACTCGAAACCCTTCGTTTTCCAGCGAATTTTAGCTTACGACACCAGTGCTCTAACCATTACGCTATCGCACGCCTTGCGTGTGAGTGTCTTACATTGGTATAACTTTTGTACTTTGTGAACCAAAAACCACAAAAAATGCGTTATTTTCCGAAAACATAATCTGATCAAAAATTCCTGTTGTTCTATTTCGGTTCACACCAATATACATTACTTAGAATTTTTTTAGATTTTTAGTTTAAACCATCTGGGCTACAGGGTGTGGGACAAAAATTTTTTATGCACAATTTTGGCAAAAATCGCATCAAAATAATTTATTTTGCAAAAATAAAAATTTGATCGTTAATCCACGTACTAAGGGCTTTCATTTGATACTCTACTCAGAATTTAAAAAAAATATTTTTGTTTTCGATGAGCACATATTTGTTTATATTTTTAGGGGGGTATGTTTTTTAGATGTTTTAGTATTTTTACTATGTGCGGGTCAAAGAGTTGTATAAGCATGCCAAATTTCAACTCTCTAGGTTTAGCCGTTTGGCTACAATTTTTACCGAACAGACAGACAGACAGACAGACGACAAAATGACGGTATAAGGGTTTTTTGGTCATACCTACAAAACCCTAAAAATGACATAAAATGACCATATTTAAAAAAATACATATGAGAGGGCGCTTTAAATATATTTTTCTCCCCACCTTAAAATTGGTCTATATACAAATTAAAATAAAATAGAAAATTGGTAAATATTGCGAGAAAAAATAACGTAGAACGATGATAATCACTCACTAGGTATTGAGAAGTGACACACTCGAATATGCTAACTGGTAGCGAAATTATTGTATTAAATATTGCAGTACAGTTTGAACTTATTACTTATATTTTAGTGTCGACAGAAGTTATGAAAAATTATAAAAAGATAATAATAAGTAATATTTCACTTTCAAGTTGTACATACTTGAAAGTACAATTTGAAATTACTTGAAAGTGAAATATTAGATAGCTCAAGGTTAAGGGTTTGAAAGTGTCAAATTGGAAGGCACTTTGAACACTTGTACATGAAAACACCATACTTTCAAGTCGTTATAGAGAATACAATGTTTCATAAACCTTAAAAGATATTTAAAAAAGGTTTAAAAAAGTTGCGTCTTTTCAAAAATTATTCTAAAAATACCCAACACGACATACGTTTCCATTTAAGAAATCAAAGTTATCCTTGATATTCCGTTTGTTTAAAAAAATATCAATCATACCATTCGATTCTTTATGTAAACTTTGGTATATGTTAAAGTAAAAAGTAACCAAAATATCTGGGGGATTAGAAAAAGAAGTTTTTATTCGAAAAATACTCAAACTTTTCAGCTAATAGAATAATGAATATCATGACTAATATATTGACAAATAAAGGCTGATATAAATATTGAAAAATCCTGTGGTAGGATTACGAGTAATAGAATTGTATTCTATAGTTGACAAGAAAACAATAGTTACTTGACAACCACCATAATAGAATCTCTTTTTTTGCAATGATAGAATGGAATTCTATTCATTGTAATCCCACTGCTGATATACATTAAAAACCTTTACCAACTATAGGCTATTCCAAATGTTTAGGCGGAACTAGATTTTGAAATCTAGTTATTTTTATCTATTAATTCGGACTTTTGGTCATTTTGTTTAAGATTTGTAAATCATACTCACATTGCAAATTCTAGATTAAATTGATTCTCATTATAAAATGTCCTTTTCATTGCATTTTAATTTTTATTCATTCTGAATCCAAAATTCCCATTTATTTATTTTTTTGTCTTCAAAGTATGGAAAAATGTATTAAAATTTTTGACATATGTCATTCGTTTCCATGATTTCATTGTTGGAATTTTAAATTTTCATATACCAAACCTGAAACATGAAATATTCCATGCAAGGTCCCTTCTTGTGACTACCTAAAAGAACAAAATTTCCATTTAGTTCCGCCTAAACGTTTGGAATAGCCTGTATGAACTATATAAGTTCAAAGATCTTTTAAATTGAGGTTAAAACATTTTAGTTCCATAATTTCGCCACCTAGTGTTGGTGGCAGCACTATCCAATCTTCCATATTCTCTTACAAGCACATTATTCAAACAATATGATTTACTTAGTGTCATGTATATTAACATGAACAGTATTGTAACGTATCGTAATACATGTGTTGTATGCATTTACCTATGTCCTGTCGCGAGGTGCGTCCCTGAATTAATGAAATCAAGTAATTTGCAGAGCCGTGTCCAGACAATCGAGGCATGTTGCACACTGCACCACTTGCTTGCGTGCATACAAACATATTTTGATAACATTATGGTAATCTGCTATTTACACTGGTTGTTTGTTCGTGAGGAGAGTTCGATATGTTCAATGTAACCAACATATATCATTATTTAGGTGCTGTTACACTAATTGATATATTTTGTTGCAGGTATGTACAAGTACTGCAAATACAGACTTCAATAATAAATAAGTCAATACAATTGGAGAGCTCCAGGTATTAATCATTTACGGCAAGTATTACTTAATAACTGTATGTAAATCTTTGTTTATATTGTTCTTTAACCAATCAGTTACGAATGTGCCAGCCTTTTAATTTAGTTTCAGGTTTGTGCAAGACTCAAAAACGAAACAAATATTTATTTTTTTATGATAATAATCAATGTAATATATTCGTTGTCTCTATATATTCAGAGTGTATCCAGATAGAGGGAACACGATTTTCCTCGAAAACACGAGGTGTGAGCAAGTTGGGAAAAAAATAAGACCAAAGTTTACCCAAAGAAACAAATGGTAGTACTGAAATTACGAGGGTTACCTTTTATGTTTTTATAAACGACCACTAGATGGCAATATTGAAATATGTCATTACTATATTAGTAAAAATTTTCATTTGTTATTGTGAAATCAGTGGCAGCTTATAAATTGACCGAGTAGTTTGTTGACAGTGAGCGTTAAAAAAAAACAAGTTTATGAAAAATTGGATGAATTTTTATGATTTTAGTAGGAATAACTCAACAGCGAATCTATGCACTATAGATTCGCTTCGTTCAACTTTTGATAATGAAGCACCATCAGAACAAACTGTTTATAATTGATTTGCAGAATTTCGTCGTGGTCGTGCGTCCGTCAGTGATGAATCTCGTGAAAGTCGACCAAAATCGGTTGTGATTCAAAAGAACATCGATGCTCTGCGCAAAATGATTGAAGAAGATCGGCATGTGACTTACCGTGAGATAGAGGCATTCTTTTGCATATCGCAGACTGATATACATTCGATTTTGCATAAATATTTAGCTGTAAAAGAGGTCTGTTCCCGTTGGATTTCGCATAATTTGACCGAAGCTCAAAAAAAGGCTCGTTTTGATTGGTGTAAGGGAATGCTAAAAAAAAACAGCCTTGGCAATGCAAAATCCGTATACAACATCGTTACAAGAGACGAAACTTGGGTTACCTTTTATGTTTTTATAAACGACCACTAGATGGCAATATTGAAATATGTCATTACTATATTAGTAAAATTTTTCATTTGTTATTATGAAATCAGTGGCAGCTTATAAATTGAACGAGTAGTTTGTTGACAGTTAAAAAAAAAAAAAAGATTGTGAAAAAATGAATATTACTCGTGAAGTTTTCCGTTGGATGATTTTTTACGATTTTAGTAAAGGCCTAACTCAACAACAATGCATAGATTCGCTTCGTTCAACTTCTGGTAATGAAACGTCTTCAGAAAAGACTGTATACAATTGGTTTGCGGAATTTCGTCGTGGTTGTACGTCCGTCAGTGATGAATCTCGTGAAGGTCGACCAAGATCGGTTGTGATTCAAAAAAATATCTACTGTGTGCACAATGATTGAAGAAGATCGGCATGTGACTTACTGTGAGATAGTGGCCTACTTTGGCATATCGCAGACTTCAATACTTTCGATTTTGCATGAACATTTTGCTGTGAAAAAGATCTGTTCCCGATGGATTCTGCATAATTTGACCGAAGCTCAAAAAAGGCTCGTGTTAGTTGGTGTAATGGAATGCTAAAAAAATTAACCTAGGCACTGCAAAATCCGTATACAACATCGTTACAGGTGACGAAACTTGGATTTATTCATATGAATCAAAAACTAAGCCACAATCCACTGTTTGGGTCTTCCAAGATGAACCGAAACCCACAAAAGTTGTTCGTTCACGAAGCACTTCCAAGAAAATAATCGCTTGTTTCTTCAGTTGGACTGGACATATCGCTACCATTCCTTTAGAGCAAAATTTCCCAATCTTTTTGAGCCACGGAACACTTTTCACGAGAAGAATTCGTCGCGGAGCACTATCGTTGCTATATATATAGCAACACTAGTAAATCGCGGAGCACTAGTAGAAGCTCGCGGAGCACAGTTTGGAAACTCTGCTTTAGATGATCGGAGAACAGTTAATGTTGAATGTATACATTAATATGTTTGCCAGAAGTCATCGCAAAAATCAGGAAAACCCACCAAAAACGTCGCATCATTCTTCATCATGACAATGTAAGCTCCAACACAGCACGTCAATCAATTGATTATTTGAAGAAGAAAAACATCGAATTAATGCCTGCATAAATCAGATGAATACGGACAATGACCGTATTCATCTGATTTATCCCCTACCGACTTTTTTTTGTTCCTCAATGTCAAACAAAAACAGCGTGTACTGCAAATTTCATCACCTCAAGAAGCTGTTGAAGCCTTTGAAAACCATGTTGTTGAGATGCCAATTTCTCAGGAAAAAATGCGAGAATTGGTTTGAACGCATGCAAAAGTGTATCTTAAAAACGAATATTTTGAAAAGCAATAAAACAGTTTGTTCTAAAAAAAAATGTCTTTCTTAGTTTTTGTAAAAACTTAAAAGGTAGCCTTCATTGTGTTAATTTTAACTCTATAAAAGTAATATTGCATAAAAATAATACTATCCGAATAAATAAAAATTTACACGTTGATTTGGTTAAAAAGTTTTAACTTTTTTTAAATGAAAATTTTAACCAAACTAAGAATGAACTTTTACACTTATGAATTTTTGCAGTGTACCTCTTTTTACTACCCTGACCGCCCTTGTCCTTACTAAAGTAGCTTAGTAACCACTATGTAATGCAAGTTGCGTAGCGTCCATACGTGAAAGCTCCGCTTATTACTATACATCATGATTCGACCTATTGTTTGAATTAATTTAAGAAATAAATCATTTACAATAGTAAAATTCTTACTTATAATTCAAATGGTGTTTTTTTCACACGGGAAATAGTGAGAAATACGTTTCTCAGCATGCCTATTGTTACAGCCCCAAAAGTCCAGTTGAAAATTATTATACTGACTTTATTTTCGGACACTGCATTAGCTTTCAGTAAACATGTAGAAATTTGATTATATTTTTACGACAAACTTTACACAGTTATTAACACACGTTATTACTGCTAGTACATACACTTTAACATATTTATCTTTTATAATTCTGCTTGGGGCTCTTAACTAACAATTTATAATCTATAAAGTGCACTAGATTAAATTCAATAATTCTCTATAATCCGATCTCCGTTAGTTCATGAGTTTAACCAAAGTCCATGATGTAGTAAAGTAAAATATCAAGCTTAAGATCAACATAATCCGTCAAAACTCCATCATACTGGTAGATAAGCAATCAGCTAGAGCACTAACCAAAAGTATAAACATAGCCATTGCTTGTTAGAGTCTCGGTTGCCGACTTGCAGAGCTTTGGTCAAATCTCACTCCCGTAGTTCGGACCGTGTTTGCTGGGTGATTAATTCATTTACGGAATTACGTGCTCAGAGGGGCACATAAAATGGCGTTTATCTTGACAATAGATTTTAGTGCAAATACATAGGAACTGATATAATAATAGCGAGATGCAATAAATTTGAAACATTGATTTTTGTTTCGTATTAATACGATACATTAATAAAGATAATTCATCAGTCATCAATGTAACGTTTCAATTGGCCTCTTCAGGTGCTTTCCTAGGATTTCTTAGGTTTATCAAAAAAAAAAACTCTTATACAGTTTCATGTGGTCTTCACAGACGAACGACACTTGACTTGATATTTTTTCATAAATTAATAAATAATAATATTGATTCTCAATTAATTCTACCACTTTTTAATTTCAATTGTCGTTCGTACACTCTGAGAACTCAAAAACTTTTGTATAACCAGTTCAGTAATTCTAATTTGGGACTAAAATCGCCCATTGCGAGAATTAGCAATACTATAATATTAACGAACTGGGTCCAAGCATAGATATACTGTCATGTTCTTTACTTTACCTTACAACATGCTAAAGGTTTTGATAAACTAAATTCTAATACCTTATAATAAAAAATTTGAATAATTGTTTCTATAAATTGTTGTAATACTTTGTTATTTGCTGTGTTTATTATTATTACAATATTTTCATAATACTTTATACTTGTTTTGTAATCATAATATGTATATGTAAATACTTACGCATTGTACATTTCTGTAATTTTACTGTGTTACACTATTATTGGGAAAACTAAGTATTCTTGTTAAACTTTAGTTATCCTGTTGTGTAGTCAATAAATAAATAAATAAAAATGTGTCTATCCAGGACAACCCTAATCACAGAGCTAAATGGGCTACAGCCCCGGGGCGTAAGCCTTTTGGGGGCGGCATTTTGCATTTTTATTAGTGTTATGTACAGAACGGGCCACTTGCCAGGGGCACCATTTCAGAGATGAAGACCATTTTTTTTTTGCTTCTCACTTGAATTTGGAGAGGCTTGATTTTGGTCAAATACACTATGTTATGTAATGCAAGTTGCATAGCGTACATATGCTCCGCTCATTACTGTACGTCATAATTCGACATATTGTTTGAATTATTTTAGTTTTCAAAGAGGAATAAATCATTTATAGTAGATAAATACTTATGTATAAATTAAATAACATGGTTAATAGTGAGAAAAAGGATTTTAAATTGAAAAAAAAAAAAATTATCATTGATAAAATATATTATTTCTTATTTACTTAATGAAGACTGGGACATTTTGATTTAAATTTTATTGTAACAAAAATTAGCAAATTATTTAAATTTAGCTTTAAAAAAAATAATGAAAGCTCTTTGTACTCAATAAACTCAAATTAACGAATAGAAGTGATTATCAAAAAACTGTTTATTTTGATGTGATTATAGAAAAAATATTGTGTTATACATCTAGCATTCTGTTGGCTTCTTATACTTATTAATACCTACAAAACCCTGAAATGTGCGAAAATTCACCCTTCACATCATATTTTTTGCTCATCACTTCGATCCGTCTTCCTTTAGTGACACATTCTATCCATTCCGCCTAGGGCCAATAAGAACCTTAATCCGGCACTGCCGGTCTTCTTCTTTGAGGCCATTTGAGAAACTTCTTTGGTCACCTTTTACGCTGCATTCACAATGTCAAAATAAAATTCTCGTTAAATTTATAATTTTCGGTAAATCTTTACTTGGAAATTAAGTAGCTTGCACAATGTAAATGAAGAAATTAAAATTAAAACACTGACATTTAGCTTTGTACTGGCAAACTTCTTGGATTTCTACTGTATCGATCGATATTTAACACCAGTTTATATTTGCTAATGAGGTTCATAGTTTTGAAAAAAAATGCAAAGGATGAGAAATTTATATCTTATGTCCACAGAAAACGGAAATATATGGATAGAAACAGAACAGTATGGCCATAGAAATTTTTAGGTTAGACATATACTTACTGCGCATACGTCAATTAGAAATTAACGTAAAAGTTTGGAGTTCGCAATCTCCTAATTTTAACCCTTTGCACTCCATTGTCGCCAATAATGCGACATTTAAAATATGAACTTTAAATCCACTGGTGCTGCCCCAGACACCCTTGTTTTGCTTATTTGAGCGCTTTTGTATAAACTGATGCGTGTGTTTATTTAACACTTAAACGTCCGGCAATAATTTGCGAATTTTAAGAATTTGTCTCTTTAAAGCAAAATCAGTGTAATTTCAGCAAAAACTTAAATTACAAAAATTGTTTAAAATATGAAGACAAACCTTTTTTCTCAATGCACTTTTTTGTTTGGATAAATATTTGAAGAGTTATGGCTGGATAACTCCAAAAATTAAAAATTTTAAAAACCTCCCTTACTAATGACAACAGCAAAAACTTACTAATGTAGGAAAGTAACTAATATAATGCTGGAGTTGTTAGTATACTATATGAGTCACTAGGCTGGAGTGCAAAGGGTTTAATTTATAAGTATTAATTTAAAAGGTTGTGAACGTCAACGTACAGTTACGTATAACAAACATTTACATTAATTTTAAGTACTAAATTTGACCTTGTGAATGCAGGATAATACCCTTGATGATACTTCGTGATCTAAGCAGACATTCACAAAAAGAAAAATTATTAAATACATTATGCTACAAATTTGTTATGCATAGGATATATTCATTTTGTTGTGCGTATGTCCGATGGCATTATTTATATCAGTACGACATTATTAAATCTATATTATAATTTAAATAACAAGCTATTATAACAAAATATCCAAATAATATTATTACGATAAACAATATTCAATACATCGTTGAATTTATATATCAACCAATATGTAACATGATATCCATGTTTTTGTTAGAGATTCATCTGCCGATATTAATTTCTGGTATCATCAGTAATCTAGGTTACCCGATACTTACGAAACTTTTGGTTGCAGAGTAAAGTTGAAACCGTGTTGACCTCCTAACAAAGCCTGGATCAGTGACTGATCTCGCTAAATCTTATTCTGACATGACAATAAATGAATAATTAAATTTAACGCGATCCTCGGCTGAGACGTGATTTTGGGGATAGAAAGGAACAAACTCACAAACCTGTAACACCAATAACATAAATGAGATTTATGTCCAAGCTGTCTTAAGGTTTACACTTGGGTTTGATCGCTATAATTTGGATCTTGTTGGAAGAACTGATTTTTGACTAACGTTGCAGATATAAAAAGAATTATATTGCCAATAAAATGGCTTAAAACAATATAGAACAGTCATTTATACAGGGTCCGGCAGAGAGGTATAATGTTTTTGAAATGTGGTCACACTGTTTTCGGAATGGTTGATATCTACTCGTCAACAGATGCCATTTCAGTAACAATGGAGCCTTGGTCTGTAGCATATCGTGTGTTTATTTACAACACCTTCATTGAAACGGGTCGTTCTGTGGTGCTCACACAGCGACGATTTCGAAACCATTAAAAAAGCCTACCTAAAAGCTCAAGCTTACATTAACAAATCACGTACTCTTGAAGAACTTTCCGAAAACATAACGCGAGAAATTCAACGGATTCCATGTGCCATGCTTGAACATTGTATGGACAATTTCGCCACCCTCTACAAGAATGCCTCGACGAAAATGCCACCTAACTGATGTGATTTTTCGAAGTTGATTATTTTTTCGAAATTAAATGTGTATTTTTTGCAAATGGCAATGTACCAGTTATGTATAAAAACAATAAATTTTGAAATTGGATCGAAATTAAATCAGTGACAGTCTTTTCAAAAACATCATACCTCTCTGCCGGACCCTGTATTTGCCAAAACTTGGGTATAAGTAACCACATCAGTGACGGCTCGTGACAATATTGAATGGTAGGGCCAATCCTCTATCCCCCCTACACATTTTACCCAAAGTTTTGAATCAGCTCAGCTTGCAGTAATTTTTTACCAATTAAAAAAATCAGTTGTGGCCGCCAGGGAACCGACCACCATCACAAAGTACTTGTTTAATTTATGCTACTTTATCAAAAAAATGTCTCGAATAAAAGTTATTAGTTATTGCATTTATAGCAACTTTTGTAAAATAAATTTTTTCGAAATATTTTTCTGTTGCTAAATATTCGCAAAAATCTTAAAATCGACACGAGTAAACTACCATTTTTAGTCAACCGATTTTTACCAAAAGTTGATCAACTTGTGCCATTGATGTCAAAAGCTTAAATATGCAGTTTCATAAAACTCCTTTTAGCCGAATTTGCTCTGCACGTGTACACGGACAGACAGACGGACGGACGGACAGACGGACGGACAGACAGACCGACAGACATCATGCTAAAAATTGTCAAAACGTTATGTAGGGACCTCATTTCGTGGACATCCATCGAAATCTCGAAATGTCAAAATCGTTATGTTCACAATACCTCCCTTATATATGTTGGCAGTCGGTAAACAGTCAAAACGTTATGTAGGGACCTCAATTCGTGAAGATCCATCTAAATCTCGAAATGTCAAAATCGGTATGATCACAATACCTCCCTTATATATGTTATATAGAAATTTTAATGTAGATAAATTGAGAAGTTATTTAAAAATGAAAAATGCATTAAGTACTTATCGCGGGTACTTATCTACCTAAATATGGATACCTAAATTAAATGGAAGTGGCTTACCAAAATCTCAGGTAACAGGTTGTCTTGTAAATCGAATGCAGCTCTAATAGTAACACAAAACAAAACACACACACGACACGACACAGTAAAAAAACACTATAATACACGACGCTTTCTTCAGCGATTAGCCTCGTTGCAGAAATAGGCCGATGTAAAATAAATAAATAAAAACAACGCTTTCTATATACCACCGTAACTCAAACTAACGAGTCAAGATACAGCTTCACTTGAATGTAATTCTAGCGCATGATCTGACCACCAGCTCTTCCCGCCAACTCTTCGCGGAGACAAACAAAGTGACTGAAAACAGGTAACATACAAATTTCTTTTGTATGCGTTCAAATCTATTGATGTGTACGTGGAACTTAGGGTTCCAATCTGTACTACAGTAGCTTAGCTGTGAGTATACATAAACGTAATATAGTGTAATAATACATCTTGGGTTGGTAAAATATTTTGCAGTTCTTATAATGAACCTCAGCATCTTGTAGGCTTTCTTAGAGATTTTATCAATGTGTTCATTAAAGCTAAGTTTAGAATCGATTATAATACCTAAGTCTTTGATGTGATTTACCTGATTGATAATATGTAAGTCTAAACTGTAACTGAACCTACTGTTGTTGATGAAAAGTTAACGATTTTTTGCAATATTTCATAATGAAACTTTAAAAAGTAAAAGAATTTGTTAGGAAGAGTTGAATATAATGTGAAATTAGAAAATGTTTCGTATTTATTTTATGAAATTTGTATCCCCGCCTTTCTTATGCGAAAAAATCGCCTGTTTTATGCGACACTCTGGTTGAGAACTACTGGACTAATACTAATAGAATGTAATAACGATAAATATATGTGAAACTAGAAAGTTTAATAAGGCTTTTACAGGGAGATCTAAGCACTTTTTATTACCCTTTAGCAGTTAAACAGAAAATACTGGATTCATTTTTTTCCATTTATAGAGATAACGGTTTTTTGAACATTAAAAAAGTTATGTGCTGAAATTATAGTCACATTTGAAATGTTATAGTTCAACTTCAATGATTAATATTATTAAAACCTTTTTGTAATAATTTCCGAGTCAAAGTAAACATAATCCATTATTAAACTAAATTAATATTCTGGAAATACATTTGTAACTCTTGTTATTCTCTCATATAAGTGTAACAATATTGGATATTTGATTTTGAACAGAATATGAGAGAGCAGCAGTTGAAGGGACAAACGGCAAAGGCACAAATCATAATGAATTCCACGAGTCGCGAGAACTTTTATAATTAAATCTATCTGATAAAAGAGAGAAAAGCGAAGGACAGAAGCAAGCGAGAACAACTTTTTATAGAATTACCGTGATTACATTAGACGTCCTAATTGGTGTAGTACGCGATGCTGCCAGAGATGACATATTTGAGTGTGTTTTCTTGTTTTGCAAACGAAGACTTTTTACTCAAGAATTACAAGACAGGTTTTTTATCGTCAAAGGTCAACATATAATTGGACTAATTGTCACTGACTGCTTTAAATTTTTTGCAAATTTCAAACATAATTTATTTATTATAAACTAATATAACTAATAAACTTTTTACAAGGTGGGGCGCAGAAACTTCTTTTTTTAAGGCGTTCGCCTTAAAAAAAAGAAACAAAAGTTGTTGTTGATAAATTTTTTTTTAATATATATATAATGAAAGAATATAATTTCAAATTTCAAATCATGCTGTTTTAAACAAAATATCTTGAAGATGGTAGCCACCATTCTCTATACACTGATGCAACGATTTCTGACGTTTCCCTCTACAAGTTCCAACACGTCCACAGGAATTCGGGCGATTTCCTTCTCAAAACTGACTGATTTTCGGAATCTACAGCCCGAAATACATATTATCAATTTTTATACAAATCAGAGACAAAAAAAAAAAAAAAAAAAATACTAAAAATCACGATTTTTCTAAGGGTTATTAATTACGATTTTCTCAATTTTTGGCCATTTTCAAATGTTTTGTCTGACACTTGGAAAAAAAAAAATACAGTCGGACAGTTAAGGCCCCATTTTCTTAGATTCAAAAAGGTACGAGAATTTCAAAAATTCAAACCACAGGTCTTTTTTGCCTTTTATTTTGCGTTTTTAAAATATTATATTTTTTAATTTTGAAAAAATAATCAAAAATTCAAATTTTTACAAAAAATATTTTTGTTGAGGATTTCTTTCAAAATGTGTACTAATATCAATAAGGATTTCAAGATTCCAGAAATTCCAACCACAGATCTTTATCTTTTATAGTTTTTTAGTAGAGTCAATCAAAAATGAAAAATATATGAACTTTTTTATATTTACAAAGGGACTTGAGGCAAAATTGGCTGAAACGGTTATGACTTATGATTTTTTCTATACTAATATTTAAGTCTAAATAACCAACAATATAGCTACTGGTCCGCCATCTTATGTTACCATGGTAACCAGCTGTCGAAATTCTAAAAAAAATCATTTATTATGTATAAAGCATTATGGATATTGGTCTGCCATCTTGTGTGGAATTTTGGTACTAAGGGTGAAATATACAGTGCGTTCATACTTGATAGGCGTTTGAATTTCCCGCTCATTAAATTTATTTTATAAATTGGTACCAGTGGCGAACTTGTACATCCTAGAAAGGCCAAAAAATACATTTGCTATTATTAGTGGCTATTTTCTGCTTACCAATGAAATAATGTACAAAAGTGGCAATAAAAGAGCCTTTTTTGATATTAATTACTCTAGAAATGTTCAATATCAGACAGGTGTTAATTTCAAAATATATCCGTAGCGACGTTTATAATCAAATGCGTCATGTACAGCTAGGGTACGAACAGCTAAGGATAAAAATTACTACGCGCTAAATTTAAACGCACTCTGAAAAATGTATGCTTACCCGATTATTTTGATTTTTTTCGGTGTTAGAAAAACTATTGTATGCAATACGTATACAAAGGACTTTTTTCAATCTTTTCTGCCATTTTCGATACTCGGCTGATGCTTCGTGAGAAAATTCCCGCACGATTAAAATAATCTCCTGTACCTGCTAATACCATTAGGAACTATTTATTTCTTAGTCATTTATAATTTTTTCTACTCACCTATCAGAAAGCTATCGTTTTCTGTTGCCATAGCAAAGTGGAAAATTGGTGTTTGCTGAGGAGTGTTTTGTATCCAAGGCAATCCAATCGAAAAATACTTTCCGCTCTAGCGCAGAAAGTATTTTCCGATTGGTCAATATAAATTAAATAATACTACACATTTAAGTTTATTTTTTGTAATTAATTGTTATTTGACAATTATTTAAAGTATCAAAATTAATTCCTCCTTCAAACAAAGAGTTGGCTGTTACACAATATACTATTATATATATATATTATTACCTTTCTCTCGACTTTTGCAAGTTCACTATTTTTTTGCCGCTTCCTCTATCTCCTAGTCAGGCTCGCTGCTTACTTCGTCTTCATACATTATATTTTTCTCAATCGGCAAATGTATACTTTCTGCGCTTGTTACACAATATACTATTTTCATTAATAAAAAAAATCGATACTTCAGGAAACAATAATTTGTTAATAAATTTCGTTTGAACTATCCCAGTTCACAAAATCGAATACTAAATGTTAAATAATTTTCAAACTGTGCCAATGATGTATCCAATACTGCATATTTCAATAATTTTTCAAAAAAGCTTCTACAAGCATTTCACATTTGAGCTACGAATAAATTCACTTAATATAACAATGCGTAAAACTAAATTTTAAATGGTGCATTGTAAAGGTGGAGCGTAGCCAACTCTTTAGTTTAAACGAGCGAAAGAAAAATAAAATATTTTGTACAATTTTTAAAGCTAGTTACTTTTGTTGTTATAGTGTTTTGCATATTTTTAGTTTAATGAACTATAGCGAGTTCATTAACCTATAAAATGGGTGAAAAGCTTTGAAAACATGAGTATTACAGGCCATTAATATTAGCGAAAAATTATTTAGTAAATGTGCCAGCAAAGTTTGTTGGGACATTTCATTTTTCCTGTTTATTTAGTGGAAATTACAGTTAAAAACTGAAATGGGAAATGAAAAGGACTTTTGTTTCTATCTTTGTCTCGCTGAATATCTGTTCGTTTTAAAGTTTTAATCGAGTTGATTAAATCTATAGATTTAAAATAAAATCAGACAGAAACATGTTAATAGAAAGGTCGTTCGTAATCTGGTAAGCTGCAGGACATTTACAAAAACATAGAAATTAATATCAAAATTCAGCTCGATTCCCTTCGCAGGGAATCGAACCCATAACATTTGGATCTCGCATCCATTTCTCACACCAATGAGCTATAAAGGTGTAAAAGAATAAACAAGATACGAGGGTTACCTTTTATGTTTTTACAAACGATCACTAGATGGCAATATTAAAATGTGTCATTAGTATATTCGTAAAATTTGACATTTACTATTGTGAAATCAGTGGCAGCTTATAAATTGACCGAGTAGTTTGTTGACAGTGAGCGTTAAAAAAACAAGTTTATGAAAAAATTGATTATTACTCGTTAATGTTTTTGTTGGATGAATTTTTACGATTTTAGTAGGCCTAACTCAACAATGTATAGATTCGCTTCGCTCAACTTTTGGTAATGAAGCACCAGCAGAAAAGACCAGTTTAAAATTGGTTTGCAGAATTTCGTCGTGGTCGTGCGTCCGTCAGTGATAAATGTCGTGAAGGTCGACCAAAATCGGTTTTGATTCAAAAGAACATCGATGCTGTGCGCAAAATAATTGCAGAAGGGCATGCTACTTACCGTGAAATAGAGGCATCCTTTGGCATATCGCTGACTGCAATACATTCGATTTTGCATGAACATTTAACTGTGAAAGAGATCTGTTCCCGTTGGATTCCGTATAATTTTACCGAAGCTCAAAAAAAGGCTCGTTTTGATTGGTGTAAGGGAATGCTAAAAAAATTCAGCCTAGGCACTGCAAAATCCGTATACAACATCGTTACAGGTGACGAAACTTGGATTTATTTATATAAACCGGAAACTATGCAACAATCCACTGTTTAAGTCTTCCAAGATAAACCGAAACCCACAAATTTGTTCGTTCACGAAGCACTTCCAAGAAAATGATCACTTGTTTCTTCGGTTATACTGGACATGTCGCAACCATTCCTTTAGAGGATCGGAGAACAGTTAAGGCTGAATGGTATATAACAATTTGTTTGCCAGAAGTCATCGACAAAATCAAGAAAAACAACCGAAAACGTCGCATCATTCTTTACATGATAATGCAAGCTCCCACACAGCACGTCAAACAATTGATTATTTGAAGGAGAAACACATCGAATTAATATCTCATTGCCCGTATTCACCTGATTTATCCCCTAAAGATTTTTTTTGTTCCCCAATGTCTAACAAAAAATGCGTGGACAACGATTTTCATCCCCTCAAGAAGATGTTGAAGCCTTCGAAAACCATGTTTTTGAGATTCCAATTTCAAAGTAGAAAAAATGTTTCGAGAATTGGTTTGAACGCATGCAAAAGTATATAAATCTTAATGGCGAATATTTTGAAAAGCAATAAAACAGTTTGTTCCCAAAAAAAATTCTTTCTTAGTTAAAAGGTTAAAAACTTAAGGTAGCCCTCGTATTACTTATATTTTAGTGTTTCATTTTTGATACAGTCTTGACAGAATTTGTGGAAAACTATAAAAGCAAAACAGATTGTAATGTTTTTGGCTGTCATTTAAGAAAGGACAAAAATAGGCATCTTAGTTTTTGTACTATTTTAAAGAAAAATAGAGGTAAAGTTAATATTAAGTCCAAATTTTAGCGAGATGATTCTGTTGTTGAACGATTAGAGATAGAAATCTATGGTTTGAATTTTTTAAATTTAAAGACTTTCTTCTACGTAGATATAAAGTAGGGTCCTCCTTAGTTAATGCCTTTTTGATCCGTGTAATTTTGAAAAATTGTAAATATTTCAGTTTTGAAAGACCGTATCTCAAAATCTACATGAGATAGTGAACTGCGGTTGATATTTTTGAAATTCTTAAAAAAACCTAAACGGTAGCCCTTGTTTATTTAGCAACACTAGTAGATCGCGGAGCAGTAGCAGACGTTTGGGAAACTCTGGTATAGACAATGCTTCAGTTTTATGATTGTTTAATTTATTTTTCCATTTTTTATTATTTAAGTTTTGGTTAGTATATTTGCTACGGAAACTTAAATAGTTTACAATTGACGCTATAACATAATTTGGTTTCTACCCGAATAAATTTTACAGTGATCTACATTAAACTTGACCGAAAGTACGGTATACGCCGTATAGGTTCGTATAAGACATCATTTAATATACTGTTGAACCATTATTCCCAACTTGTATTAGTTGGTGTGATTACCAAACTATTAATTAAACATCCACAATGCGTACTCGGTGCTAGTGTCAGTCAAGGTAAAGTGTAGAGAGTCTTGGCATGAAGCGTCATCGCCGCTCACCTGAGACGAAATCTCTATAATATGGGAGAGAATCCACCCAACACCAGAACCCTTGGTTTCTGCTGATGACGTGTCATTTACATCTAAATGTAATTTACATCGATAACGAGGTAGGTAGCGCTGCGCGTACCACACAATGCTAAAGTTGAGGATCACAATCACACCGTTTGTTTGTTCACCAGATGGAGCAATACATGGCCCAACCTTACCTCAAGATTATCCGATAACAGAAATAGAATCCGTATTTTAACCAAATCTTCTGAATTCTTTTCCTTTTGTATAAGATTGAAAGGAAAAAATCACAGCTTAGGTGCATTGCAAAATGAAGAAAATGTACAGAAAAAAAACATTTTGAACTGGAGATTTGTTTATAAATTTTAAATAAATGTACATTTTTTGGAATGATAGAATCATAGACTGCAAATAGAAAATATGTTAAAATAAGGTTTCTAATACCGTAAAGTAAGGTTTTACGAATCGTTTTTCGTATGGGAAGTACATAATTTTTTCATGGTGTGTGCAATGAAGACTTTATTGCACGCTGTCATGGCAATCTTAAGGAGAGGTGCAGCTGTATAGTTCTTACAATTATCTTATACAAAACTGGCGATATGAAATAAAATTAGTAACAATTTATGCATCAAAACATAACTATACGAGGGCTACCTTTTAAGTTTTTACAAAAACAAAGAAAGATTTTGGGTTAATGTTCCGTATAAGTCCACCACGCATAACTCGTCAGACAGAACGTGTCTGCTAGTTGGAATGAGATTTGGTCTTGACGAAGCGCCGCCCCTTTCTTTCAAAACATAACATTTCGGATTCTGAAATCTAAATAAGTACTTGATAGTTATACGTTTTGAAATCCAAACAATTATTTAATAAGTGTTTGTTAACATTTAGCTCGTATTAAGGTTTTTAAAGAAAAACTTGAATAACGAAATTTCAGTATTTATACGCTTAAAGTCATATTTAAATAGTTTAAATGAGATTTTAAGTCTGTTTCAAACGGTTAGGCGGAACTAAATGGGAATTTCAGTCTTTTAGATTGTCACGAAAAGGGACCTTGCTTGGGTTATTTCATTTTTCACGTTGGAATGTCAAAATTTAAAATTCCAACAATGAAACCATGGAAACGAATGACATATGTCAAAATTAAATTATTTTTCTTACACATTTTAATGACAAAAAAATAAATAAATGGGATATTTGTATTAAGAATGACACAAAAAATCAAAATATGAAGAAAATGACATTTTAAAATGATATTAACCTTAACCAAAAAATGTTTGTTGCAAGTATGATTTACAAAGCTTAAACAAAACGGCCGAAAAGCATGATTTAAACGATGAAAGTAACTAGATTGCAAAATCTAGTTCCGCCTAACCGTTTGGAACAGACTTTATAGTATACATATTTTGAAAAACACTAACTTTATTAAAATAGAGAATCCTCAAATTATCATTATATTCCGACCTACCAATTTTATGTCTAAAATAGGACATTCCGTTTTTCATCGCATTCATACATACCAAATTATGTAAATGTATTAAAAATGTATAAAGCATTTATATATCTTCACTATATGCAAACAATCAATGATAAAACTAGTAGTAAACCAGAGCCGTGAAAATTGCCACAGAATACCTTTTTATATAAAATTATCCATCCTTTTTATAACTCTTTGAAGTTGTGCGCGAGAAAATTTAGGTATCACATTTTGGGTTTAAATTTGGAAAAAATTGGATAGCAATTAGATCACATTGCAATTATAAAAATCAGGGGTCTGGGAACTTTTTGGGACACTTACATTCAGACACAATCAAACCCTCATTCATACACCACCTTAACACCTCTTTCATATCCTTACTCTCCACATTACTTAAAAAATTGAAATAATTATCAGCCATTTTCCAAGTTTCAGGGACTAACTATGTAAATAACACCTGTGTAGATACCGTCTTCCTTTGATTCTAAATTGCACAAAAGTTGTGTCTGATTACACCGAGCACATATGCAAGAATGATTACTATTGGTTCCCCACTCTTACATATATTCTATTCTAAACATACAGCCTAGTTCTAATTTAACGTGGTGGACTTATACGGAACATTAACCAGATTTATTTATTTTTATTTTTTTTTTTTTTAATAAACTATTTGTTGCTTTTAAAAATATTCGCTTTTAAGATTTATACACTTCAAACTAATTCTCGAAACATTTTTTCCACTCAAGTTGGTATCTCAAAAACATGGTTTTCGCAGGCTTCAACAGCTTCTTGAGGTGATGAAAATCGCTATCCACGCATTTTTTGTTTGACGTTGGGGAACAAAAAAAGTCCTTAGGGATAAATCAGGTGAATACGGGCAATGAGACATTAACTCGATATTTTTCTCCTTCAAATAATCAATTGTTTGCCATGCTGTGTGGAAGCTTGCATTGTCATGATGTAGAATGATGCGTTGTTTTTGATTGCTTTTCCTGATTTTGTTTCTCCGATCCTCTAAAGCAAGGGTCGAGGAACATTTTTACCCATTACCCAGAAATATATTTCTTTACACCGACATTACCCCATTGGTTTGTAAAAAAAAAATCATAGATTATTTACATTGAAGGATTTATTGAATTCTTTAGAATTTACATATTAATTAACATAAAATATATAAAATAATGCTATAAAATTATATATTTTTTCTACTGTATTTAGAAACGCACTTTTTATGATTTTTTATATCTCATTGCCCCAAGAATTTCGTTTTTACCCCATTTGGGGTAATTTACCCCTGTTCTCCGACCCCTGCTCAAAAGAATGGTTGCGACATGTCCAGTACAACCGAAGAAACAAGCGATTATTTTCTTGGAAGTGCTTCGTGAACGAAAAACTTTTGTGGGTTTCGGTTCATCTTGGAAGACCCAAACAGTGGATTGTTGCTTAGTTTCCGGTTCCAAGAATAAATCCAAGTTTCTTCACCTGTAACGATGTTGTATACGGATTTTGCAGTGTCTAGGTTGAATTTTTTTAGCATTCCCTTACACCAATCGACTCGAGCCTTTTTTGAGCTTCGGTCAAATTATACGGAATCCATCGGGAACAGATCTTTTTCACAGATAAATGTTCATGCAAAATCGAATGTATTGCAGTCTGCGATATACCAGAGGATGCCTCTATCTCACGGTAAGTCACATGCCGATCATCTTCAATCATTTTGAGCACAGTATCCATGTTTTTTTGAATCACAACCGATTTTGATCGAACTTCACGAGATTCATCACTGACGGACACACGACCACAACGAAATTCTGCAAACCAATTTTAAACAGTCTTTTCTGATGGTGCTTCATTACCTACATTAGTTAGGCCTTTACTAAAATCGTAAAAAATCATCCAACGAAAACCTTCACGAGTAATATCCTTTTTTTCACAAACTTTTTTTTTAATTCGGTTAATTTATAAGCTGCCCCTGATTTCACAATAATAAATGTTAAATTTTACGAATATAGTAATGACACATTTCAATATTGCCATCTAGTGGTCGTTTGTAAAAACATAAAAGGTAACTCTCGTAGTGAGCAAAGTTAGATTAAGAAGAGAACTGCATAAAAACATTTCTTGAAATACAATATTAATGCGACATAATACTGAATAGAAGTACCTGATGATGGAGTTGAATATAATTAAATCATTGTGCAGCAGCATCAGTCTGTTTTCATAGTTCTCTGAACGTTACGAACGTTATCGTATTACTATAATTTCCCGTAGTTTTATTGGTGGAGAAGCAACATGCATTCTGTTTGTGTAAAACGGTTATAGCAAAGTCTCGGGAAATACAGAGGCTTTCAGGTTCAATAATCGAGCAAATTCCTTCTTGTAAAACGCACTGTTGAAGCATATAGACACATACCATCCTAGTGCAGTGCAAACACATTACAAAGAGATCCAACTTCTTATTCGATTGCACAAGTAGTAGTGCAATGTGCACTCGTCCTACAAGTTTTTCACTTTAAAAGAAAAATAAATTACCACAATATACTGGTGCATTCCTTGCTATAAACAAACTGCTCCACAACAAAGAAAGCGCTGATGGAAAATAACATATCAAAGGACTCGATAAGCAATGCCGGAAACATGATTCAGGAGCGCACTTAGGGGGTAATAACTACCTTAAATAGTAAGAGTTTGGTCGATAAACTCTTTCACGACAAACTACACAATACCTACTTTATCAACAAGATTTCAGGTTTTTATAGTTACAAATACACGTGGAAGGAATATCACAACTAGGAAATTTCTCAATTTTTAGAATTGTATTCCAAAATATTCTTTAATTTTAACTTATGACTACTTTTCTATAATTATGGCAGATGGACATGATATTTTGGAAATAACTGAACATGGTTTTCATTATGAAAGACAACTTTATTTTGAAAGAGTGTAAGAATACGCCTTTTTCAAAATGATTAAGACATACTGTTTACCAGATATTAAAAAACTTGGAGAAACTATTAAAATTTCTTTATTTTATGTGAGTGTATGGGAAGCCGGGGTATAAAGGGCTCCCCTCTTTTTGGCTGTTAAAGTATGCCGCCATGTTTGGGTGCACTCCAATCACGTTCAGTACTTCCCTAGTATCTTCCGAGAGTGGTTGTATGACTGAGAGCTGGCGTTTACATTTTGTAAATTGGTGAAATGTGTTTTTTGCTGTGTTGGTATATTTTTCACACATATCCAGACGTTGATTGCTCCATGCAGAGCATGTGGCAAGTGGGCACATTGTTATTGCGCTGGAGAAGATGATAACGATGAGGAATGCACTCACGTGTGTTCATTCTGCACCAGATTTTAGCTGATTGCCCATTATACCCGGCCCGTGCTCATTCTGCCCCGACACCGGGGCAAAATGAACACAAGGAAGCTTTTATATCGTCATAACTCTTATTTTTGTATTTTTCTAAGTTTTTTAACTGTCTGTAATAATTAAACAATAAATTATCTTACAAATAAAAGTACTTCGAATTTTTTTGCGATATTCCTTAAGATTTTATTAAAGATAATCCTTAAGGTACCTGTTATGCCCCGGCTTCCCCTACTTACTTAAATTAAAGTTGCACTTGGTAAAGTATTAGTTTTAATATAAAGCGGCGCAATTGGCCCTTCATCATCACCTTCATCATCATTGGCGCGACATCCAAAGGTGAGCCTAGGCCTCCTTTTTCCAGGTTTCGTGATCATATGTTCAATCTATGTAATATCAATAATAATCCTTCGTCGATTTTGACTATAGGAGTCACAATAAATATATTTATTTATTTTATATAGTTTTTTGTCTTTCTTGGGCTCTAATAGGACTAAAGAGACCTATTTTGGCCGTAAAACGTCTGTCACAAATAGGGCATGTTAGCACGGCAGTGCTGTTGTTGTCCGATATTTTCTGTTTCCTCGCAAAAGCTTTGGATCGTAAGATTTGCTGTCTTTGGTCTTCATACATGGATAATGCCTCCCGTGTAGTTCCCCTCCATATGTTTTGTTTTTTGTCAACTTTTCCCAGTTATGGCAACTTAAATTTGCATTTTTAAGTGTCTAGTAACATGTCTTTGTATTCTTTCCTCGAGGCTCCTACAATACGAACGCCATTTTGCAGTTCAGAGTAAAGTATCTGCTTTAGTAGGCGTTCTTCGGGCATTCGTATTACGTGTCCAACCCATCTGAGTTGGTCTGCATGAACAAACACTATATACTGGTGAAGTTGACCCTATTGAGAACAGATATATTGTTGACGTCATCCTGCCATTTTATTTTCAATATTATTCTTAGGCATCGTTGGTAAAATCTACCCAAAGTGCAATAGTGTCGGCGGTACGGCGACCATGTTTCTGACGCGTATAGTAGGGTTAGCAGCATTACAGATTTATAGACAGCAAGTTTAGTATCGAGTTTGAGGTTGTGGTTTAGCCATACTCTTTTTCTAAGGCTTCCAAATGACTTCGCAATAGCTGACAGTCGATTATTTATTTCTGCATCAAGACTACCGTCACAGCAAATTATGCTCCCAAGGTAGATCTAAGGTAAAGCTATGTATACTGTAATAAAGTAACCAGTGTTACGACCATTTTCTAGCGTACACAGAAAGGCCCCTATAGTTTATAGCAAAGTTGCGAACGGTTAAGCAGAACTAGGTTTCGTAATCATATTTTCAATTTATGTACATTCAGGAGTAATTAGTATTACATTCATTTTGTAGCGTACACAAAAACGCACCTACAGTTTATAGCCAGGGGCGAACGCCTAAGCAGAACCTGTAATTTGTATAAATATTTTTACACAAATTATTTAACAAGAATTGAACCCATGTCCATACCCGTACTAGCGGTAAATCGGCAAAAACAAACGTTTTAACGCTTGCTACGATAGGCTTGTCCAACTGACTCTTAGATACCTAAATATAACATATAAATAATCTTCTTATAGTCTTACAACAATTGTTTAATATTCTTAATTTATAACAGATATGACACAGAATATCAGTTTACAATACTTATTTAGTTCATCCAGGCGTATATATGAAATAACTTCTCATTCACCCACTCCTGTTGAACTCTGAAATTAACAATAACCCTCCCCCTAGCGTCTCTCCTTATTCTCCCTGACTTTGGTATTGGTTACACACGTAGTCGGATACAATCGCAGAGTGTCAGGCTCCGGTATTGTTCTCCGGTCTCCATCAACAACAATACCTTATATTCCCTAAACAGAGACAAAATCAAAGAGGAACCTATAGCACTTTGACTTATACTCCCACTCGAATCACTCAATACCGAGAATTTGTATATTACCACCTACACATATATTATCACTATGTAATTTTAATCAAATTTCGATATGGTAGACGTGAATGTTGGCACAAATACGATACAAATCAATTCAAATTTATTCATTATTTTACAAAGCAAAGAAAAAATACATTAAAAATATACATTACTGGGTTAGATAATTCAAATTTAGATTATTTATTCAAGATTTTATACTCATATGAGTTGCCCTGGCTCTGTGGTAAGATGATTGCCTCCGGAGCACAGGGATGCCGGTTCGGTACCTCCCACCCAAGAGCGGATTTATGTACTCCGAGATCTCACCTTATTCGGATTTTTATCTTCCGATATTGTGCAGACAGCTCTGGGGTAAACTCAACCTCAAATATTTAATAAATGAGTACCTGTGCATACAGTGATAATAAGACCGTCATATATATAAACGTCACACTGACCACGTTGCTTTCATATCTATGAACTTACCTTCTCTGTCCCTTATACGCCTATCTAGGCGTTGGGAACCTATTATTTAATATTTTTTATACTCATATACGGGTGTATTCTCTAATACCCTTTTCACACTAGAACTTTAAGACGAGTGAACTTAAAGTTCATCGATGTTTAACATCGGTATGCTTTCACACTTGATGTTTAAATCTCTGGTGCTCTCATGAGCTACAGTAATTTTTTCCTTAAGTTACCGTCATAAAATTACCAGTTTTGAACTGTCTGCGCAGACACACATTTTGAATTATTATAAACAAATATGGATATTTCATTTCATTCTACAATAAAGACACTACAATAAAGAATATATTACACCTGTATTAACATGTAAGTCGATACATTTTATCTCAATTATTGTAACTCTGTATTTTATTAAACACATTATTAAAATAAATAATTTTATTATAACAATAAGTATAAACTTCTTATAACGTCGATATAATACAGTATTCTTGTTAATGATAATATAAAATGTTGACAGCACAAATTCAAGGAGTATTTTTTTATAATAGAAATTAAGTTAGCAATTCGGACGATGTTTAAGACGCAGATCTCTGTCTTTAACATCGCTTGTATTTAGACGAGGCCATACGGTTTCACATTAGCATTTAAAGATACATTCACTTTAACATCCGATCTTAAAGTTTTAGTGTGAAAAGGGTATAACGCCCGATATCTGAAGTCAATGCTTTAAACTCAAAAGGGATTTCAAAACTTCCAAACGCAGATCCTTACCGCATGTAGTTTTTGAGATACGGTCTTTCGAAATTGAAATATTTACACATTTTCAAAACTACACGGATCAAAAAGATGTTGACTCAGGAGAGTATACGTACAGTGCACAAAGAAGAAAAAAAAGAAAAAAAACTTAATATCATATTTTAAGCAGAAGCCCTACTGAAGTTTTACAGGAAGACCAACTGTATGGATTACGAATTTTAGCGCAAAAACAGTCTATGTTGTCTCTGCAAGTGATTCTTGCAACAAACAGAATATTCTAAGCAACCGAACAGCGTCAATACCCTAGGCCAGCGGTTCTTAAATGTGGTCCGCGGACCCCTGGGGGTCCGCGTAGCCATTACCGGGGGTCCACGAAACAATTTTGATATTAACTTTACATCCCCCAAATTTTTCGCTTTTATTCAAATAACTCATTTAATTAAAAATTCTACATGGTCAGGACTTTTTGTATTTGTTGTTACCTAACTAGTTATTAACTTTACTAAACAATAATTAGTAAAAATATTTTTATTCTGCAAATTATTTACAGAAAACATATTATTTGACCAAGAAATGTTTGTATGAGTTTAACGTATTATAATTTGTAACTTTTTTAATTCTTTTTACTACTATTTTTATTCATTTTATGTTTTTTATTCTATATGCTAATAAAAATGATCATCTCTATAAATGCGCAAGACCATTTATTAAAATAACCAGCGATACATTTTTACCAATATTTATTATAACGTAGTGCCATGAAATTATTGAGCGAGAAATTAAGTCTCAAGAACGACGTAAAATGCCTAGGGTTGGGATGGGGTCCGCAAAATAAATGTTGTTCAAGAGGGGGTCCTCGGACTACATAAGTTTAAGAACCCCTGCCCTAGACATATGAGGGTAAAAATAATCTGAACGTTGCGTCATTTATAGATTAACAGATGGGAATCCTGTACAGTGTTTCCTAGTTGTTCTGACATTTCGGTTTTCATTAAATACTTTCATTGTTCTTAATGAAAAGAGAGTGAATTGAAGGCCTACAGTTGGCTTTCTGCACTAAATGATACGTATATCTACAAATAATATGAACTAGAATATACTAAATTTTACCGAATTTGCTTGCTAGGTAATTTTTAAAATAAACGATTCAGTTAATATATAGGAGTTTTTTTAATAGAACGCTTACGGGATCAAAATAAGAACGTATTTTAAGTCGAAGGGTGATTATACAAGCCCCTAAAATGATTGTTCAAAACAAAAAAATATCAATTATAAAACTCGTTAAAGCTTAAAGATAAAAATAAATTCTAACAGACGCAACTCAATTTATAATTTTTTCTCGTCTCACAGACAATAGTAGCAGTCCTATTATAGAACTGTTCTATTCATTTATCTCGTACACTTGAAAGTCCGTGTGAACAACACAATGAACAACAGAAACAACAAAGAACAAGAGGAAACGTAATGGAAGATATTTAACCCTTAGTTGGACGCGCAGAAATGTATTTTAACCTACCCTCCTAAAATTCTATACAAATTTGTATAACAAAAAACATTTTGTAGCAACCTTACAACCTATAGTTTCATTTTAATGAATGGAGATGTATTTTGTCAGGGACGTACGGTAGCATGGAGCAATGGAGCGGTGGATCCAGGTGCCACAGACATGAGGGCACTGGAGTAGGTTAAAGTTAAAAATATGTTTTTTTTTTTTATTTCACGTTTATGACCTTTGCTGCTGAGACAATTAGCCAAGACAATCCTTTATAATGAAAATTCCATGTTCGGACGGGATTCGAGCTCGAGACCTTAGCATCGCAGGGCACGTGTGTTACCACTACGCCACGCCGGATGGCAAAAATATAGTTGCACAGTATTTAATTATCATATCTAGGCAACCGAACAGTTTATTAATTTTACATCGGCCTGTTTCTGCAACGAGGTTAATCGCCGATGCCAGGAAGCGAGCTACTACACCTGGATGAGGGGTGAATGATTTTGAAAATAGGAGTGATGTTAACACATTATTCCCGCCAGAATAATATTATCAACGGAGAATCAAACCAGAAACCTCACAATTCAGATTGTTTTCACCAGATAGAACTGCACAATTTAACGAGCTCGACCACTCTGTTGGCTAAGTATACCGCACATTCCAAGTGCGCATAGGATTCGAACTATCTAACCCGCAGTAAGTTCTAAGCGGAGTTCCACAAGGCACGGTGATTGGGCCTATATTGTTTCTCATTTATATGGCCGATATAATTTCAAGTATAAACTCCAACCACCAGATGTATGCAGACGATCTAAAAATATACAACGGTTGTGACACATACCTTAGAATGGTCAACACACGTCATAAACGTCGTTAGAAGAGCAAATAAATCCCTCTTCATTATTAAGAAATCATTTTCTCACCTAACCCCATGCTTATTTCGCTAAATGTACCTGTTCTATGTCCGCCCACTCCTGGAGTTTGCTTTCGTAGTCTGGTCCCCGTACCTTCCACGCGACATCATATTAACGGAAGGAGTCCAAAGACTCATTTTCCAAGATGTCTCAGAACTCTGTCATACGAAGAGCGGCTTGAGAGGCTAAATCTGCCCTCTCTTGCAGCCCGCTGAGCTCGAGGTGACCTCATTCAGATGTACAGAGCGACAACTGGAAAGTTTTCTACGGACATGTCGCCTCTGTACTCCATCAACACCAACCAACGACTTAGAGGCCACTCCTTGAAGCTCCGCCACGAAAAGTACGGAAAGCAACTGCGACAAAATTTTCTAACTAATCGTGTGATCGAACTATTTATTTTTATAATATTTTAAATATGTACTAATTGATAATTTGTATCACATTTGTATTTTTGTTGTACTCTTGAGCATAACAAGCATTTTAGCTTCTGCTCTTTACACTGTAATAATAATAATAATAATTTCTTGAATCTGTTATAAATACCGGGTTACCGGTTACTAATAAAAGGTTCTGGTTCATTTTTTGGTTCACTGACCTTGAAATATAAAGGTGTAAGTACAGGTTCACGAAAAATGCAGGTTGTTTCGGGTTTTCAGTTCGGGTTCAGCTTCAGGTGTCTGCCTACAACACCCTGAAATTTGTGAAAATACACACTTCACATAATTTTTTGCTTGTTATTTTTCGAAGGAACCAAATTTGATCGATCCAGCACTGAATATAGGGATATAGACGCTTTTTACAATATCTGCTCGAGGCCTCGAAATATCACCGTACGACCCTGAATATAGTGTTGACAAAAACGCCTAGTGTCCAATTAAGGGATAACTCACTGCTTATATTAGAATGGTGTGAACGGAATAACAAGCATTGAAAACAGAATAGACGAATAGGGATAGAAGAACAGGAAGAACAGAACATAATGGAAGATATTTAAGGACGAAGAGTGCCAGGAATATGCGAGTAGTTTGTTTTAGAATTCCTACGCTTTACCTTTGCTATGAAACGGCAAAGCGTTTGAGTTCTGGAACGAAAGACTCGACAGATCAGCATAGTTATTCACCCACACGACTTGCTAATTCACAAATGGCTCACAGAATGGAAATGAATAGAACAAACATTGATACCAGCAATAATCTACTGTTACGTTACTCTTTGTTAGTAAATTAAATTTGACAACGATGAAGTTTATTACGAGGACTTAATATTAAGCGCAAAAATATCTATTTCAATATGTAACTTCGACAATAAGCTTATGACCGATTGCTAAAGACTGAATTAAATTTCCTTACTAATAAAACTCGAGTTTTAGTCAACCTAGGTTGTCGTTTAATGGTAGGTTTCTTAGTCAACATTTAGTCTTAGTCTTAACATTAGTCGTTGTTTTTGTCTTAGGCGTAATTAAATGATTTAGTTTTAAGCTTCGTTCAGAACCTCCAAATTAGAAATTAGAAACAACGTGAAATTAGTATTTAACATAAAAATTGTACGTAGAAATTAAGTAGTGTTCACAATATAAATTAAAAAATTAAGCAACTGACAGAAATTTCTATCGATTTCTACTTTATCGATCGATATTTGACAGCTGTTAATATTTGCTAATGAGTTTTTGAGTGTGTCATAGTTCTGAAAAGAATTAAAATAGATGGAAAATTTATATTTATGCTCATAGAAAACAGAAAGATGTGGATAGAAAAAAAAATATGTTTATAGAAATTTGTAGGTTGACAAATGTTTACTGCGCATGCCTCGATTATAAATTAACGTAAGGGTTTGAAGTCTTTGAACTTTTAATTTTAATTTATAAGTATAAGTATTAATTTAGAAGGTTGTGAACGATAAAAAAATATACACAGCTGTCAAATATCGATCGATAAAGTAGAAATCCACAGAAATTTCTGTCAGTTGCTTAATTTCTTAATTTATATTGTGAACACTACTTAATTTCTACGTACAAATTTTATGTTAAGTACTAATTTCACGTTGTTTCTAATTTCTAATTTGGTTCTGAACGAAGCATTACAAATATTCAATAAAACGTGGAGTTTAACGCATGAACGTAGTGTTCTCGTGCAGTGTTGACAATATTAACTGAAATTTTAAACGTCAAAAGTTAAAATGTCTGGTTATATGTAGATAACGATTAAAAAAAAACGAACGTTGTGAGTAAATATGTACCGGAATAGACACAATATTGAGCAGTCTGAATTGTAAGGTTACTAGTTCAAGTTGGAGATATTACTCGGACGAGAATAATATGTTAACATTACTCCCATTTTCACGATCATTCATCCCTCATCCAGCTGTAGGAGCATGCCCCCTGGCATCGGCGATTAGCCTCGTTGCAGTAATAGGCCGATGTAAAATAAATAAAATAATAATAATAAATAATAAGAAGCAATAATGAAATTGTTAACAAATCGTAATGTATAACCTGCACATTATACGTCAATATGTGCGCACGCGCATTTGTGCGGTTTTAGTTTTAGCCGTAAGAAAATATAAATGTTGGTTAGCTTTCAAGGTCGGTTTTAAGATCATTAAGACTTAAACTTAGACAAAGTATTGTATGAACTTTCTCGTAACTATATAATAAACTTTTATTTTAAGGTTAAAGCTTGATAATACGTCCCATACTTATATATGGTTTCGAAACATGGACAAAGGAGATACAAAGGAAATCTAAAATTTTCAATTGATAACGAGGGGAAAATCCAAAATTTTCAAGTGATAACCAGGATGAATATAAATTCTTTAAGTGATAACCGGAGATGGAATAAAAATTTTCAAGTAATAACCGAAGGAGGAACCAAAATTTTCAACTGATGACTAGGGGGCGGGAACTTAAAACTTCCAAATTATGACCAGAGGAAACGAGAAATCCAGAAGGATAACAAATGTGTCGACTATGGCCCCACTGGCTGTCGGACAACAAAAGTCCATATATTTTCCATCGACCTCTGAGGGTCTATATCGTCCACTTTGGAGACCCCCACTGTGAGTGATTACACCATTGAGGACAAGTAGAGAAGAGACGGCATTGTTCGCAAGATATGAAGCTACTTGCCACCAAAACATGGAGGTATAAGTAGAGGGGATATGCACTGATACACATAAGTGTATATAACTATAAAGTTAAGTATAAAACATTATTAAAATATGGTCATACAGGTAAGCAATGTGAATGTTTCAATTAATAAAAAAGAAAACATACTTGCTAAGATATTTTAAAACAATATAAATTAATATTTGCCTGTGGAAAGTTACACCAGCTTCTCACTACGACTTTTACAATTTAAGATGGCACAATTCACCATTGTCTTTATTTGAGAAAAACTTCAAAACATGTTTATAATCAGAGAATATGGACGGGAAATGTAAAGTTGATACCAGATGTTTGCCACCAAACAATGGCCGACTTGCTTCACTTCTATATACAAGTGATACGGTATTACGTCTCCCCTTTACTTGTACCTCCATGGATTACAGTTTTCTGTTTTTTTCTGTATATTAAGTTGACCCTTTGTATATTACGTACTTTAATGCTGTGACGAATTTCCATTTTTTCCCAATTTTTTGCTTATTTTTACCCGAAATCCCGATTATTTGATTCTGTAATTGTCGTGTCACGTCCATTAATTTACAAAATGGTTTAAAAGTAGTATTAGTAGAGATTATTTTTCGCCTGTTCCAATGATCGGCTCTTGTATTTATACATTGTATGTGCGTGTATGGATGTATGTGTATTACATTGCTGTTAAATGGGAATAGCAATCTATTCAACCATTTACACGTACGTTCAAAAATTTACATGCAGTTTTCGATCTGTATTGCATACATATCCAAACAAGTATAATGGAGAAAGTTCTTTAACAGAACTCAAATCCAATCATTGACACTGTAAATGAAACAGTTAATTTATTTTTGACAGAGAGGCTAAATTAAAAAATTATCTTCTAAAATTAGAAATAAATAGAACAATGATACAGGTCCACGATATTAAATGATTTATGGCATCTATGAAAGTTACTGAAACAATAACGTTACTTTCAACAATGTTTACAAATGCAACTTTTTCAATTAAGTATGTATTTAAGTTTCACACACTGCGTTTGTAATTTGGTTAAAAACACAAAATCAAAAATTTTATGAGAACACTAGCTGGAGTACCCGTACTTCGTAGGGTTTTATAATGTATATTTTGTTATAATCTAAATGAAAAATAAGATATTTCAATTTGAAGTAGAACGCAATAGAATTGTTTCATTTTTCTTAACTATCCTTTTGTATATATTTTTGATGTTAAGTAAACAATAAGTGAGATTCATCAACTCTGAGCCTTTTTGTGGACTATTTTTCAATTTTTTTTGCCGGAAATGTAAAAATTATAGATCGTAGCTCAATATTGACCATATATTTGTGATCTAAGGCAAAAACTGTGTAAGTATACTAATATTCCAACAAAATTCAAAATTGTTATTTTCCTAAAATTTTGAAATTATGATGAAAATTTTTTGTCTCTGATTTTAGCCAAAATATTGTTTTAAGCTAATTTTGGGGCGAGGATTAGGGAAATAATATTTAAAAAATTCATGCTTTTCTAGTTTTTGAGCAGATCAAAAGTCGTAATAGGCTCTGAAGCCTATTTGGGTCAGTTTTTTGCCTATAATTCCAAAACTTTTACCCAAACTTCAAAATAAACCTAATTTTATTGATCTATGACCAAAAATATATGTACCAAGTTTCAATAAAATTGGAAACAATTTTTTACTTAAAAATCATGATATTTTTAAGGTCTACCTCTTATGATTTTTTCGATTTTTGGCCATTTTCAAGAGTTTTGAATTACTGTCCATACAAAAATTAATAATTGGTTTATTAAAGCCCAAATTTTTTCTTAAGCTAAACAATATAGGAGAATTTAAAAAATTAAAACCGCAGATTTCTAGTTGGGATTTATCAATATTTTCAAAAAAATAAATAAATAAAAATTGTCAAATACTGTTTGCTTCAAAATATGGTCACAAGTAAATTAGGAACTCAAGATTTAAAAAATTTCAACCGCAGGTGTTAATCGTATTTCGTTTTTGAGATACGTCCATATGATAATGAAAATTTTTATAAAGCACGCCATATTAAAATTTGTCATAATTTTAAAATACGCAAAACGAATAAGGCGTCAAATTTTTCTAAACTAAATAAACTACGAGAAATCCAAAAAATGTAATTTCAGGTCGTTTTCGTTAACCATTTTTGAATTGTGATTTTTTTTTTTTTTGTATTCACATTTGTCACAAATAATGTAAATTGGCATAATACAAAACGCAAAAGACCACTTCAATCGGTAAATAGTGAGCTTGTGGCAATTTAATAAAATTAAAATTTCATTTAGTTCAAAACTAAGAAAAAAAAAAATAATACAATATATTAATAAATCAGTATATATTTTATTTATTAATTATAGGGCAATATAAATATAGTCCATTTTAAAATAAATAAATAAAAAATTAGTTCTTTCTTTTTATTATCATTTTTTAAATTCGTAGCTTGCGTAATGCATTTTAATACTGAAAAAGTAATATTTCATAAAAAAAAACACTATCTGAATAAATGAAGATTTACATGGTGATTTGGTTAAAAATAATGAACTTTTTACTTTTTTTAAATGAAAATTTTAACACTAAAATTTTAACAAAATTGAGTGAACTTTTACACATATAAACTTTTTTCTGTGTGGTACACGCTGAATGCGAGCTGTACTTTTTCCATTTTATATTTCTATTCAAATTTGTAAGTAGTATAATAAATACTGAATATAAAATTCAATTCAAACAATTTTAAATAATTGAAGTATTCATAATATGTGTGGGATTCTAGTCCGTAGAATGCATACATACATTTCCCATCAATTTCCATTGAGCTGAATATTAGTAAAAGCGGACTAACAAACAAATACCATTGATTCAATTCAATTCAATTAAAAAATGACATTTCGGCATCCTTGATATGTCCTCTCATATCAGTAATCGTTTAATTTATATTGTTCCCCGTTAATTGGAACTATGTATAATACAACGTCAAATTCAGCCATCTAATATCGGGTAATTACAAGTACAAGCAATTGGAATTCCATACTAAATTACTTCATATACATAACTGCTGTTACTGCCATTAATCCAATCATAAAAACTTGAATTAAAGTCCTAAATTACAATATTTATCCCCTAGTATCATAGTTAGTCCACCGTTTTAACGTACGAGCATTGCGAGTTGTATAACCTAACATACATTGAAAATAAGACATTAACATGCATAGAATAAACTAGAAAATTATTAGTGGCGGCTGAGACAGGCTGGCGCTGGAACAGTGGCCTCCTAAAATTTTTAAAAAGAAAAACTTAATTTAAAATCTTATTTATACTTTAAAATTGCATTAAATTAACTATTAGGTCGTGAAGGATGAAATTTGTAGAAAAAAAGGCAAAGTTGGTTGATAACTTACAAATATAAGGAATTATTTTATTCATCAAAGTATGCACCCGCCGACGGAGTGGTCGAGCGCACTAAATCGCAGCAGTTTGGACTGGTAAGTCTGGATTGTGTGGTTGGCAGTTCGATTCTCCGTCGGTGATATTATTCGGGCGAGAATAATATGTTTACATTACTCTCATTTCACAATCATTCACCCCTCATCCAGGTGTAGGAGCTCGCCCCCTGGCATCGGCGATTAGCCTCGTTGCAGAAATAGGCCGATGTAAAATAAATAATTAAAAAAAAAAAAAAAGTATGCACCCATATTGTCTATACACTTTTGCCATTTAAGCGGCAAGTTGTTCAGGCCGGTGGTATAAAACCCTGGCGGACGATAGTCAATGAATTCCTGGAAGGTCGGTTTTACAGCATTGTCGGAATTAAACTGTTTTCCTATTAAAAAGTTGTCCAAATTGCGGAAGAAGTAGGTTTGGGGCTAGGTCTGGTGAGTAGAAAGGATGATGAAGAAGTTCCAATTCCTGTAGTTTTGCCAGTCATTTGTGCAGTGTGTGGTCTAGCGTTATCATGCAATAAGGTTGGAGTTGATCTGTTCACCAATCTAGGCTGTTTTTCTTTAAATTTTTGCATCATTTCGTCCAGTTGGTTGCAGTATATTTCTGCTGTGATCGATGAGCCAGATTTTTGTTTGTTTGGTTTTTAAGTTAACTGTACGAAATTTGGCGAACCAATTTAATATTGTCTGCTGCATAGTATCACTACAGCCAAATACACTATTAATGTTTCGCGAGGTCTGCGATGCCATAGTTCCACGTAAGAACTCATACTTCATAATAGTGCGAATTTCCGACCGTTCCATTTACAACAAAAACATTTTTTTTTTACTTACAATATTAAGTTTTTGATACTTTTGATAGCATACAATGATTTCTTTAAACAGGCGAGGTGACTAACTTTCCAACAAAAAAAAAAAACAGAATGGTAAAATATTAAGCCAATGTCAAATAATAATCTGTTAAAGTTGGCAATATTATTAACTTCAAATTTCATCCTTGACGACCTGATAAATATATCTGCAGATAAGTTTTTTCATATAAGTGTTAGATTTTAAAAATTTAGATCTAGAAACAACGATGTGGACACTACACGGAGTGTCCCGATACACAGTGTTGCCACATGCGATTTCTATGTATTTATCCACGCAAGTTATAAAAATGAACTGGAAAGGGCAACAGTGGCGAGTTGTTAGTGTGTATGTGTTAGTGAATTTAGGCCGGCGCGGCCTTAGCTTAGTTCGTTTGTTTAGATTTGTGATAAGTACTCAGACGCACTGTATCCAGCGTTATATTAAAACTAACGTGCTAAACTACGAAACTATATTATTAATAAAAAATATTGGTCCTCATTGGCCAAAATTGAATATTTCACAATTGAATAAAAATGGAAATAAAACATTAATGGAGAGTTCGGTAGAAAACAGTGGTAATAATTTAGAATGTGGCACCCAAAGCTACAATTTGAACTATCTTTTGCTCGGAGATTAATAAAAAAATATATTTAATAAAAAAATTATTCACTTTCAAGTCGTACTTGGAAATATATTTTGAAAGCGAAATATTTTTAATAATTTTTAATGTTATTATGGTCTTAGGGCATCAATTTTTTTACCAACTTACACATGACATTTTTGAGAAAACTCGTGTTCCCTGTACATTAATACATTGTGTATATGAATTCTAAATATTTCACAGGCCAGATTGAGTTGGAATGGGGATAAGATATTTAAAAATCACAGAGGACGAGTGGGCGAAATTTTGAAAATCATTTGAGAACGTGGGGAAGAAATTATGAAAATCAATTAAGGACAGGAGGAGTGGAGAAATTCCGAAAATCTTTTGAAGAAGGAGGGTGATTCTAAAAAACAAGGGGCAGGAATTTCATGCGAACCGTTTGAAACTTATTGTTGCGCCAGATTCTATCCGCGGGCTGTCGGCTTCTGCCTTGCCGCTGCTGCCCTTTCCAGTTCATTTTTATTACTTGCGTAGATAAGAAGTCACATGTGGGAACACTGTGCACTGGGACACTACTCGTAGTGTCCACCTGAGCATTGTTTTTTAGATCTCAATTTTTAAAATAATATATAAAAAATCTTTGAATTAGAAATAATAAAATAAATGTATGCAGCTATATTAGAGCTGATTTAATGCAATTTTAAAGTATAAATGAGATTTTAAATTAAATTTTTTTGTTAAACATTTTTAGGTCACTGTTTCAGCCGCCACTGATCTCAAGAACTATAATAGGTACAAGGTTGGTTAAATTAACCACATGTTAGCAACCCATTCTCCCGATTACTTTATAGTTGCTTCGGTCAACCTCAAAAGATTTAGAACCGAAATCGTTTGCTGGGTGCAAAAAAATCTTATTGGTCGATTGTGGGCCGCACATATAAACAGGATAAATTAATCACACCACTATATTTTATATTGTTTAATAATTTTATTTAATCATCAATTAAATTAAAAATCAAGCTTCAAATTAAATTTTAATGTGAAACTTGTTTTTTATATTATTTGCTAATTTTTTAATATCAACTTAATTTTAAGAAGAAATATTTCAAACATTGAGAAAGGCCCAGGAAAAACTTCAATTGGACCGCATGCGGTCTACGGGCCGTTGGATACCGCTGATTTAGAATATGCTTCTGTGGATCCACATTTCAAAATCTTGATTGAAGATAAAAATCTAAACACTTCCCTCCTAATTACACCAGGGCAGACAAGACCTCTTTTATTACTTTATAGTAATACCAAACTTTTAATAACTTTTTACAAAAAATACAAACTGATTTTTGTTTTTTAAGATATTATTTTCTTATCTTGATATAAATAAAATTTCATTGTTCTGTAAATATTAAAAAGTTGATATAATTCTTGTGTATATTTTTAAACGTAACTGTCAACTTCTCAATCTTTATTCAAGAACATTAATTATATTAAACAAACAGAATTCTTAATTTAAATGTCACTGCCGCTCCGGTGACTCGAAACATTTTTCTCTTAATTTCTAAAGTCCATCAAATAAAAATCCGTCAAGTTTATCGTCTTTTTCTGCAGGGAAATTCCCGTTCACCCCCCTCATTCCTCTCCCAAAACCCTTTGTTTCGTAACATCCCTCAACAGTCCTGTTTTTCTGAGCGTGTTTTTCTTACGTTATTCCTCATTGTGATAACATAATGCCTGTCTCAAACTACTCATAAAAAAGTTAAGTTTCGGTCATTAATAATCTGTTAATAGTTGTTCTTATCATAACTGACATAGTCCGCCATATTTACCAAAATGTAGTTTTTTATTACTCAATGTTCGTTGTTTCCCCGTTGCTGACATTTATTTTATTTAATTATTTACCTGTCCCATATGTAAATTCGGATCTGGTATATAATTCTAAAAGATAAACAGCAACAAAATTATTTTCTATTAAAAAATACCGCAATGGATTTAATTTCTACTATTTATTTAAGAGAATCCAGCACTGATTACGTTAAAAAATTATTGCATTTGTAAATACAGTGGAAATTGCTTAACATCAAACCTCTAGGTAACTATCTGACAAATAAGGTTATCTGGATCTTCATCAGCTGAATAAATGTCAATACTAGAGATGGGTCGTACATTAACGAACCGGCTCACTGAGCCAGCTCAGTACTCTACCGAAGTGACACGGTTCACCAAATTGAAATGAGCCGGCTCACGGCTCACTGCATAATTTCAAGTTTCAAGGATACGATGGATCGGATGATTGTGAGCAGTGACCGAAGTGATTCGGATCTAGATCGATGTCATGTTGAGCTTGGCTTGTAATGTATTATCATAAAGTGTATTTTGTCATCAATTTGTAGGGCAGTCTATTTGAAACTAATAGGCTTAGTCTATACTTTCTTCCAACCATGCTATATACAAATATTAAAAATATTGCCCAAATCCCAGATGTCAAACTTATAAGGGCAATAAATATCGCCATAAACTTAACACATCTGGTTTAAAATACAGTAGCTACATAAAGTGAATTGTTTGTTTACTATTAACCCGGCAAAAATGTTATATAATACACTTCTGTAGATTTTTATTTATTTAACTTCATTATTTCAAGATAATGAGGAAGACAGAAAGAGAGAGAGAGAGAGAGAGAGAGAGAGAAGAATTTGTCAATTAGTCATTATTTACGTCTTAAATCATATTACCAAGAACAAAGGTAATAAAGCGGTAAATACTCAGACGTTTTTATCGCATTTATAAAATAAATAAAAATTATTATTATTATCATTATTATTTATTCAACTCGACCAAACATTTCCACTTTCCGTTGTCTGTTTATATAATGCAAGAGCTGGTTGAGCGACGTTCTGCCTACATATTGTAAACCAACAACCGTGTTGAACGGTGGGAGAACTGACAACTGACAGACCCGTTTCTAGGGGACACGTTTACTTAGCCGGATCACTGAACCGGATCAGTGAGCCGGATCAGTGAGCCGGATCAATGAGCTGGATCACTGAGCCGACTCAGCAAACTAAACGACCTCCACTGATCCGGTTCCGCAAACTGAGCCGAAATTCCCATCTCTAGTCAATACCAATCAGTGAATTCAATACGTCAGTCTGATTATCCGTTCGATAACTATCCGATAGATAAATTTGTATTGAAAGACGGGATAACATTTACTCAGCACAAAAAGTATCATATAACCTTATCTGTCAGATATTTACCTAGACGTTTACTTGAAGGTGGAAAGACCCCAGGCCTAAGACATCCCCCGCGATATGGTTTTTGAACTCTTAATAGCTTTGCTATATGTGGGTCCTAGGTCTAGCACCTTGGTCACAATTTCAACCAAACAGACAAACAGACAGACACATGAGTGATGGTATAAAACCTCATTTGTAATAAAAATCACAGTACTCTCTTTGTTCTGTTTATTAGAAACGACAAACGTTCAGAACAATGAAACCGTTTTGTCCCATCTTTATAGATATGATATGCATTAGGTTATGGAACTATTATAAACGAAGTATAAGGGTTTTTTAGTCATATGTACAAAACACTAAAAATACCTCATACTTCTCTTTCAAAAATTATATAAAATTTTTTGAATTAGCAATAAACAAAATTTACTTATCACTCATTGAATAAAAACACTAAAGGAAGTAGGATATATAAATTTTAACATACAAATTTTTCTGACGAAAATTTCGTCATTCCAACGACCACAATAGCTGCCAATATAATGTTGTTTTTGTATTAAAAAGTGATTATTAACATTTATTTTGATAATTTAAAGTATATTCATAAATTACAAATCATAAATAAAAGATAGGGCTAAAATATTTTTTAGTTATTTTATAATTTACAGTCTGTTCCAAACGGTTAAGCGGAACTAGATTTTGCAATCTAGTTACTTTCATCGTTTAAATCGTTCCTTTCGGCCGTTTTGTTTAAGCTTTGTAAATCATACTTACAATAAACATTTTTTGGTTAAGGTTAATATCATTTTAAAATGTCAATTTCTTTATATTTTGATTTTTTGTGTCAATCTTAATACAAATTTCCCATTTATTTATTTTTTTGTCATTAAAATATCTAAAAAAAAAATCTAATTTTGACATATGTCATTCGTTTCCATGGTTTCATTGTTGGAATTTTAAATTTTGACATCCCAACGTGAAAAATGAAATAACCCAAGCAAGGTCCCTTCTCGTGACAACCTAAAAGAACTAAATTCCCATTTAGTTCCGCTTAACCGTTTGGAACAGACTGTATTGTAAAATTACACATTTAACCTGAAATTTGGTATCTTGTCAAAATGGTTAGTTAAACTATTTGCGGCCGAGCTAAATACAAAGACTACAAAAATACTTTTCATTCGTAAGTATTTTTTACTGATATTATGTAATTGAATTAATGAGATTTTGATAAGTTTCTACATACACGTTACTTATGGACAATGGCGTACTGTCATAGTTTTCTGCTATAAGTTCTGTATGTATTTATTTATTTGTGTATCGTTAATTTTTTAATAATAAATAACAGGTGTATAATAGTGTTTTATTGATTGTTTGTATCTTCTGTCGTTAGCTTCTTTTGAAAATATCTAGGTTGGTATTTTTTCTTTTTGTAGATAACAATTATTTTAATGAATGATCCTACGCCATTGTACAGCCGGAAACTATTGTTCGCCATTTTGAAATACCATCGTGGTCTTTCCAAATAGCATGTTACACTCCTTCCTTTAGTATTTTTATTCAATGTTATCGCTATACATTATCACTTCGACACGTCGCAACGCAATTTATAGAATTCTATTTGTAGTTTTCGTAGATCTGCATTTTATAAATATTGACTTTTACCCCCCCCCCCACCTTTACAAACATTTTTTATCCTCTATTATTAATCCAGCCATCCTTGTCAGTGACATTTATTGTGTTTAATTGTTCACCTGCTTTATATTTCCGGTTCCGGTACGTAATTCTGAGCGGTAAATTAACGGTCCACGCATATAATATATATAAAACCGGTGGTAATCTATGAGTAGAGACCATGCTATGAATGGAACCGTGCGATAGCAATGAGTTATGCCCCTGTGACTAGACCAATCACAATTATCGATAATGAGCTCATTTTAAAATCCGTTTTTCGATAAATACGCCTAGTAATTATGCAGATCTGCAGTACACAGAGGTTAAATTGCTAGCATGCAGTAAAAATATTTTATTTGAAGAATTTTATTAGAGTATTTTATGATTGTGTACGTTGTATGCTGTGCCAATTTAAATTTTGGATTTGACGCTTGTAGCACTTCATTCCCCTCGCCACAAAAAAGTAATTCACTAGTTTTAGTAAATATTTTAATTAGTTTTTCATGCGTTTTAATTAGTGCTTTCAATCCCTCTATTGACCGCCTTTACTACTGCACTACGTGAGGTCGTGAACATGCACCCTTCCCCCTATTGTTCAAGGACATCAATATCAACAAAAATAAAGAAATATTATTTTTAAAATTTGTATAAATTTATTACATATATTCCAAACGTTTAAGAGGAATTAGATTTTGAAAACTATTAAATCGGGCTTTTAATCATTTTATTTAAGCTTTGTAAACATTGCAAATTCTATATGTCCAGTCTATTCCAAACAATTAGGCGGAACTAACCGGAATTTTCATTTTTGTAAATTGTAATTATCTATTTTTTTATATATTGAAGTTGGCTTTTCCTGAACAAAATGATCAAAAGCTTCAACTAATCAGTAAAAGTAACTAGAATTGAAAATCTAGTTCCGCCTAAACCAAAGGAACAAACTTAAGGTCATTTCTTTGGTTTAGGCGGGACTAAATGGGAATTTCGTATTTGTAAGTTGTCACGAAAACAGAGCTTGGCTAGGTTGTTAAATTTTTCATGTTGGCATTTATTATAAAGTGACAGTTATTAGAAAAATAAAATAAATAATACATTTTAAAATTTTTAGAAAATGTAGGAATTTAAGATACGAGACATGTGTATTAAAAATTACACAAAAAAACTAAATTTAATGCAAATTACATTTTATAATGATATTAACTTTAACCTAAAAATGTTTATTGTAAGTATGATTTACAGAGCTTAACCAAAATGGTCAAAAGCTCGAATCAAACTATAAAAGTTACTAGATTGCAAAATCTAGTTCCGCCTAAAGGTTTGGAACAGCCTGTATCAACAAAAATGAAGAAATATTATTTTAAAAAATTGTATAAATTTAATATATATAAGCTATTCCAAACGTTTAAGCGGAAATAGATTTTGAAATCTAGTAATTTTTATCTATTCAATCGAACTATTGATCATTTTGTTTACGCATTGTAAATCATACTAACATTGCAAATTCTAGGTTAAATTGACTTCTCATTATACTTTGATTTTTTGGGTCATTCTTAATAAAAATTTCCCATTTATTATTTTTGTCTTCAAAATTTGTAAAAATGTGTTATATTTTATAATAAATGTCATTCGTTTCCATGGTTTTCCTGTTGGAATTTTAAATTTTTCACATGTCAGCATGAAATAGGAAATAACCCAAGCAAGGTCCCTTTTCATGACAACCTAAAAGAACTAAACTCCCATTTAGTTCTGCTTAAACCAAAGAAACAGACTATAGGAACAAGGTTGTACCTTGGTAAAATGGGGCCCAGAACAAGAATAGATAAGAAAACAAAGTAATTACCAAAACAAAAGGATACCAATCCAAATAAAAACCACAAAAGGAAACAGAACGACCTATGAGACGAAAAACACGGCATCATGCACAAAATATATATATTTTTTTAATTAATTCGATTTGGAACCCATAATGCGAGCCTGAAATATATACCAATTAAATTATTTCGTACAGTAATGTGTTTAAAAAAAATTACATACATGTAGGTATAATTAATTATTTTAAAATGTCAGGCCGTAATGGAATTAAAATCTCTTTACCCATGATTATGAAGAATTGTTTAAAAAAAAAATTCAAAAACAATTTTCGTACTTCATAAAAATATAAACGTAAATACATCAGGTCCTAAGTAATCTGATAAACAAACTTTTACTTTGATTTGAATAACAAAAATTTAAAAAAATTCATAATGTCGACATATTATACTTTTTAAAAAGCTAAGCAGAAATCGATCCAACAAAATCGAAAAGGTCAGATCAGACGCGCACCCTGTAGTTTTTCCTGGGGGGGTCATAAGACAAAATTGTTTTTAAAGAGTAAGAATCGGGAAATTACTCAGTACAATTTATTTTCCATAATGCAAATGTTGACCGAAAACAAGGTCCTCACTTCCGAAATGCATGTGCTTCATAGAGCTTCCATAAAACTCTTCCAGCGTATTCTATTGATCACAGGATGTTTAATCTCTACCCACGATTTTCCATAATTCCTCGATTCTTGAAAAATGGTTCGTGTCTTCAGGTTGTTTTTAGTCTTCCGATTTTGCGTGGTCCTTACGGATTCCAATCCTTGACCATTCTAGGCACGCTAGTTCGCTTTCTCTTCAGGATATGTCCTATCCATTTCCACTTGCGCAATTTTATTTCCTTCTGGATATCTGTTTGGTTAGTTCGTTGTCATAGCTCTGCATTAGATATACTGCGGCCAGAACACTGGGATGATTCTACGGAAACATAAGTTTAAAAAGATTTTTTTCCGAAATACAAGTGAGACCTAAAACAAAAACGGTCCTCGCTTCTAAAATCTAAGTGATGACCGGAAAAAAGGTCCTCACTTCCAAAATACAAGTGATAACCAAAACAAAAGTCTTCACTTCCAAACTAAGAGTAGTAATAATTTAAAAATAAACTCTTCAGCTCTAGAATTCAAGTACAGTCTGTATAATAAGACTTTCTTGTTGATTTTTGGCGAACTATAAGAAAGAAAAGGAAAAACTAAAAACAATTTAAAATTTTACTGTAAATATTATTAGGTAGTAACCTAATAATTGGTCCAATCTCCATTATTATGAATTATTGCTTGGCATCTTTTCGGTACACTTTCTAACAGCTTTTCGGCATATTTTGGCAGTGATTTACATAACTGCCATATTTGACGAGTTAACTGATCCAAATTTTGAACGTTTATTATTCGAAGCTTATATTTCATGTAAAAACTAGATTCATCAGAGAAAACCACATCACTCCAATCGCGGTCTAAATTTTCCTTGGCCCAAGCGAGTCGTTTTTCGACATGTTTCACCGATAACAATGGTTTTGTTTGGTACTCCTAAATTTAATATCATTTTCAATTAAACTACTTCTCAGGGTCATTAGACTTAACTTAATGTTTTAACAAAATTGTCTAATATTTACGTAAAGATAACATAGGATTATTTTTAAAAACGTTAAAAATCACTTTATTTTGTTTTTTTAGTAGTCACTTTTTTTAATCCACGATTAGGTAAATCGTCAACATTTTTACTAATTTTATAACGTTTCATCCAATACTTCACAAAGTCTACTGACTTGTGCATATATTTTTGACCCTTTTGGGTGGGTACATAAAAATATCGCTTCAAAACGTTTTGCATAAATAGAACTCATTATATAACCGCAGTACTGAAAGACAAAACACTAACTAAACAATTTTTATTATCAGGCGTATTAGTTCTTGATGTTCTTATCATGTTTGAACCTGTTTATTATTTGTGCACATGCCTGATCCTGAGTTATAAGCAAGTATGACTTATTATACAGACTGTATGTTCCTTAAAAACACTAAAACCACGTATTTTTTGTGCTATTGGGGGGAGGCTCAGGCCCGTGCACCCTCCTTCTTGTTGCGTGACTGGGTCGGATCCTGTGGAATCCAAAAATGTACCTCACACCAATGCGGAAGGATACTGGGCTTATATGAAACGCATGAGGACAAAACCGAAAATGGAGCGCAGTATAATACAGCAGGAAGACCACGCGGGTGTATTCATGTAAACCCTAGCGGTTGTGTCCGCAAACATAACCTACAATTTTTTTATTGGTTCAAAATAAAATATTTGAAACATATTCAGTGTAGACTATTAAATAACATTAACGACATTTCAAATATCAGTATCGAAAAAACAATACGAGGATTTACCAGATTAATTAAATTGTACAAAAGTGCAATAGTTTATTATAGCATGTCGAACACCGACGATCATTATGTTCAGTTTTACTGAAAAATATTTGAAATTAATAATCGTGGAACAGCAGTGTCAAATATCAGCCCTGAGCGAAACATGTCCGCAGTTAAATTAACTGAAAAAAATGTATGTGACAGACATTGTATGCAATTGCAATTTCAGTAAAGTTATTACCTGCTATATTATGATTTTTATTTATTTTGTGAACCTGATTGAAAATATTTACATATTTATATGCGTCATATAATACGGGTCATTTTGAAACATTACACATTTCGTCTCTTTAAATTTAGCACAATATTTCACATGCCAAAAACAGCTTTGCCTTCAATTAAAATAAATAGATACAAGACAATAATAATAATAATAATAATAATAATAATAATTTTCTACCACTAAGCTTCTCTCAGCCAATAAACCGGACATCGTCCTGCTGGATTTCGAGACAAGACATTTTTGTCATCGAATTATCCTGTCCAGCGGAGAAAAATATCACTCTCAAAGAGGACGAGAAGAGAACCAAGTACCTGGACCTCTTGTCCGAGCTAAGAAAAATGTATCCGGGTTATTCTGTAAAGCTCGTAGTCTTGATTTAGGGTGTATTGGGTGGCCTTAAAGCTGTTTTTAAGAGGGAAATCGAGATCATTCCCGTCTGCAGACCATCTGCTACCTCTCTGGTCTGCAGATTGCAAAAAGCAGTGCTGCTCGGATCGCTTCGCATTATGCGGACGCTGGATCTAGTGTGAGCCCATCGGTCGCATATCGCCAGGGTTTGGGATGCGACCGATTGCTGGGAAAAAGCTCTCTCGACCTTCTCGTGAAGGTAAGAGAAGAGCGTCTCGTCTGTGCCGAACACGTTGCGGGCAAACCTGAACGGTACTGGCGAGACTACAAACCCCCCTTCTATAATAATAATAATAATAAACAGAAGGTTTTGTGTTTGGGTGTCAAGATGGTGTTATAAATACTTTTTACAGGTACAAAATAAGGATTCAGACATTTCAGAAACGGCTCAAAAATCTGGTTTCGTTTTCAACGATCACAAGAGTAATAAAAGTTTGCATTTCCATAGACTTTTTGTATCGAGATGATGTAAACACGAAATGTCGTGGTAAGTGTGTTAACATTGGTCTCAATACCAAGGGACCATCCAGGACAATTCGCAGGTCAATTCCAGAAGAAGTGTTAGCAGCAGCTGATGAAGCTTTATTTGGTTAGTTTTCTCGTAAGTTAAAAGATCTGTGCGAATCTATATATTTGAAAATTAATTTCTTCGCTAGTTATCATGACCAGGAGTTTTGTCGTTTTACAGCCCGCCGAGCATGGTAACTAAGATGTAAACAAACAGTTGGGCATAAAATATATAACATGGCATGTAATCATATATAACAAGGAAACAGTTGTATTTTATTTTATTTTGATTTTATAAAAGGAAAAAAAACATTCATCTTTGTTTCGTTTTCCTTGTACTTCCGGTATCATATGAAAACATGAATTTTATCCCTTCTTTGCAAAACCATCCCTTAAATTGCAGAATCACGTATTTTCACCATTATTTCGTATTCAAAAAGTGTTGAAAAACAAAAATCATTGTGACAAACAAAATATCAAATAGCATTTGGAGGCTAAATGTAAACAGATTCGGGAGACTTATCCAGTGGATACAGAGTCATTTGAGAAGGCAACAACTGCAATATCGTGTTTCGAGTGTGCTCAACTCGGGTAGAGTTAAGCCAACTGAACATAGGATACTCACACAACAGTATTGCAAAACATATACATAAAAACAAACCAAATCCGACTGTTCTTACTTCTGACGTTGTTTACTTTCGAGGTTTATTTAAGAAGAATTTTAGAAACTACGGGAAATCATAGTCATGTTGCTATAAATTTAAGTAATTAAACTTATCATAAACCATAGTTTGAATCTAACATTTGTATCTTGCGTTCATGACATTTGTGGTAACGCTTGGAGAATGCTATAGGTCATTTCTTTGGTTTAAGCGGAACTAAATGGGCATTTCTTTCCTTAAGTTGTCACGAGAATCGAGCCTGCTTGGATTATTTCATGTTTCATATTGGTAACATTCACGTGACCAGAGCCGCAGTAAGGGGGGGCGGAGGGGGCGACGGCCCTTAGCGCACTAAGGAAAAGGGCGCCACATTGCGAAGTTGAGGACCTTTTTTTTTTGCTCATCACTTGAATTTTGGGAGCTTTTTTTTGTCATCACTTGGATTTTAGGAAGTGAGGACCATCTTTTTTTGCCAAGGGCGCCAAAACACACTATTTTTTTTTTTATATATAGCAAGGTTCCGCCCCTCTGATTTCGTGTACATTGAAACAGAATTAAATTATAATTTAAACAATTTCCACGGGTTATTAAATTTACGCTTTTAAAAATTAAATGCAACATTTGCCAAAATATAACTAGAATTTTGAAAAAATAATTTAAACAATATAAAAATTTAAAAAAAACAACATACAATAATATTGTCTCTTCTCGCGGGGTTCGATCCCTTTCGGATCGAGTTACTTGGGTGAAAATCCAGCGCAAAATCACTACACCAGTATACACGTTCCAGTGTAGCGTGTTACAAAGCTATAACTTGTGTACATTATTAGCCAAAAATCACAAAAAATGCGTTTTTTTCCAAAAACGTAATCTGGTCAAAAATTCTTGAAATGTCTGGTCAAAAACGTAATCTGGTCAAAAATTCCCATAACAGGAATTTTTGATTAGATTATGTTTTTGGAAAAAAACGCATTTTTTGTGTTTTTTGGAAATAAAAAAGAAAATATAATTTTTTGCTTTTTTTTTAATTTTTATATTGTTTAAATTATTTTTTCAAAATTCTAGCTATATTTTGGCAAATGTTGCATTTAATTTTTAAAAGCGTAAATTTAATAACCGGTGGAAATTGTTTAAATTATAATTTAATTCTGTTTCAATGTACACGAAATCAGAGGGGCGGAGCTTACAGCAACCAATGGAAGCCAAAGGCGCAATTTTTAAAATGCTTAATGAACCTTGCTATAAAAAAAAATAAAATACTGCATTATTTAGAAACCTAAATAATGGTATTAGGCGTTCGAATTAAAATTAACAAAAAAAAAAAAATTTGAATATAAAATTTGTTTTGGCATCCCAAATAATCATCATTCACTTACCAAATACCTGCAAAACCCTGAAATGTGTGAAATTTCACACTTCACATCAATTTTTTTTAAATTTATTCAAAATCAGTAAACCGTAGCTTGTAATGGAGATTATTTTTCAGATCTACGATTCAAAATACATAAGTACACACATTTTGAATTAAATCAGAGAGAAAACATTTTTGCTCAAAAATCGAAAAATTCGTAAGGTGATTCGTTCATATGTCATTGAACAAACTTCTTTAAAAAACTGAACTTTATGTAGGCAGATAACCAATAATTTGTATATATTGTCAACAACTTTTCATTGTAAAAGAAAGAAAATTTTAGGCGATAACTTATGTGAAGGTATTTCTAAGTTTGGATAGTTTTTATTGCCGCAAAATACTTATTTTTACCCATTTTCTGATACACAAAATCTCTTAATTCCGTAAAAACTTTACCACTTAATTTTTTCTGCGGAAGTCTTAATGTTAATAAATCACTAACTTTCTACATAAAATAGTTTTCTCAAAGACACTCGTTTCTCAGAAGATATATGATTTAAAAATCCCTCTGTATTTTTTATAAAGTTCACCCATTGTTGAGTGTGACAGAGGGAAAAGGTAATATTGTGAAAAAATTAAGCTTTGTGAACGTTTTTACTATCACCAATTTAGATTGAAGAGCAGATATGCTACAATCTCTTATGACCAGATGTCTGACCTCTGGATTTACCTGCACGAAAAAGAGCGAATCACGTTTAAATCGGATTTAGAAAACAGTAATTTTTCACTAAGTTGACACTTGCTTTTTTTAATTTCTGTGGCTTACCATAGGTGTTCGGCATAAGCTAATAATCTATACATTCTGCATAATTTACACAAGAAATGTTAGGCATTAAGTTTCTGTGTGCTCTGTACTGCACAAAGATCATTCGGCAAATATTGTGCAGTGATGTTTGTGTTACACAGTCATCACAAGTTCAGATCGTGCGGCAATCTGTGCAATAGTGTTTTCGCGGTAAAAATATAAGTTATTTTTTCTACAAAACAATATGAGTGAAAACAATCAAGATATGTCATTGTTTATGCCTACAGCATTTGCAAAATAAATAGTACAGACATGAACTTCATGATGGAACTTGTAAATACACTCAAAAAGACTCAAAATTTTCTGGATACAAGCGGAAATGTACTTTAAATTGATTTGTAGTCATGTTTGGAACAGTACTCTCTGCATATTCAAACACTTTTGCCAAAATATTTTCTGTTTTTTTTTTCATATTATATTATTTATTATATTTCTTTTAAAGTACTTAAAAACATCCCAAAACCTTCATGCGTCATTTTTATTTTATCTTACAAAAGAAGTAGCAGGAGACAGACTTCATGTAATCAAACACATATAATTTATTTGTTTACAAAAAAAGGTTAGAATAACAAGAATAACTGCACAATCCGAACAAAGCGTTCGTCTTTGACTTTCTTGCACAGTGTGTACAGTGGCCACGTGACAAAAAACTTATACGACACAGAGTTAACACTGAACAGTTATGCCGAACGCACCTAACATTGGATTTGAAAGAAAATATTAGTTAAGAATAGGCACCTACCCGACTGCGCATGTGTTAAATTTTTGGTACTTTTCCACAGTTTTATTTGATGGCCTATTAATAAAGTTGTGTGCTAGCCACTTAATCTTCAAAAAAAAATTCTAAACTATTTAATGTCTGAGGATTTCATAAATTCAAACCGCAGGTCTCTATCTCTTACCGTTTTTGAGATATGATTGTTTGGAAAATTAAAGTTGGCATTTCCATATTTAAACCAGTGGCGAAGGAAAACCTCCGCTAGACTTGCCCTCCCATAAAAAAATATTTAAAAAAAAATGTAAATTAAAAAAAAAATATATATTTAGATAAATCTTCAAAAATACATCAAATTATGTTCTATACAAATTTTTGTCCAAGGCTTGCTTTACTAGTTACGAATTAATTATCATGACCATGGAAACGTTACATATAAGTATGAAAAAATTGAGACTTAAAAAGATTTTAAATAACTTTACAAAAAAAAAATCGAAATTTTTCGTTTTATCAAAAAACGTCTCAAATAAAAGTTATTAGTTATTGCATTTATAGTAACTTTTATTCAATAAATTTTTTCGAAATATTTTTCTGTTGCTAAATATTCGCAAAAATCTTAAAATCGACACGAGTAAACTCCCATTTCTAGTCAACCAATTTTCATAAAAAAACAATAGGGTTCTTCCCATTTAATAGGAGAATTTTTTAGTACCAGAACCAATTCTTTAAGTTAAACCGTTTTTGAGTTATCGTGTATACACACAGACAGACAGACAGACACACACACACACACACACACATACGGACGGCACTTCGAAAATAGGTTTTTTGGATTCCCTGGACCATGAAACGTGGTCATCCGTTAAAATCTCGACATCGAAAATTTTCGCGATTACAATACTTGCCCCTTATATATTAAGGTCGGGCAAGTAAAAAATGATAAATACATAATAATATTAAAAAAAGAATAAGTAAAATAATGTAAACCTATGTTTGTTAATAATAATAATAATAATAATAATAATAGTTTATTTATTTAGCTAATGCTAGTAAGATCCATATTAACAAACATAAACATTCAAATCAAATTGAATCCTTATTTTGTCAATTTAAACCATTATTTGTCCACTTAGTTCATGTAAAACGTGATTTTTCTCAAATTTAAATATCGATTTTTCGTAATTTAACGCTTTAAAATGTTAATAACATATTTGAATTAATTGTTTGGGACCTTAAAAATAAGTAGATCGTAAAATTAGGTTCCAAACTTGTTGCAAATTGGTTTGTAATGTTTTCTACAATAATTTCAAAACTATATTACTGTAATAAATCATATTTTGAATGTTATCTTCTCAAATATTTTTAATATCAGCCCTGCCTACGAAATCCTGTAAACTATGAAAATTCACAGTTTATATATTTTTTCAAATAAACAGGTTCGTCGCATAAATGTTTACGTAATTCCTGCTAATGATATAAAAATAAAATTTCCTTATCAACTTATTTAAGAGGATTAATAATTTTTTTAATCCCATACTAATTCATTTGTGGTTAACAAAACATCGAGATAACATTAAAATGTCTTTCTTATAAACTCTAAGTTATTTTTTGTACGTATTTTAACATTGAATATATTGGGTCTCGTGAAAGTGTAGTTATTTTTGGAAATTTGGATATTAAATCAAAAACTATATCTCAAAAATGGTAAGAAATAGAGACCTAAAGTTTAAATCTTTATAAAATGTTCTGTAATATTTGGTCCGTAATGACCTAAAACTAATTGGTAAAATTTTGATTTTATTTTGTAAATTTCAAAAATCATATCTCAAAAATGGTAAGAGGTAGGGACTTTTTGTAATTCTTACACCTTGTTTTGTCTAGAAAAAATTAATGTTTGGTCCGTAATGACCTAGAACTATTGAAAATTTTGATTTTTTTGTAATTTTAAAAATTCATATCTCAAAAAAGGTACGACATAGAGATTTGAGGTTTGAATTTTTGGAATTTTCACACCTTGTTTTGTCTAGAAAAAATTAATGTTTGGTCCGTTATGACCTAAAACTATTAGGGAAAATTTTGATTTTTTTTTGGAATTTTAAAAAATTCATATCTCATAAAAGGTAAGAAATAGAGACTTGAGGTTTGAATTTTTGGAATTCTCACACCTTGTTTTGTCTAGAAAAAATTAATGTTTGGTCCGTAATGACCTAAAACTATTAGGGAAAATTTTGATTTTAATGGAATTAAAAAAGAAATCTTATCTCAAAAAAGGTAAGAGATAGAGACTTGAGGTTTAAATTTTTTGAATTCTCACATCTTATTTTGTCTAGAAAAAATTAATTTTTGCCATTGATGGCAGAAGCTTAAATATGAAGTTCGTAAAAATCCTTTCAGCCGAATTTGCTCTGCACGTGTACACAGACAAACAGACAGACGGACAGACGGACAGACGGACAGACAGACAGACGGACGGACGGACAGACAGACCGACATACATCATGCTAAAAATAGTCAAAAGGTTATGTAGGGACCTCAATTCGTGGAGATCCATTGAAATCTCGAAACGTCAAAATCGGTGTGATCACAATACCTCCCTTATATATGTTGGCGGTTGGTAAAAAAGTAATGGCAACGAAATATAAATGTTATTTTTTATTATTTTTCAGTTGTGTCCTATATTGTCCAAATTTGTATCCTATTAATCTCTATAATCAGTACATTAGTAAAAATCATTTCAACATCAAAGTGTGCACAAAAAAATATTTTTTTTTAACTGTGTCTGTGTTAACACATTACGTAAAGTTTAGTTCAGTGAATAAAAATAGTAATAAACAACATCCAGGGAATCAACATCTACGCTCTGATAATTAAAAATTTTCACAGAGTTTTTTATCAATGTGGTATTTATATGACATTTCTATGGCTTGGTGTAATGCCACCGGAATGAAATTAAATTTTGATAATTGATAAAAGATACTGTGATGTATACAGGAAATTTTTAATTATTAAAAATGGTTCACAAAATTGGTGAAACTACTTTGACAAAAACAAATATACACAGAATACCTCTAAGGTCTTTCCATCTTCAGATAAAGTGGCTGGTAACGTTATCTGACGGATAAAAACAATAAAGCGTCTTTCCACCTTCAGATAAAGATATTCCTACGAATAAACTATGCTATCTGGCAGATAAGTTATTCGGTAGTCAAAGTAGCGAATAAGTAACAAATAAGTGCTGTAATTGTCAAAAAGTTAGAAATTAAATGATTACTTGGACCAATAAATTGCAAAATGGACTTGAAAAAATATAATTTGTTATTATTTTTGGGTCGATAGACACTAAAGGTTGTGGAACGCTGGCCTATAAGATAATTGGATTTCAACATGATTTCTTACGTTCTTGCCCAGTTATTTATTATTATTTTTACCGACCGCCAACATATGTATATAAGGGAGGTATTGTGATCATACCGATTTTTGACATTTCGAGATTTCGATGGATCTCCACGAATTGAGATCCCTACATAACGTTTTGACTATTTTTAGCATGATGTTTGTCTGTCTGTCTGTCCGTCTGTCCGTCCATCTGTCTGTGTACACGTGTAGAGCAAATTCGGCTGAAAGGATTTTTATAAAACTTAATATTTAAGCTTCTGCCATCAATGGCACGAGTTGATCAACTTTTGGTAAAAATCGGTTGACTAAAAATGGGAGTTTACTCGTGTCGATTTTAAGATTTTTGTGAATATTTCACAACAGAAAAATATTTAGAAAAAAATTATTGAACAAAAGTTGCTATAAAAGCAATAACTAACAACTTTTATTTGAGACGTTTTTTGATAAAACGAAAAATTTTTATGTAACGTTTCCATGGTCATGATAAATAATATCTCTGTTAGAAAATATTAGGCCAAGTTATTTCTACTCTGCTCCTAGAATGTATTTTATATAAGTACTTTACGGTGGCGGTCGGTCCTGTGGTGGCCACAGCTGATTTTTTTACTATATTATGTACATTAAGTTCGATTAAATATAAACAAAATCTTATTTAGTTAATAGAAAACTGTTAGTTGTTGTTAATAACAGTCAGATATCTTTCCCTTGGAATGTGGAGTTCCACAGGGTTCGATTCTTGGCCGGATAATGTTGGCCGAGATATTATCGGGCCAATCACTTTATATTTCTGCATGTGTTTGCATGCAAGACATAACAATGTTATATGCCCAAAAATTTGCCGTATATCAAAATGCAGAAATATTACTACCTACAATGCTATTAAATTATTTAAAAATTGTAAGACTTTTACTTATAAAAAAAATTGAAGCGTTTGTCAGGGATATATAAATTAAAAATGCATTGTAGGTACTCTGTGTCCGAATTTTTTATCTTTAACAGTACAACAAAATTCTATTTTATACCTATGTGTTCCGTACGCAATATGCAAAATCTTGATTCAAAAAGATTTTTAGTAACAAATATACTTTAAAGTGTTCTCTTGCTATTTCAGTTATTTAATAAAGCTATTGTAAAGCTAGCTAGCGGGTTTATTTTTTCAGAGACCATGCTTTTTCTCAATGAATCAAATCCCTGAACCTATGAAGCTGACGGAAATCTCGTCCGTTCCGGTCATTTCAAACTATGGCCCTATCATTTCTTTCTCTCTAACCCAAGTGCCACATATGTTCATCTCTGTCTAGGGTAGTTGTCCCAATGAGGCGACCGACGGTAAAAATGACGTCAATTTCCTCTAGGGTACACTGTTGCCTTCCAACAACGACTAAAAATAGCACAGTGTTCCTTAACTTTTCAAGATACTTTGACCAGTCAGTATTGTAAAAATAAAAAAAATTGGTAAATAATATACTCTGTTGATTACGCAAAAAATATGTGAAGTATGAATTTTCACACTTTTCAGGATTTCGCTGGTATTTATAATAGTATCTACATAACTTTTTTTTTATAATTTAATTTTTGGTCTTAGCTACGATGGCCATTAACCAGTATATCTTTATTTTTATTATGGATACATTAATTTTTATAACAAATACAAACATCCATGCCATCACCGGGATTCGAACCCGAGCCCCCATGGTTAGCAATCAAATGAGCTGACCACTACGCCATAGCGACCGGCTTTCTACATAACTGTCAGTGACCGTATACTGAATGTTTAGAACATAACATAAACGCATCGCAAATGCGTAAGGGAAATCAATGGTGCATCACTGTTCTGCATATAGTACGAACATCTCTTCATAAGGTGCGTTCGGCATAAGCTAATAATCTACACATTCTACATAACTTACACAAGAAGCGTTCATCATAAAGTTTTTGTGTGCTTTGTGCTGCACGAAGATCGTTCATATACTGTGCATTGCTGTTTGTGTTGCACAATCGTCACAAGTACAGATCGTGCGGCAGTCTGTTCAATGATGTTTTTCGCGCTAAAAATACAGTTATTATTTCTACAAAACAATATGAGTGAAAACAATCAAAATATCATTGTTTATGCCAGCAGCATTTGCAAAATAAATAGTATAGACATGAACCTCATGATGGAACATTTAAATACACTAAAAAGACTTAAAATTTTCTGGATACAAGCGAAAATGTACTTTAAATTGATTTGTAGTCATGTTTGGAACAGTACTCTCTGCATATTCAAACACTTTTTTCAAAATATTTTCTGGTTTGGATAATTCTTCTGAATTGTCTTCCTCTAAAATTTCTTTTATATTACTTAAAAGCATCGCAAAACCTTCATACGCCATTTATATATTATCGTACAAAACAATTAGCAGGAGACAGACTTGATCTAATCACACACATATAATTCAATTGTTTACAAAAAAAAAAAAAAAAATGGGTTAGAATAATAGTTTGAATAACTGCACAATCTGAACAAAGCGTTCGTCTTTGATTTTCTTGCACAGTCTGCACGTGGTCACGTGACAAAAAACTTGCACAACACAGAGTTAACACTGCACAGTTATGTCGAACGCACCTATAATAAACAGATAATATACTCCATTCATGACATCTTTATGCTTATGCTATACACTTGTGCTATGGATCTATTATAAATGAGGCATTAACGTTGACTCACCATACTGATGTAGAAAAACAAAGGTATACTACTAAAATGGCAAAATCCGAAACTATTCAGTAATTGTTAAATAAAAATAGTGAAAATCTACAATATTTTTTATTTAAACCAGGGGCTAATAACCCTTTTTACGTCGCGGGCCGCATTAAGTATTTCTTTTTTATTTCTATGTTGCAGGCTTATTCTTTAAAAAAAAATTGTCTATACTTCTGTTGTAATTTCTATTGTTTACGATCTTAAGTTCTTGTTTAAGTCGGTTTACACGTATTTACGTCGGTATATGTATATGCGCCTAGTGTGTAAGAAACCTAAAAAAACGCAGCAGTAATGTGTGGCTACACTGGATAAGACAAGTAAAGATTATATTTTCTTATTGGTGGGCCACATAAAATCAGTCGGCAGGCCGCGGCTTGCCAACCCCTGATTTAAATCATAGTTAAAAATAAAAATCTCACATAAAAACCGTAGAAGAAACAACCGCGAATATGAAAACCGCAAATATCAAACCCGCGAATGTCAAGGGTCGACTGTGGAATTAAATATGGAAAACAGATTAAATTATTTTAATCCAGTGGTTCCCACCCGTCGCTAACCCTCGAGGATTATCAAAAGTGTTCTACAGGGTCCACACTAAAAATTCTGTAATGGCGTCAGTTCACGCTATTAAGCATTTACAGACAAATCTTTAAGTCAAATAAATAGAGTATATTTAGTATAAAATATGGAAATCATATTAAATATATTCTCTTGAAAGAGAAAAGAGACATGGCATTTATATTACAGGGAACTGTTGCATAAGAAGCAATTTTTCATGCCAAGATTTATATTAAATATCATTTGTTGCTTCATAAAATAATAATTTTCATAACACGTTGGTTTCTTTCTAAAGCCCTTAGTACAGCTAGTATATCCCCTCTCTCATTCCGATTATTCCTTGAGGAATACGTTAGTCTTGGAAGTGATTGGCTTCATAAAAAGTTCCTGAATACGTTGGATCGGACACGTCATCAGAATGCCCAAAAACATACCAGTGGGAAAATTATTCGATAGCGTTCCAGGTACAAACAGACCAAGAGGAAAACCTCGAATGAGATGGGTGGACAATGTGCACAAAGATCTGCAAACAATCAATGCTCATAATTGGAGAAGATTTGCGCGTGACCACGGAAGATACAAGAAGTTTGTGGAAGCGACAAAAACCCTCTAAGGGTTGTAAAAGTCAATTGATTGAATATGTTAGTCTCTACACGGATTCACAACTGGCTCACCATGTTATGTAGTTAAGCTGCATATTTTGTCGTGATCTAAATATTTTGTCGTTACTGAAATAATCTGTCATGCGTTTTTTCTTCTAGATTTTTTAAAAACAATAGAATCCTTGCCTTATTTTGCTGTTCAAAAAATCTCCAATTACCTACATTAGTTTTGCCACGGCTTTTCTCCCTATAGTTTACCATTTAATTTCGACATTACAGCCTCTTTCATTTGGAACCATGAAACCTAGATGTATAACCATTTACAACTTCAAATGAAGTAATTTCGCTGGTGTTAGTGAGGACCTTTGCACCATCTGTCATCACGTCTTTTGTTTTTATCTTGTTTTAGTACATTCTAATGTTATGAAATAATGATTCTTATATTTGTTTGCTTTTTAGCCCTCCCACTATTATCCTAGTCCTTTATAGTATTTTCGTTAAACTTGTTGAGGACCACTGTAGGATGCGCTGTCTGTTGCCCAACATTGATTAGGGTGCCGGACCTGTCTCATCTCAACTGGACTTTATCACTATGTTTGCACTCAACTGTTATAGTTTGCTGAAGGGGACAAGTTTCATCTAATGATTCTTTACCTCATCTTTTGTTACACCATAGTACTGTATGTTTTCAAAGAGTTATATGAAAGACTTTTAATAAAAAAAACATGATGTATTCTCTATAAATTGTATTCTCTATAAATTGTATTCTCTATAACGATATTTAGAAGTATTTTTATTTACAAGTGTTCATAGTGACTCCCATTTTGATTTAAACACTTTCACATACTTTTTCTTGAGCTATTTATAGCTCGGAGCATAATGAGAATATAAATATTTCACTTTTAAGTTATTTCACGAGAACGTCGAGGCCATCCAGCTCCTAGACAACACGAACATATTGCGCAGACTTAAGAAAAAAAGCCCTTCGAACTAGTTTGAGTGTCAAAATAGTGTCAAAAGCAAAAAGTAAAAACATTCCTATGGTTCCTCAGCCTCCTTATTCGCCTAACTTGAGTTCTAGTGACTTTTTCCTCTTCCCAAGATTGAAAAATCACCTCAAGGGACGTTATTTTGGGAAAATCTAAAACACTCAAACGTCCGTAGCAACCAGCTGAAAGCTATTCCAGTATCCGTGTTCCAGCACTGCTATGAGGATTGGAAGAACCGTCTCCAGCGCTGTGTGGCTTCCCAAGGAAGTTATTTTGAGGGAGTCAATATTGAATTGTAATTTTGTTCGAATAAAAAAAATAATAATAATCAGTCCGGTTAATTTGCACACCTCGTATATAACAACTTATTTTCATAAGAATATGAATAAAAAAAATGTACAAATGAAATTAATTCTTGTATTATACTTATCACGGGTACCAACGTCTGTACATCTCATCCAGAAAGGATTTTCGAGAATATTAAATTTTAGTAGAATTTCCTGGAACCTTTGTAGGTTTCGGTTTTCATTTTAATGAAATCAGCACGTATTCGCGAGCACTGATTTAATTAGAATGTTTTAGCGTGTGACATCGTAAGGCATCGTTTGTGAAATGTTATTTTGTAATAAAGACTTGTTACACAAATCAACTTCAGCTCAATTAATTAATTTACATTATAAAAATATGTTAAATCACACTTCAAAGATAATTATTAACAATGACATATACCTTTTATAATATACTTCAATACAGCACCAATAAGGTTAAGTGTTATTACCATTTTCATATATAAAAAACTTGCTAAACAAAAGACATTAAAACTGACATCAAGAATCAAATATAAATTAAATAGATCAACGATTTAATGAGTCTGTTTTGTTATGTTTCATTAATTTCTTTATTTCTTTATTAACAGTTTCAACTTCGCCAATATCAAAGTTACAATAAATACTAAAGTACAAATTATTCAAGTCAAGTTGTAAAGGACGTAATTTTGTTATTGTTTCAAACATAAAATATCATAATTAAATTCAATACAATCAACCAATTAGAATAAAATAATAAATAATATTAAATGCTAAAAACTAACTTTCTTAAAAAGGGATACTTAAGTGAAGACATATTTATTAGAGCACCTTGAAACCTATGTATCTTAACATGAACAGGAACTCGTAAATTCTATGTATCTTAAAAAGATGTCAAATTAATAGATTAGATATATTCAGACCATCATCATTGGCGCGACAACGTGCGGTGAGCTTAGCCCAAGATTATTAAAGTAAAGGTTGTCTCGTAACTTCTGACCAATCAGAGCATGAGAGGGAATACGTCACACGTAAGCGAAGTTCAAACAAGCATACAGAATTAATATAGATGTTGCACGTTTTTAAATATTTTTATTGACTATTTTCATAATATATATTTATTTCAAGACATTGTACTGAATAAATCATAAATAAAAACCTAAGGAAATTTTATACAGATTTATATAAAATTTAAGGAGATGGGTATTTGTGTTATAGTTAATAAATAACAATAAAATCGAATACAAATATAATTTTAGGTATATTTGAATAAAAATAGAAGAACAAATTGCTATAATAATATAGTAATTAATGAAATTGGAGGTTATATCTGTTTTTAAAAACGGCTGGACGTTTTTAACGAAATTTGCAGTGGCGGATCGAGACATTATTTTCTGGTGGGGCAAAAAGCTTTTTTAGTGCAAAAGCTTATCAAAAAGGTTTTTGAATGAAATTTCTTTGAAATAACTTATTGTTTTTTTTTTAATTTTCTTCGCAACTCGTTAAATTGAATTCCGGTCCTAAAGTTTTAAGTCCAATTTTTATATCATAGGTTCAATTATTTTTGGAAAATAGTTCTAAAAATGAAATCACGCGATTTTCATTTTCATTTAAAATTTATTTATTTATATATTTATTTATTTATTTATTTTTCAATATTCTCCACTTACATAAAACACAATCACACAAACTTAAGAAAATGTAGCAAGTAAATTATTATCAAATATACTAATAAAACACTATTTTAATAATTTAATTATTAAAACATCGAACATACATAACCTTCTAATAACACAGAACTATAAACAAATGACAAAATAAGGCTCTCCAACTGATAATTAAAACTACGGACAAAATATGTTTTGACCCACTTGCAATGGCTGCTACAGGTTACATACTATAGGGATTTGCAGTACAGTGACTGTATAAAGACAGTGTGGCCATACGATGGTCTCATTTTCTATTGGTCGAGCTGAAGTCCGCCATATTTCTTCCAACTTTGTTACAGATTATATATGGTTTACATGTGTTTAGCTTGTGTTTCAACAGATTTAAGTGATATTTTCAAATAATATACGTATATTTAGACGTTTAATAGTGAATATTGTTGTGTTTGTGATGAGTAATGAGTTATGTAGATAATGTAAACTGTGCACATATTTTAAATTGTCACAAATTAAAATTAAAAATAATGAAACGTTTTGTTATGTTTAGGTTTAAAATTGCTGGGAAAAAAAGGCTAAATGAACAAAAAAAAAACATTATGCCAGTAAATCAATGGATGACTTCACAATTATAAGAAGTATTTACTTTCATTAATTTTAATGTTATTCCATGCTGATTTCATTTTATTTTTCACCTGACCATAATTTTAGTTGAATAAATGCATAATTGATAATATATACATCAGTTTTATTTATTAATATATCATTTATACCATGAGTTCAAAAAGAAATTGCATAAGGGTTGGCTATGAAAAATAAAAGTAATGTCAACAGAAAGCTTTAGAATTAATTTACTGTCTGAATTAATTAAATCACTCTTGTTGTCATAAGTTATTTATTGTTACATAAAGCTTGTAGTATAGGTACATTATTTTATTTTTCCATAGCCAACTCTTATGTAATTTCTTTTTGAACTCAGGGTATATAACATGTTCTGCTTATTCTTTTTTAATATGAAAATATCCTATTTTTTTTTTTTTTATATAAACATGCGTTTTCCCAAATATTAGAGAAATGTTGGGTTCTCTAATTTTTATAGAACCTTATCATCATTTTTTCCCTATCGTTTTGTTCTAATTCTAATGTCCTGTTTGAACTTAAATTTTCAATATTCAAATAAAATGTAACTCCCGTTTTTATAGGTTCTCAAATAAAATTATAAAATAATAAAAACATATCTCTTTTATTTCCTTTCATGTCCTTTTTTAAGAATTTTTTTCATTTGTTTTCTTTTTATGTTGCAAACATTTCAAAAAAATACCTTCATCGGTACACAATTTTAATATTTATCTTAATAAATGTTGAATCATATACATGTTTTTTCTTAACAATAAATTGATATTCACATATATATATATATATATATAAACATAAATACGTAAAACTATTAAAAATTTAAGAAATATTATAATATATTGGGATATATTAACATTTATTCCATATAACCCAATACAAATCTGGAATAAACATGGCGGCTACAGTTCATATGGCCACACTGTCTTTATACAGTCACTGTAATTTGCAGCTAAGCACCCTACCATCTGGTGAGCGTTTCATGAACTTGTGTACATCATATAACATTTCGTTTTGTGTATTGGTTTTGTATGAAGTTTGTTTTTAAAGTTTTATTATAATCATTGAAAAATGTATAATACATATTGTTGTGTGCCTATGTGCAATTCATTGAAAAGAAGAAACCCGGAAATATCGTTTCATTTGTTTCCACTAATATCAGACACCGTATGGTTCGAAACAAAATTGGGAAAGCAAGAGGTTAGGAATCGACGCGATGTTTAGATAAACAATTTAAAAATTGGAAAAAAGTGAACCCTTGTATCAAAGTTTGCTCATTACATTTTAATGATAGTGACTACAAAAAATATTTTCAATTTTGTATTTATTATCGCATATCTTGAAAATTCCTGTTATTGTGTGTGGGTTTATAATGCACAAGTTTGTAGGCATAATGCATAAATCTTTATGAACTCTCTGTTTTTTTCAGTGACTCCACACAATATTATATGCCCAGCATTGTAGATTTCTACCCCTTGGTAAACAACACGGGAATTATTATTTCCCCCAATATAGTTAAAATAATCGACAATGGAAAACCGCCATAACTTAAAACCAGATCACAAAATGTAGTATTTTAGATGTTTACAAGTAATGTCACTTCACAAAATCAGAAAATCCCAAACAATTATTTATTTTTTGTCGTTTTTTGATACACTTTTCGCTATTATTTACTAGTAAATGTCAAGTGGTATCTGATTTAGAATGGTTTCAAAAAAATCCGCGTGGCGCTACGATCTTAAAATTTTTCCCCTATAGCTCGTCCTTCACCCCCGCTTGTACACCGCATCAACACTCGTACAAAGAATTGAGACATAGGCTGTTTTGCCCTGCCTGGCGTATGTCTATTCTAAAAACATTTGTTTTAGGAAGCGAATCGCGACGCAATGCGAATTTAAGTTATAAATATTTCAATATAACTAAATATTAATTTAAAATGGGTAAAATGAAAATAATACATGTTACTATTATTATTTTTTATTAAAGATTTTCTTCTTTTCCAAAAGTAAATAAATGGGAAGGCATTGTCCATTGGAAAGGGGAAGGGAGGGCAACGTCCCTCCACCAGCCGCCACTGAAAATTCGGTACAGGTACTGGTTCTACTCTATACCAGTATTCAAATATAGGCATAGTATCTCAAAATTTGCTTTCTTAGGGGATGTTTCTGGATTAAATCTGGTACTATAAAACTTAAAATATTTTTTTTATAAACAGAACTATCTTAACAGAAAAAAACTATACAATAAAAATGGTTTATAAGAAAACAAATTTTATTTGTTCTAAGCATTTTTTCAATTTGATGAAAGTTTTGGAAAATGTGCCACGAGAGTTACAAGATTGAGAAACACTGCCTTGAACTGTAGATAATCTATGTATTCTTGCTTCCACTGGTTATATATGGAAGATTTGAAGATTGACATAATCCCATTACTGTTTAGAGCAGGGGTTCTTAAACTTATGTAGTCCGAGGACCCTCTCTTGAGCAATATTTTTTTTGTGGGCCTCATCCCTACCCTAGGCATTTTACGTCGTTCTTGAAACTTAATTTCTGGCTCAGTAACTCATAGGCACTACGTAACTCAGTAACTAATAAATATTGGTAAAAATGTATCGCTGGTTATTTTAATAAATGGTCTTGCGCATTTATACAAATGAACATTTTTATTAGCATATAGAATAAAAAACATAAAATGAATAAAAATAGTAGTAAAAAGAATTAGAAAAGTTACAAATTATAATACGTTAAGCTCATACAAACATTTATTGGTCAAATATTAGTCAAAATAGATCTTATTATAATATGTTTTCTGTAAATAATTTGCAGTTGAATAAAAATAATTAAATTTTTCCTGATTATTGTTTAGTTATGTCTTATTATAACTTGTTAGGTAACAACAAATACAAAAAGTCTTGACCATGAAGGATTTTTATTAAATGAGTTATTTGAATAAAAGCGAAAAGTTGGGGGATGTAAAGTTAATATCAAAATTGTTTCGCGGACCCCCGGTAATGGGTACGGGGACCCCCAGGGGTCCGCGGACCACAGTTTAAGAACCCCTGGTTTAGAGATATCCATTTACAGCTGTTTCTTTGGCAAAAAGATCGACTTCGTTGTTGAACTCAAAATCTAAGTGGCCTTTAATCCAGCTTCGTAGAATTTAATTCTGTCAATAACATTAATTGAATCAGTTGAAGGCATTCGTTGAAACATTTTGAAAAATAAAAATGGTTAATTCAATCAATTGTACACGTCGATGATTTCATTGAGAATATCACATATCAAAATCACAAATAATAAAATTGGGTAGTGATTTGTATGAAAAAGTCCCGCGGGCTGAAATGTGGCAAACCCTGGTATTTTATACCCAAATCTCGACGCCTCTGGTGACGATTTAATGATTTTTGGTTATACATACGAACTTTTAAAACTCCGTGCTCATTTTTTTATTTAATGATGAATGCGTCTTTTCGCCATCTCATTTTTATAATTAAAACTAATATCTTAAACGCTCGAATGAGTTACTAGTCGTTATTAAGATGTTAACACAACAAAAAAGGGATAATCTTCCCCAAGAGATAATTTGTAATTGTAAGAAACAATGATTCGACTCAGCGATGTAAAGAAATCTTAACAAAAACACTAGTTTTTTTTTTACATTTATTACTAAAGAATGGGTAACTATAATGAAGTTAGTTGAACGATGACAGGTTGGTGGGGTTTTGGGTGTTGTTTGGGGGGAGAAATGGAGAATATCGGGTGTGCCGCGGGCCTTCTGATGACTCGGCTGCGGTCGGAATGTCATCTGATGTTAATGGGAATGAACGTGCGGTTTCCTGTCGCATTCACGCCATTTCATAGTGGTTCGTTTCTTACCATGGCAAATTATTCCGCTGATATTATAGTTGTGAGGTCATCTATTCTATTTCAACTATCTTAACACAGCATTTCTAATTGAGAATTAAATATATGAGAAGAAAAGCTCTGAATATTCAAAAAGTTTATATAGAATAGTGAGAAAAATCTTTTTTCCACGACCACTATAGAATTTACCAATTCTAAATTCAATTTTTAATACACAAAGGTACTATTCTAACATAAGAGTTGGAATGTTATTCAAAAGCACTTATCTTCTTACGCATTTTGCGTGTATTTCATTCCTTCACTAGTGAAGGAAGAATGATTCCATGCTATTTGTAAGATACTCCTATTATTGCTGTAATAAGGTATACATTCCTGCGCACTAATAAGTAGTGTGGACAGTATCTATGAGCGTATGAATACTATAGTCGGATTGCTGATAGGTGACTGTTACATGTATGTATCAAGTAGTGCATTCATATAATAATCTAGTTACCATTTTATAGCGATTTTAAAAATGTATTTTGTTATTTGTCTTACCTGTCAGTGTCTGGAATTCCGAAATTCAATATTGCCTGATAAATAATAACATAATTTTTTCAAAAAATGACTTAAAATGTGATCTTTTAAAAATTGTTAAGAAATAAAAACCTGAAACAGTTTATATTATTGATATATTGGCACAAACGTATGGTCATGAAGTACTAAGATTACCTCCTTATCACTGTATATAAGTACTAATTTGGGGTATAACAAAAAAATATTACGATAGACATATTGGTCGACACGAATAACGAAGTATTGAAGTTTTGAAAATGTGGCAAGTAGCCTGTGATCAAATAAGTTGTGAAACTTATGCAAAATTAGTTAAAAAAATCTTTAAAAAAATTAATAAATGAATGGTGGGAAAAGGAAAGGATTGTTGATATTAATCCAATAATAATAAATAAAGGAAATGACAGCGATAGTTCAGATGACGACGATATCATGCATTAGAGTGACTAATTGTTTTAAAATTAAAACAAACATTTAACTACAACTTGTAGCAATATATTATATGAATAAATATATTTTTACTTAATATTTTATTACTTTGTACTTAGGGGAAACATACAAATTTAATTTAATTAAACAACAAATTATAATCCAAAATTTACGTATGAGTATAAATTTTTCCTTATTTATAATTATTACCTTAAAATTAATAATTTTGTTTGTTTGAATTCTGCTGTAAATTTATTTTCGCGCTCTAATTAGTAAAGATATCTACGAATCATGCCGTTTCTTTCTAATGCTTTGTTTTTCATTCAAATAATTTTGATGGTTAGTTGTCAACTTGCGTCACTATACGTTACTATGGGTATGCAGATAATTATAATGATATAGACAGAGACAGCATATAGTATTGAATATCGATACTTGTAGCAACGAACAGTCACCTATCAGCAATCCGACTATATAAACAATTGCAACGTTTGTTTACAAAATAAACTTACTAGTGTTTTCACCATAAATATAACCAAAAATGTAAATTATTTGTTTAAATAAAAATTGTTTAATTCTTTTTAATTAATTAATTTGTTATGTAACGTAAATAATTTGTTAAAATAAAAAATTAGTTAAAATAATCGTTTGTTAAATTTCTTTTTTTTTCTGGTGGTCCTGGAGAAAGTAGTGATTCGATTGAAAGAGAAATTTCGATGCTCGTGGTTCCTCACGCTCGCCAGTGGTTCGCGCTCGGAATGTTCCACTCGCATCGAATTTTCTCATTCCAATCTTGTTACAGAATATCCAATTCTTAAATCAATAGTTTTTGTCAAGATGAAATTATAGAAGGACCATTACTACGATGTTCCGAGTTACGTTTAAAAAAATATCTTCATGCGCAATAAATCTACTGAATTTACGTAACAAACTAGTAATGGAAAAGATAATGGACATTTTTATTTTTAAATAAATTAACTGATGGTCTCGATAGCGCAGAAATAACGACCCTGTTATGCAGTCTAGAGTTCAAAACCCGGTCAGTGCATGGATACTCTCCTTAATACCTCATCTTCATTAAATTAAACAAACTTTAAAAATAAATAGCTCCAGACTAATCGTGGAAAATACGAAGATCCGAATTGATAGTTAACATCGGCACCGATTTAAAATAAATGTATTCCAGTGTATTCATGGCATCGTTTATGGTAAAATAGGCCTGTTCTAATGACTTTAAGAGTCCTTTAATTTTTGAAAAAATAAAAATCTAGAGTACACTTTAAATTATTTGGAAAATAATCCCTAAAAACGTAAACAATAGTCTGGTTTGCACCAATGTGTATAAAAAATCTTTCCGCAGGCTGAAGCCTTCTTTTTATGCTTTAAAACTTCATAATTTTTATTAACAAACTAAAAATCAGTCAGGCGAAGCGGTTTAGATAGCCACGGGACGTAGAGATGCAAAAAGAGATGAAGCTTGAGTAAGACAACGGGCGTTTGAGTTAGTAATAAATAAATTACATAGATATCTTATTTTATTACATATTCGCCATCACAATAATTTCTTGCCATTTATCAGAGAACTTTTTGATTCTTTTTACGTAGAATTCCACCTGCTTTGATCTGTAAAGTTCCCGACATGCGAAACTGGTTTTTATTTAAAAAAAATATTCTCATTAAAGAGTTCGCAAGGTTCTACGATTATCTAGCCTGGTGATCAAACTTTTTTCAAGACGGGTCAAATTGAAATTAAAATTTTTAGATTCAAATAGCTGGACAAATATATAATGCGTAAATAAAAATAAGCCGTTTTACAGTGTAAGTATTTGTGTGGAACCTCTAATCTCGTTAACTCTACATGAGCTAGCGGCCTTTTGTTTGACGTGTATAATATAGATAAATAACAGGTAATAGTTGAATCTCGCTAATTTTATCATAAGAGTCAATTTTCATGCCCTGTTTCGAGAATGCGCTCGCTTTGAACCAAGCTTAGTTATCTTAAGGTGTGTTCGTTTGTGTTGCCCAACCTACACTGAACTACACTATGGCGTTCGTTTGTGTTCCAACACTTGTACGTAAAGTGTTCGTTTGTATTTATGAACTTGTTCAGGACAGGCAAAGTCTACACTTGCTCGGGAGTGAGTGTAGGTTCAGGCAACCTGTAAAAACGCGCCAAACTTAATCTAACTTGGTTATAATCTGTATTTGGTCAAGCGGAAATTTTTATTTTACATCTATCTATCATATATCGATCATGAATCGAGTAATATGAACATAAGGAAAGTACTTTTCCTACAATGCTGGTATAATAACTAACATAAATAAATTCAGAAGTTTTATAAAATCTGACAAAACTTGAATTTTTATTATTTATTTTTATAAAATTTATTTCAGCATTTAAACTGTTCATATTATCTTATTTATTTACTATTACTTTAGCACAAATTTGTTTTAAAAAGTGAGGTTATGAACTTTGTCTAGAAATGTCATTCGCCTGCCTGGAAAACCGTTCGTTTGTATTCCTGTTTCAAGCAGTTCGGAAGAAGTTTTTAGTTGCACTGTGACGTCAGCTGCTCTTGTCCTGGACAAGTTTGGTGCAACACAAACGAACAAACCTTTTGAATCCCTCTTTAGAATCTTCAGAACTACAAAGATTTCTTTTGTATGGGTCATTCGAGATCGGCATACAAGTAACACATTCGGCATCACTGATCTAGTCAGTAGAATCTAGTGAGAACAACAATGTAGAAAATTCTTTCAATATACCCTACAAAATAATAGCTAGTCTAGAATAGTTATGTAAGAATTACAAAATGATTTACAACTACAGAAGTCTAGATGTTGCAAGATTAATCGATTGACAAAGAAATATCGATATAACTAGATAGCCATATTGACAGAGGATTTTGGTTTGCTATAAAAATATCGATTGCCAGAAATACACCAAATAAAAATGGTAGCCAGAACATATCGTTCACTTATCTTCAGCCCACCTTGTAACATTATAAGTATATATATCTACTATTATATTGTACAAGTGTGGTATGTATGTTCTATTCAACTTCTGGTGTATCTTCATTTTTTCGGTAACGCGGAGAGAGGAATATGAACCGCCGTTTTATCCGGGTGATATTTTTTTAGTGCTAAGGCTTAATTTTATTTTGACAGGGGGTACTGACTAATTTTTATTGATAAAAATCATGCATTTTTTCCTCGAATCCGTGTCGAATCAAAGTCACCATTGATCGGAACGGACAGGTTTTATCAGACGATAATTCAAAAATATTCTTAATACAAGACGGCCGGTCCAGAATATTTACGACGAGAATCAAAGTGTTAAATGGTAATAATGGTTCAGGATAGCTTTTTGGACGTGCGAGATAATATTTTGAGGTATCAGAAACATTTTTCAAAGATTCTGGGCCATTAGTTGAGCATTTTGAGGCAAAAATATGCTTACAAGGTTGCAAAAGGAGACAGCTGTCATTTTTTGCATTTTAAAATGTGACGAGATTTCTCATATTGAACGTGTTTCTTGACAGAAGAATACTAATTACGGATTCAAGGTAAATTAACAATAAAGTTGAAGACATTTGCAAGACGAATTTTCATAAAATAGTGTTAAAAATAGATTTATATATATATTAAAAATTTCAGGGTTAATCAAAGTGTTAAGTGGTGATAATGGTTCAATATAGCTTTTTTGACGTGCGAGATAATATTTTGAGGCATCAGAAAACATCTTTCAAAGAATCTGGACCATTATTGGATCATTTTGAGGCAAAAATATGCTTACAAGATTTCAAAAGGTGACAGCTGTCAAATTTTTTGCAATTTAAAATGTGACGAGATTTCACATTTTGAACGTATTTCTTGACAGAAGAAAACTAATTAAGTATTTAAGGAGAATTAACGATAAAACTTAAGACATTTGCAGGGGGAATTTCCATAAAATAGTGTTAAAAAAAGATGAGCGACGAGTTTTATAATAGACAAGTGCGACAAAATGCCTTATTATATTAAAACGAAGCGACGAGTAATAACAACGTAAGGGAGAAGACCGGCGTAGCCGGGCTGAGGCCCCTAGTATATATATATTCTTTATTTCTCCCTAGGCCTTGCGGCGTTCAGGGTTAGCCATTACAAATAGAAATAAAATAAATAAAATAACCAAACCAATCCACATTACATAACGTACAACACAGTACAATTTAATTTACAATATATTATATTATGTAACATTATAAGTACTCATCACATTAAATTTCTTTCTGAATTCGTTCTATACTGTAAAAATCTTAGTATCATTGTATTTTCGAAAAATAAAAAACTTTGTATGCATGTTGAATTTAAAACTTGAAGAATATATCTTTAGGTCTGTTCGTAAAGTTTTTCAAACAATCCTGACACATTGTCTCTGTTGGGAATGTGAAAAAGTATTCCTCGTGTGACATCTAATGTGTCGTAGTGTCCACGGGGACTCGAACCCTGTACGTGCCTACCGTACGCTCTCAATTGTAGTTATTTAATCTGATAGGCTGAAGCTTGACGCCTGTCATTTCCGAGATCATCGTTATTGATAAAAGGATTGTTTTAATTTAAGATTTAAAATGGAATGAGTTTTGCTGAACGTGATGAAAATATAAATGTTTATTGTCGTATTTAGGAATTTTGCGTTATTACCTTTTTAGTAAAAGTCCTCCGGTTCACAAACTCTGTTCTACCATGGTTAGGGATGGGAATTTATTTTTGAATATCGATATATGCGCGATTCAATACATCGTAAGTGTGATATCGATATTCGATATATATCGAAGTAAAAATATCGATATTTTCGATATATCGAAATAACTAACACGTAACATGTAAGATACATATATAAATTAGAGTTTTTTTTTTCTGTTGGCTTTGCGGGATAAGAAGTCGCCAGTTGACAAACAATCACTTTACAGTTGGTACTCACCAGCTACCAGCCAACTTTTTAATATTTTCCTAGTTAACTGCTCTCATAATTAAATATATATATATATATATATATATATATATGCTGTTCACTTTTGTAAGGACAAACCAGATCTTTTTGGTTACTTTTATAGTGTATTGCGTTAAATTAAAAATATTCCTTACGCTGTAGATTTATTGGTTTTAATCATTATTAAGAAAGTGACATTTTTTATAATTTTTTAATACCAACATGACATACAATTTCAAAGGTGCAAATTATTGAAATCAAAATTTCGTCTTAGAGGCCAAACGTTTAGGTGGAACTAAATGGAAAATTCGTTATTTAAGGTTGTCATGAAAAGGGACCTTGCTTGGGTTATTTCATGTTTCAGGTTTGGTATGTGAAACTTTAAAATTCCAACAGTGAAACCATGGAAACGAATGACATATGTCAAATATTTTAATACATTTTTCATATTTATCATATAAGACAAAAAAATAAATAAATGGGAAATTTTTATTAAGAATGACAAAAAATTTAAATGCAATGAAAAGGGCCTTTTGTATGACAATCAATTTAATCTAGAATTGAGTATGATTAACAAAGCTTAAACAAAATGATCAAAAGTTCGAATTAGTAGATAAAAATTACTATATTTCAAAATCTAGTTCCGCCTAAACGTTTGGAATAGCGTATAGTTTGTTTTTACAAAAGTGAACAGAATATAATTAAATGTAAAAAAGATACAAGAATACCGATATTTTGTGCGAATATCGATATTTTGCGCGATATATCGCATTTCAAATATCGATAAAAAAAATATCGATATATTTTTCTAAAGTATCGATATTTTCGAAATATCGATATATCGTTCCCATCTCTAACCATGGTAGATCATAAATTCTATTCTCACTTGTCACACGAGGTGTGTAAATTAAGTAACCAGACTAATGTTTCTAAATTTTTTTATTCGAATAGAATTACAATTCAATATTGTCTCCCTCAAAATAACTTCCTTGGGAAGCCACACAGCGCTGGAGACGGTTCTTCCAATCCTCATAGCAGTGCTGGAACTCGGATACTGGAATAGTTTTCAGCTGATCGGTTACGGACGTTTGAATGTTTTCGAGTGTCCCAAAATGACGTCCCTTGAGGTGATTTTTCAATCTTGGGAAGAGGAAAAAGTCACAAGGACTCAAGTCAGGCGAATAAGGAGGCTGAGGAGTGCACAGGAATGTTTTTACTGGCCAAAAACTCGTTTATTGAAATTGCTGTGTGACAATGCGCATTTTTCTCATCCCCAATTCATTGGTCAAAATCTGATGAACGGTAGTGTGAATAAAATTCAACTCTTCCCCGATCAATCTGATTGCCAACGACGATCTGAACACACAAGATCCCGGCTTCTGTCGACATTTTCATCGGTTCTTGAAGATGAAGGCCTTCCGCTGCGTGATTCATTTTCAATTAACTCTCTTCCTTCTGAAAATGACTAAAACTACCAAAAACCCTAAGTCCTTGACAAAACACTGTCTCCGTAGGCCTGCTGAAGTTTTGCAAAAGTTTCCGTTGCACTGTACCCAAGTCTGAAGCAAAACCTGACAGCACACCGATTCTCGAAGTGAATGTTACTCATTTTTAGAACGCACTAGAAATAAAAATTGATGTGAAGTGTGAATTTTCACACTTCACATCAATCTTTAAGTGGATGATGATTATTTGGGATGCCAAAACAAATTTTATGTGAAAATATTTTATTTTTTTTGTTAATTTTAATTTGAATGCCCAATACCATTATTTAGTTTTCTAAATATGTGTAGTATTTTTTTTAATATATAGCAAGGTTCATTAAGATTTTGAAAATTGTGCCTGTGGCTTCCATTGGTTGTTTTAATTCATAACCCCGCCCCTCTGATTTCGTGTATTCAAAAATTAAATGTAACATTTGCCCAAATATAACTAGAATTTTGCAAATATAATTTAAACAAAATAAAAATGCAAAAAAAAAAACAGAAAAAATAAAATTGCCTGCAGAGCGGAGCGAACTTTAGTTTCCAAATTAGAACGCGAGCATGAGCCATTACACTATCAAAGCATACTGGTTCATGTGTTAGATAAGTTATTAAATATTTTAAGTTTTCATGCAAAACACACAAAAAATGTGTTATTTTCCGAAAACATAATCTGATCAAAAATTCCTGTTGTACTATTCCGGTTCACACAAATGTACATTACTTAGAATTTTTTCAGATTTTTAGTTTAAACCATCTGGATTACAGGGTGTGGGACAAAATTTTTTTTGCACAATTTTGGCAAAAATCGCGCCAAAATAATTTATTTTGCAAAAATAGAAATTTGATCGTTAATCCAGGTACTAAGGGCTTTCATTTGATACCCTACTCAAAATTATTATTATTTTTTTTTTTCGATGAGCAGATATTTGTTTATATTTTCAGGGGGATATATTTTTAGATGTTTTAGTATTTTTCCTATATGCGGGTCAAAGAGTTGTATAAGCATGCCAAATTTCAACTCTCTAGGTTTAGCAATTTTTACCGAACAGACAGACAGACAGACGACAAAATGACGACAAAACTCTAAAAACTGTTTCACGAAAAAAAATCGTACTAAAGGCGTATAAAATAGTCACATGCCGCCCCTACTAGTCCCGCGTCTCAAATGTTGCCAGATTAAACGCTATGTTGCTAGTCCGGTTACTTCATTCACACACCTCGTATATAGTAATAAAAGATAGTTTTGTATAATTTTGGTAAATAATAAAACGTAATTGTCACCTATTACAACGTTGATTTTTTCCTCAATAGCAGTAAAATATACTAAAACCGTCACATTCTCGGTAGTTCAGGGTACTTGAACGACTATTGAGTACATAGTAATGTAGAGTACAAAAATATTGATTTCCACTTTAATTGTGTGTCAAACTCGTTGAATCAGACGTAACAATCATTTAACTAAAGCCGAGAATTTAAAAAATCTCGTTCCATCAAGTGCAGTGTTGCAAATTGGCGAGTATCAAATCGCATCATACATGATCAGTGACAAGTGTCACCTGTCAACGCATCCAACATAGTTTGCTGGACAGACAGTTAAAAATTATACACCGAATTTTGGTTTTTGTGGTTGATTGTATTCAATATTTATTTATTATACCACAGTTTCTGTTACATCATGCGGGTATTGTAAGCAAGTTTAATATTTTTTAAACATTTTTATTGACAAGTTATGTTAGTGCCTCTTAACATGGTTAGCGACCCTAAAGTGGGTCGTGAAACTGTCTGTACTGGTTTACCATACTCTGTCCCAAAAATGCAAGATTAAGACAGGCTTTTCTTAACATACACTATTAAAATACTAAATATTTAGAGTTATATATTTTAAATAAAAATTGATGTGAAGTGTGAATTTTCACACATTGCAGGGTTTCGCAGGTATATAATAAGTGAAAGCGGCATACTGAGTGTGAGGACAAATTTTGCTTTGTAGTAACCACGGCAAAATGAACGATATTTTTAAAATAATTTATCGTCTGTTAATCTAAGAGCTTTAAAAATAAATTTTATGTTAAAATATTTTTTGTTAATTTTAATTCGAATACCTAATACCATTATTTAGGTTTATAAATAGGTGCAGTATTTTTTTAATACAGCAAGGTTCATTTAGATTTTTAAAATAGCGGCTATGGCTTCCATTGGTTGGTTTAAGTCATATACTCCGCTCCTCTGGTTTCGTATACATGACACATAGAATGAAAATATAATTCCAACAAATCCAACTGGTTATTAAATTTACGCTCTTAAAAATTAAATGCAACATTTGCCAAAATATAACTAGAATTTTGACAAAATACTTTAAAATAAAAATAAAAATGAAAAAAAAACAAAAAATAAAATTGTCTCGTCTGCCCGGGAGCGAATCCTAGTTTGCTGCGTAGCAAGAGAGCAAGCTAACCATTAGACAAGGATACGCCTTCTAGTATAGTGTGTTACATAACTATAACTTTTGTACATCGTCAACCAAAAACACAGAAAATGCGTTATATTCCGAAAACATATTCTGATCAAAAATTCCTGTTGTACTATTCCGGTTCACACCCATGTACAGTACTTAGAATTTTTTCAGATTTTTAGTTTAAACCAGGGCTTCGAACCGGAACTGAACCGAAAACCGAAAAAAAACGTTATTTTTGTCGGAACGAAAGCCGGCACTGATCCGAAAAAAAATATCGGTTTATTTCTGTTCAGATAATGTTTATGTAAGTGAATATAAAATACATTATATTAGATTATTTTTTAAACTGATGAAAAAATCGTAATTCCTAATTTTTTTAACTGATAACTAAGATAAAGACACTTCTATTATTTCGGGGGGGGGGGGGGGGTGGAACGCCCAAACCCCCTCGGCAGATACCTTGGTATAGTTATCACAAAATAAGGAATAAAATGTTCTTCTAAATTATAGTAGAAAATAAATTTCTAAATCAAATAAAAGCATTTAAAAATTTATCACTCGGAACTGAACCGAAAACCGAAAAAAAAAACTTATTTTTGCCGGAACGAAAACCGGAATCGAACTGATATATATTTTTTTAATTGAACCGGAACAAAAACCGAAACGAAAAAAATAAAGGTTCGAAGCCCTGGTTTAAACTATCTGGTCTACAGGATGTGGGACAATTTTTTTTACACAATTTTGGCAAAAATCACGTCAAAATAATTTATTTTGCAAAAATAAAATTTTGATCGTTAATCCCCGTACTAAGGGCTTTCATTTGATACCCTTATCAGAATTTAAAAAAAAATATTTCTTTTTCGATGAACACATATTTGTTTATATTTTTAGGGGGATATGTTTTTAGATGTTTTAGTATTTTTCCTTTGTACGGGTCGAGTTGTATAAGCATTTCATAAGACAGACAGACAGACACACAGCCAGACACACAGACAGACAGATAGACAAACAGACAGACGACAAAATGACGGTATAAGGGTTTTTTGGTTATACCTACAAAACCCTAAAAATAACATTCTCCTTACCCTGTAAAAATGTAAACATCTTAAAAATTCTTGTAAAAATATCCACTTTACAGTAACAATTTCATATTATTCTTGACTACTTATTCTTGTTCGGGACTGTACGTACATTTACATTTTTCCATATGCCATCCGGTCTCAGGCCGTGAATTTAAATAATGCATCGGTGGAAAATTTAATCTGACCGAGCGATTTTCGTAGCAACAGATCGCGGCTGGTCCCAGGGGCACTATAGCAGCTCGGCTTCCCTTAACCAGTAATTCATGAGTAAGATCCACACACGCCGCAACATGTATGTAGATACTCAAGAACCAGTGCAGTCTAGAGTCTAGACGACCTTTATTCTAATTAAACGAGAAAGGTCAAACTTTGTCCACCATTATTTTAATATTTAAAAGAAAATATATTTTAAAAGGCATTACCCAACAGATTTTAAATAAGTCAGTACGACTTGAAATTATTTCAAATATAAGTTAAGAAACTTCATTTCTAATAATATTGATGGATGTAGCTGTTACCTCTTGATGGAACAATTTTAATAACACAGAAAACACGAAACACACTTGGTTAAAGTTCCACAAAATTAATTTATTAAATATCTTAATATATACCAGGTATACAAGTATGAAATGCGGATTTTTTTCAAACTTGCCACGCAATCAGAGTGTATAGTTCAAAGTTTCAACACATATGGAGTTTTGTTAAGTTATCATTAAGTGTCTAATGCGTATAGGTTATAATTTGAAAAGTGATCATATAGTTTTGTTTTACTGTGTTAAAAATGTAAAATTTTGTGCCAAATAAAGAGCAATCGCGGACAGTACTACTGTTTTGTTTTCATTTGAAAAAAAACTGCTGCTGAATCATACCGACTGCTTCGAGAAGCTTATGGTGAATATGCTCCATCGCAAGATACGTGTGAACGATGGTTTCGGCGTTTCAAAAGTGGTGACTTTGATCTTACAGACAAAGAACATGGAAAACCTCCAAAAAAATATGAAGATACAAAATTGGAAACATTACTACAGGAAGACGATAGTCAATCACAAAAACAACTAGCAGATCAGTTAGGCGTTAGTCAACAAGCTGTTTCCAATCGCCTACGAGAGATGGGTAAGATCCAGAAAGTCGGCAGATGGGTTCCACATGCATTGAATGAGAAGCAGACGGAAAAACGCAAAAACACTTGTGAAATTTTGCTTGCACGATACAAAAGAAAGTCCTTTTTGCATCGTATCATTACTGGCGATGAAAAATGGATTTATTTTGAAAATCCCAAACGCAAAAAATCATGGGTGAACCCAGGCTCACCATCCACATCAACTGCAAGACCGAATCGCTTTGGCAAAAAGACAATGCTCTGTACTTGGTGGGACCAAAAGGGTGTGGTCTATTATGAATTGTTAAAACCTGGTGAAACAGTTAATACCCAACGCTACCAAAAACAACTGATCGAATTGAACCATTCGCTGCTCATAAAACGACCAGAATACGAAAGAAGACAACACAAGATAATCTTTCTTCACGATAACGCTCCATCACATAAGGCAAAAGCAGTTTGCAACACACTGGAGGCACTCAAGTGGGAAGTGCTACCCCATGCCGCTTACTCACCAGACTTGTCCCCTTCAGATTACCACTTGTTCGCATCGATGGGTCACGCACTTGCCGAGCAGCACTTTTGTTCATATGAAAATGTGAAAGAATGGCTAGATGATTGGTTTGCGGGGAAAGGGGAAGAGTTCTACTGGCGAGGTATTCACAAATTGCCTGAAAGATGGGAAGAATGTATAACTTCTAATGGACCATACTTTGAATAAATAAACTTTTACTGTTCTTTTGAGTTTAATGTGTTTTATTTAAAAAAAATCCGCATTTCATACTTGTAGACCTGGTATATTTCTGCTTATTATGCCATCATCAGAAGAATGAGATACAAAGAGTGTTTACAAATTATAACTAAATGTACAGGTATAAACTATTTACTAATAACAAAGAGTGGCTTAGGGAATACCATTGACCAACGTCTTGAGTATCGGCGATTCTAACAGATCTAATTGTTCATTTATGAGTTTATGCCCTTTCTTAAGTGCATATTTAATTTCGAAAGCTTCTAAGAAATATACCGCAATATAAACATAGGTTTACCGCATTTGTTTTCTAGATGTAGGATGTTTAAATTTTCTTCTTTACAATAATGATTGTTATCTAATAATTGTTTTGCTAAATTAGATGACTCTGGATTATTTAATTTCCACAGTCTCATGTGTTCTTTATATCTTATATTAAAATTACGTTTCGTCTGACCAACGTAGTAAGCCTAACAATCGTGACAATTGATTTTATAAATACCTGAATGGGATGTAATGGATTTTTGACTTAATTTATTATTCACTAATTTGTTACGAAGGGTATTTTTGTTGTAAAAACCGGCTTTAATGTTGTTTTGTTTTAATAATCTAGCGATTTGACAACTGCTGTTATTGATGTAATTGATTCTTTTGTAAATATTCAGGGACTTGTTCGTTAAATATATTTCTTTGGTAACATAGTTTTAGTTTTGTTTTTTAACATTTTGTCTATTATTTTGGGACTGTAACCATTATTTTGCGCAATTAATTTTATAATCTTTAATTCTTTGGAAAAATTTTTGGGTGAAAGCGGTACGGATAAAAGTCTGTGTAAGAGGTTGTGGAAAGCGGACATTTTTATATTAGGAGGGTGGTTAGATAGAGCAGGTATTATAGCATCTGAATATTTTGCACCGCATCCCTATACATGATTTGGGGACCCACAGCGATTTTTCGAAATGTGGGAGTTATTTCTGCCGCACCCTGTATTAGTGAATTTCGGCCGGCGTCCTTAGCTTAGTTAGTTTGTTTTGCTAAGTTTTTCAAGATTTGTGATAAGTACAGACGTAAAACTACATACAGTGCGTTGGATTAAAACTAACGTGCTTAACTATGAAACTATATTATTAATAAAAAAATGTTGGTCCTCACTGGCCAAAATTGAATATTTCCCAATTGAACAGAACTGGAAATAGAACTTTAATCATTTAAGAACTTGAACGAAGAAATTCAGAAAATAAATTAAGGATAGGGGGAGTGGAGAAATCTTTTGAGGACGGAGGGAGAGTGATTCCAAAAAAAACAAGGGGCATAAATTTCATTGCGAGCCGTTTGAAACTTATTGTTGGACAGGTTGGAAAGGTTGGACACTATTGCAGTATATAGATCAAAAAGTGTCCTCCCAAATATTTTACTCAACAGCCGCTGCTGCAAATAATGGAATTATTCATTAGATTTTTTAACATTTTTAACTTACCAGTTGTTAAATATTTTGAATATAATCCCTGTCTAAAACTTTTGTTTAATATTTCCTTTTAGAAAACCTTTTGAAAAGCTTAGAATAGTGTATTCGGAATAAAATAAAATGAATATATACAAGTTCGACAATCACCATGCCAGAATGACTATTAATCAATGCTGTAGGGAGTCATTGTACGCCTTCAGCGTCGCGATGGTGACGTGGGCACGCATTGTTGCCGCACTGCATCGCGGAACAATGCTCCAAATTGGTTCAGGTATTCCCGACATCCCAGAAGTCCCTTTTCCCCTTGAGATCGCTTCCCAACAACATCCTCTCGGAACAATAGTACTGATAAGGACGCGTTCATATCTGATATTGGCTGATGATTGCTGTGTGAATGTAGAGGCAGCTGATAAGTGAACCAAATGAATCATTGCATTTCCTTCTGTAGAATTGTTTATGAAGGATGCAACGAGTACTATAGTTGTGATACACTGTTGCATATGAAAAGCAATTTTTCATTTCAGAATTGCTGACAAGCTATCATAAATCTGATGCAAATGGACAGTAAGTAATATTAATCATGAAACTAAAAATAAAGTAAAATATAGTGCAAGACAAGAAAGAAAATCTACCAAAGAATGAATATACAGGCAGGGTCTAAATTAAGTGAACAGTACATACATTTTAAAATAAATAATCATATCGAGGAAGGGTTGTACGGGTTGTGGACATAAATAATGCAACTAGATCTAGCAGACCTGTTTCGAAATATTTTATTTCTTCATCAGAGCAACACAAATAAAAATCTTAGTTTAAAATAAATAGCTGATCATCGTTTCGCTATCTTGGAACTTGTTATTCACCCCCTACCAGGTCTCGGCAAGTTTCCTTTGCATTTTTCTGATTTCTTTTATAAAAGTACTGCAGTCTCGCACCAAATTCGCAGCGGTATCTTAATATATTTTGTTTTAATTTGTGTATATTGTAACTTTTATTATTGTTTAATTATTTATTTTTAACGAGGGACATTCAATAATTAAAGAGACAAACTTTCATGACTTTAGGTTGGCATCACTGGGAACAGCTGAGGGATAAAAATTGGTTTGTTTATAACCTCAAAATTGCATTTAACGATGGCGTGTCCGCTTGAAGTTTCCACATTAGTTGAACAACGTTCAGAGATCCGGTTTTTGCTTTCTAAAGGTGAAAAACCGGCTAAAATCTTTTCTCGAATGATTTTACATTATGGTGAAAGTTGTATGAATCGCGGAAATTTTTATAAGTGGGTAGAACAGTTCAAAAACAGTTCAAAATTCAGAACGCAAGCATCAGCGGGAAAAGTCATGTTGACCGTCTTTTGGGATGCCCGAGGTGTCGTCTTTTGTGATTATTTGGAAGATCAGCGTACAATAAACAGTGCCTACTACTCAGACATGCTGATGAACAAAGTAAAGTCAGCAATGAGAGAAAAACGTCGCGTATCTGAAAGAAAATGCGTGATATTGCTCCACGACAATGCTCGCCCTCATACCCAAGAAACCATTGAAAAAATTGATTGGGAGATACTAGCTCATCCTCCCTACAGTCCAGATTTGGCTCCCTCTGTTGAGTATTTCATTTGTTTTGTCCACTCAAGGAGGCATTACGTGAATAAAAGTTCAGCGACAACGAGGAAGTCAAAGAATTTGTGGGAAACTGGCTCAAACAACAAGACAAAGATTTCTTTGCATAAGCTATAAAAAAAAAACTAGTTCATCGTTAGGACAAGTGTATTAATATTCGTGAGGATTAAGTTGAGAAGTAGTAAAAGTCTCATTTTGTAAAAATACACAGTTTTGTTTCTACATCAATTTGTGTCTTTAATTGACCATATGAACATAACCATATTTTACTAGATCATCTTTTTTAAAACTTTGAAATCAGCTATTGTATTTTAAATTATGATGTTTATTTATGTAGCTCTGATGAAGAAATAAAATATTTCTAAATTGGCCAGCCTGATCTAAGTTAACCTATACACGACCAATTCTACATAATAAATAATTAAACAGATTAAAATATATTGGCGCTTGATATGAATGTTTTCTGCATATTTCTTAAAAAGACTTTTTTGTCTGCGCACAAGGGGGGACCGGAACTGAACCGAAAACCGAAAAAAAAACGTTATTTTTGTCGGAACGAAAACCGGAGCTGAACGGAAAAAACATATCGGTTTATTTCGGTTCAGATAATGTTTATGGGAGTGAACTAAAATATAAAATATATTTTATTTAAGATTATTTTTTTAAACTGATAAGCAAGAAAAAAATCCGCTTCCTCCCGGCAGCGGGCTTGGTATGATTATTACAAAATAAGGAATAAAATGTTCTCCTAAATTATAATAGAAAATAAATTTCTAATACAAATAAAAGCATTTAAAAATGATCACTCGGAACTGAACCGAAAACCAAAAAAAACCGTTATTTTTGCCTGAACGAAAACCGGAACCGAACTGATATATATTTTTTTAATTGAACCGGAACAAAAACCGAAACGAAAAAAATATCGGTTCAAAGCCCTGGTTATTACGAAATTAATTAAAATTATTAATTAACAAAAATATATATGAAGCCAAAATCATTTTGGATAAAAATTATTATTAAATGTTTTTAATATATAATATTCGTTTGAAAACACACGAATTTTATTTTATTGTATAAAATAATACCAGAAATATATTTATTCAAATATTGAAATTTTGCCGATATTTCGTTTCAACAATATGTGAGTTTTAAAAGCTTCATTTAGACTAATAAATCGATACAAAATAGGAATATAAATATCAAACAAATATCAAATTTGAGCATAAATGAACATTAACAATAAAATCGGAATTAAAATTACAGAATATGAGGTTGGTATTGAAAGTTTTGTCAAAAGTGATGAAAAAAATATACATATTTTTTTAAATTTTGATGTTTAAGGAGCATTAGCAACTTAGCTGTTGGCCCCTGGTACATATATTTTCACACAATACTACATTATTAAATTTTCCCTCAATAATATTAAAACCTTAAAAAAAGTGGTGAATCTACATTAGGGGTGAATTATAGAACCCTTTTTATCTCGAGTATTTGTTGAGTTTTAACATTCCTTTTTGGCATATTGGTGTCTTTTTCAAGTCTTAAGCATGTTGACCGTTTTTTTTTTTTTTTCAATTCAACCCTAAATGCGTAAATTGGAATTTTGTATTCGATAGAACGTCCCCTGGGCCTAGAACCATAAAATTCGGGGTGTATATCGGGAACCCTTTATATCTCGTGTGTTCGTTGAGTTTTAACATTTCTTTTTGACATATAGGTGTCTTTTTAAAATCTTTGGAATGTATGTTGACCATTTTTTTAAATTTCCACTAGGGGTAAAATGAAATTTTGTATTCGATAGAACGTTCCCTGGACTTATAACCATAAAATTCGGAGAGTATATCGGGAACACTTTGTATCTCTAGTGTTTGTTGAGTTTTAATATTCCTATTTGGCATATAGGTGTCTTTTAAAAATCTTTAAAAAGCATGTTGACCGTTTTTTTTTAATATCAAACCTAAAGGGGTACATTGGATTTTCGTATTCGATAGAACGTCTTCTGGGCCTAGAAACATAAAATTCGGGGTATATATTGTCGAAATGATGTGCAAAAATAATAAAATAGGAAAATGGATCAAAATTGAAGTGAATAAGCGAACCCAGATTTCTGAACCGATCGAAATCGAAGTGAATATCCAAAACCAGGCATTCGAAACCGGGTTACTGAAAAATAATGTACCCAGTTTTATTAGAAAACCAGAACCGGGTACCCGAAAACCAGCTTTTGGTTCCCACTTTTTAATATAATCCCCTATTTTTAATATAAATTTCCATTCTTCTGTCGATATATTTTTCATTTCCTCTAGTTGTGCTGCTGGTTCTGAGCTTTCAAATTTCTTTACAGGTTTTTTTTTACAACTATTAAAAACACATGTAAGTAGAATAAGGAGGAGGATAATGAGAAGGTTAAGAATAATTTGACAGGAATCAACTCTAAAAAATTGGTCGTTAATTCTTCTTTTTTGTACAGGTCAAGTATACCTAATCAAAAATTCCAAAAATTTTGTAGTATTTAAAAAGATACTTAAAGACGTATCTATTAGTATCTTTTTAAATTTAGAGATAGAATAATTTTAAAAAGAATTTCTTTATAACTTATTGCCAACGGAGTGGCCGAGCGCATTTAATCGTGCAGTTTGGACTGGTGAAAACAGTCTGGATTGTGAGGTTGGTGGCTCGATTCTCCGTTGGTGATATTATTCGAGCGAGAATAATATGTTTCATAATCATTCACCCTTCATCCAGGTGTAGGAGCTCGCCCCATTGCACTAGCGATTAACCCCGTTGCAGAAATAGGTATATGTAAAATAAATTAAAAAAAAAAAACTTATTGCCAGGTTTTTGGAATATAATATTTAATCCCAAATTTGTTTATAATTAATGTTTAATTAAATTAGTTAATAACATGTTAGAAATACACTAAAATGTTTAATAGTACTGAGCTAGTTTTGTGCACTTGCTTAAGTCAGCACTGCTAACTAATGCACTCCCTGTCCATTTCAGAGGCCGACTACACTCTCGATGACTCCTTCTGGAATGAGGAGAGCCCAGTCGGTAAGTACTTCCACGGAGAAGATTTCCAGGTGTGACTCATACCAACCTGGAGGTTTTAAAATTCTGCAAATGTAAGATCTACCCTCACCACTTTAAAAATTTCCTAATGAACTGCCTCTTTCTATCTGGCTGATCCTTTTAGAATATTTTTATGTCTAGAATATGTTTAGAAATATTTTGGCAGTAGAGAATTTTATTTTATATTGATCACATGCCTTTTTTTTGACACAGTTTTTTTCATTCACCGGTAAGCACAGATGTGTTTAATAATTAAATGACTTTGCCTACAGCAATTTTCAGAATTCACAATCGAGCAATTGATTCCGAAGCTATTTCGAGTTGATTGTGAAGCAATTTAACAAAAAGTACATAAACAAAGTTAAAAATAGAATTTTGATTAGCATTGAAATAATAATAAATACGAAAATACGTTCAAATTTTATACTGTGGGGGCATTTCTAGGATCGGTCGAAACGTCAAGGTTGTTAAATTCATTACCTAAATAAATTTAAGTAATTTCATTGTACTTCATGGCAGTGGCGGATTAAGCCTTCGCCGGGCCCAAGACATTTTTGATTTACGGGCCCTCAATCTAGAGGCGTTCAAAGGGGATGGTTAGAGGGGTGGAGAGTGGGGGGGGGTGTTGTAAAGATTACTAAGCAATCTATCAGAAAAAAATTTCTTGGGATATTTTATTTCTCCCGTTAATGTTTTTTATTTCTAATATTTCCTGAATGTGTAATAGCTTCGTACTAATTAATAAATGATTTATTATTATTATTTATTATTAAATCATTTTTTACTCTCTTTAATACAGAAAAAGATCGTTCTCTTGAAGCGTTGCTGACAGCGATTGTTAAATATATTCGTAAAATTACTTCAATATTGGGGAAGGTGGACACTATGTTATTATTTTTTTTAAAAAGTAATATTTCTTGGGCATCTTTTAAATTTTTATTTTTTATAATAGAAGATAATTGCAAAAACTCGTCGTCTATTTCATCAATATCTATGTCATTGGAGTACCATTTTTTTTAAGTTTCTGTGTAATCAGAAATTATATCATTTTTCGTAACGTCAATTGAGAAAATTTTGAAAATTTCACTAATGTCTTTAGAACCTTTACTTCCTTTTTCAATTTTTGATAGTTTTGAAAAAATCGATAGTTTCGAGATTTCTAATATCCGGTTCGCCGGGCCCTTGAAAATTACGGGCCCAAGACAATTGTCTTTGCGAAAGTCCGCCACTGCTTCATGGTTCTTACTCTGAAAGGACCTCCAAGAGGATTCCAAGACTTGCGAGCGGTATCAAGTCTGAAACCCTAAATGGTCCGCCGGTCGGTTGCTTAGATTCTTTATGACGGGAATAAGGGTGTTGGAATTAAAGTCTGCATTTTACTTGATAAACACTCCACACAAAACCTCACAAGCCGTTAAACACCTTGCAATGAGTGTGTTTAACCCGTTAACGAGGTTCGTTTATTTCATTAAGTCTGTACTTAACACTGCCAGACTACCTCTTGGTTCGCTTCACGCTACCGGGTTTCTCAACTAAAAGACTGGGAGGTTCAGCCGACTCCGGTGATGGTTTACTCGCGACTCTCTGTCTCTCACAAGATTTTCCCAGCCCTTTTCTTAAAACAAATAATTTGATATCTGATCCCCATTTTTTGTCGTTGTAAAAATAATCAGCACTCCAATTAACAACAAAAACTGCCAAAAAATGCCAGGTTTGATCCCGGTGGTTTCATAATTTTAATATGGGTGCCATTTATTGCTCAAATAATAGATAGACACCCTGCCATATTATAAAAATTCTTTTTCTTGATGCATTACTAAAAAATGTATAAAAGTTTCTTTTTTTAGAGCCAACGCAACTGAAACTTTATGATACGTGACATAATAGGTTGACTAAATCCATGAAGATCAGCAGTATCATCCTGAAACGTCCCCTACCGAAATTAATTCGGATAATAATTGTAATTTTGAATCTATATGCCGTCTCTTATATGTCACATGACTAATTTCATTTTCAACAATGTGGTGTATTAAGTTAACTCCTTGTTTAGAAAAATTATGCCACTATAATTATCCTAGGGATTTTCCTTGTCCATATAAATTCTGACAAAATTTGTACACACAAACTTATTTATATCCTTCACTTCTTCAATATCTTCTAAATATTATTCCACTGAATCACTCAGAAATCTTACGTAGATAATAATCTTAATACACAAATTTAAACTACCCACATACGTTGTTTAAAAAATATTGATTAAATTGTAACTTAACTACGGTAACTAGAATGAAATGTTGTCTCTGAATAGACAAAATCAACTTATCAACTGTAACTAAGAAAAAAAGTGTTTAAAAAATTAAACATGTTTAAAAAGTATCTTTGAATAAGAAAAACATTTAAGCACTGAATTTAGACAGTGTTTAATTTAAACACTGTTTATTTTTTGAATATCCCTGTTAGACTTTTACAATAAATTATACCATGTGTTCAAAAAGAAATTACATAAAGGTTGGCTGTGGAAAAATAAAATAATGTGTATTGCAAGCTTTAACTGGCAATTAATTAACTGTCATCACTGGTGTTGTCATAAGTTTCTATTGAAAATTCAATTAAGCTACAATTATAATGGTTTTTTCAATAGAACACAAAAAAATTATGATTGAATCATATTTTCGAAATGGTGTTCGAGTGAACGGCGAATGGATTTACAGTGCGGTGTCATGTTTAGAGGAATTTCGGCTACAATTTCCAGATATTGCTTTCCTTGAAGGAGATTTTTACAGCGCACTTAGAAGATGTGTTGATTTATTCCAAGATACAGGGAGCATAACTCATAGAGATAAAACTAGAAGGCCAAGAGTTCGTACTCAAAATACAGTTGATGATGTTCGTCAACGTATGAAAGATCAACCTACATCACTACGTACACTGTCGCAAGAGACTGGTTTATCATTAGGAACTTGCCATACCATTGTAAAAAAGATTTAAAGCTATTCCCGTACAAAATTCTTGCTTTACATGAGTTGCTGCCAGCAGATCACAATAGGCGAATTGTGTATTGCCACTGGTTCCAACAAAATTTAATTAATATTGATGATTTGTTAAATTTAACGTGTCTTTTCTGACGAGGCTTGGTTCACCCTTTCGGGGTATATTAATTCACAAAATATATGGAGTGCTCAAAATCCTCATACTTTTCATAAAACTCCCCTTCACCCGTTAAAAGTTGGTGTTTGGATTGCTGCGTCTTGAAGACGTATTATCAGACCCATATTTTCCCACGAAACTGTTACTGCTCAGAGATACCGGAATATTGTACGTGAATTTATTAATCAGCTTCATGAGGATGAGCTCCAGCAAAACTACTTCCAACAGAATAGCGCAACTGCCCACACCTCTCAAGAGACCATCAATTACCCTCGTGAATTTTTTGACGATCGAATAAAACAATGTAATTAAAAAAATAAAAAATAATTTCCAATTTTAATGATTACAAAGGCTGTGCCTAAACGTTAGTCAATTGTTATATAAAGCTTGCAATAGACATTATTTTATTTTTCCACAGTCAACCCTTATTTAATTTCATTTTGAACTCATGGTACTTGTTAAATAATATTTTCAGCAGTCTGAGTAAAAAATTAATTATTTTACCAGTCTGCACAAAATAAAATTGTCTTTTTGCCGGTCCGTTGTTAGATATGTGTTGAGAATCACTGACTAAGAAGATACGTGCTAATATATGGATTGGTGCCTGTCAGATCGGTTGCACCCGACCAAAGATTAAAAAATAAACTGTTTTTGCATTATTTAAATTGTGTTCATATAGATTTTACAGCATAATTTTATACCAAGTAACAAAACAGTATTACTGTTATATATTTGTTCAAACAATACATTTAGCATAATCCTCACGTAGTTTACTAAAGTAACGTAGGGGTCTAATGAAGTTCAGTTGCTTAGAAAAACATTGTAACTCTACGATGGTTAATCCACGTTCACACATGCCGTCCCCATCTCTATCCTCCTTTCCCACCCTTCGATAATCCCCTCTCAGAGGTGTTCCAGGGATTTCTTTTGTGGTATTAAATGTAATTTTAATTGAATCTCATCCTTGAGCAGAAGCACAATACAGCACCAATTAACATGGAAATTGAATAAAATAATACGCGAACGCGAGTAATTCTACCCGTGCTGCGCGACTTTACTAAATTTAGTTTATTCAGAAATTATAATATTGTTTTGTTTTGGCATTAATTTTGGGTCACTTGCGCGAGAGCTACGCATAAACTTTGTTAAATTCAATTATATTGTGTCGCTCGAACCACTGTTAGCTGTGAAAGGTGGTTAGGCACAATCAGTGGCGGATCTATTAGATTTTCAACAGGGTCATTAAAGTCATATCTGGAAATGTTGTTGGGCTTTATGTACTTTGTATTGTGTGCATTCTTTTTAAACATTTTAACAATGGAAATGATTGTAAAGAAATAAAAACAAAATAATCTGGAAAACTGTTCATTTTCATGATGATAAACGGTCATCGATTTTTTCAGTTGCTCTCAAACTCTTCTAGGTAACGTAGGCGCGTACCCAGGTTTGGGGGAGGGACTCAGGAGACGAAACTATTTCAATTATGAAAAATTACAAAAAAGGTGCTTATTTCTATTTTAACAAAAACGCCCATTAAGTAACCATTCCAACCATATGTTTTTGGAGCCTGGGGGGGCACATCACTTATATTTTGATAAAAACTTACGTAAAAACAAGCCTTTGAGCCCCAGGTGCGCGCTTTTGGTAACAGAACACTAATAAAAAATATAAAAACTTCACAACACCCTAATATAAAAATTGAAAAATTCATAGCATCCTTTTTTTATTTCACGTTATAATAAGATTCCTGTCGCTCCTATGTGAAGCATAGGGTCGCAATAAACTTACGTTTATTTGGATCTGTCTTGCGCTAGATGTTTTAGCTCCCTCCATGTTTTGCCGCTTGCGCTGGCTTCCTTCGTTAGTCTACGCCATGTGTCCGTTGGTCTGCCACATCTACGTCTCCCTTGTGGGTTCCAAACAAAAGCCGTTTTACTGATGGACAAAGGTACCTTAAGGTATGGCCTAACCATCTCCACTTCCGCTGTTTTATCAGGATGTCATGGGGCTTTGGTAGGTTCTCTCCCAAAGGCAAGCGTTGGTAATAAAGTCAGGCCAAAATATGCATAATATTTTACGCAAGCAAAAATTGACGAACACTTGAAGACGATGGATAATGGTTCTAGAAGTTTTCCAAGTCTCGCATCCGCGTAGTAGAACCAGCATGATATTAGAATTGAGTATTCTTGAGTGGACTTGGCATACCGCGAAGTTACCGCGAAGTGTTCCAAACATTTTTCAGCATACTGAAAGCATGCCTAGCTTTATTAATCCTCATTTTAACATCCTCTTCGGTGTCTCCAGATTTGCATGAGACAATGCTTCCGAGATAAGTAAAACCTTCGACGTCTTCAATAATGTGATCGTTACTGCGAAACTTGTTGTCTTGTTGAGTGGTGCCTAATCGCATGGATTTCGTCTTTTTAATGTTGATTGCGAGACCTACCGATTGTGCCTCCTTTACGAGAGAATCTAGTATTGCACTCATGTTGTCGAAGGTGTGAGACAGAAGGCAAATGTCATCTGCATACTCCAGATCTTTATTTCACGTTAACGCTACGTAAAACCCCCAGAGATTATTAGTTTCTTATACAAAACTATCAAACTGAAATAAAATTAGTGACAATCTATACATCAAATTTAGCACAGACTTTTTATCTATCTAATTTGATATTTTTGATTTTAGAAAAAAATTATTGTATAAATGTTATGGCTCAAGAACTAAATAATAGGTATCACACAAAAATGTTCTGTATTTCTTAAATATATTTGTGGGTTTCAAATAACTTTTATATTTATTTGTTAGACGGTTGCCTACGGAGCATAGGGACATCTTCCGATATTGTGCATCCTGCTCTGGGACCGACTCAGCCTTAAGTATTTAATACTCAAAATGAGTACCCGTTTATGCAGGGATACTAGGACCGGTCGAAACGTTAAACTTACCACGTGGCTTTCATAGCTAAGGCCGGCGGTCTAGAAACGGAGAACTTACTTCGACCCAATACGCCTATCTAGGCGTTGGGAACCGCAGATTTGAACGCACAAGGTTCAGATCGTCGGTTGACAGTTAGAATGATCGGGTAAGAGTTGAATTTGACTCACGTTCATCAGATTTTGACCAATCACGACAATGCGCCTTGTCACACTGCAATTTCAATAAACGAGTTTTTGGCCAATTAAAATATTCCTGTGGCTCCTCAGCCTCCTTATTCGTCTGACTTGAGTCCTTGTGACTTTTTCCTCTTCCCAATATTGAAAAATCACCTCAAGGGACGTCATTTTAGGACACTCGAAAACATTCAAACGTCCGTAAACAACCAGCTGAAAGTTTCCAGTATACGAGTTCCAGCACTGCTATGAGGATTGGAAGAACCATCTCCAGCGCTGTGTGGCTTCCCAATGAAGTTATTTTGAGGGAGATAATATTCCTGTGGCTCCTCAGCCTCCTTATTCGTCTGACTTGAGTCCTTGTGACTTTTTCCTCTTCCCAATATTGAAAAATCACCTCAAGGGACGTCATTTTAGGACACTCGAAAACATTCAAACGTCCGTAAACAACCAGCTGAAAGTTTCCAGTATACGAGTTCCAGCACTGCTATGAGGATTGGAAGAACCATCTCCAGCGCTGTGTGGCTTCCCAATGAAGTTATTTTGAGGGAGATAATATTGAATTGTAATTCTATTCGAATAAAAAAAAAATCAGTCCGGTTACTTAATTTACACACCTCGTATAATTAAACATATTAGAATATATTTGCCAATTGATATGTGATGAAAAATGTTGAGAATCACTGATCTAAGTACAAGAAGTATATATTTTGAGGCTGTCTAGTTGTTGTATAGGTTGTATATTACTCGATACCCGCCTCTGATTATGTTATTATGGAAACGTGAACTCCGGGTAAACTGATTTAAATGGAGATCTCCCGTTCACTTAGCTCTTTCCTTTTTCACCCATTCCATTATCAGGTTCTATAAGGCGCGCCCTTTCATTCCATTCCATTTTGAACGCAACTTCTTAATCCGATTCGCAACCGCAACAAATGTACCTTTGACATTTTAAAAACTACCTTCAAATATCCTTAATGTTTTTGCAAAAGCAACTCTCAACATAAAAATGCGATACGACATTATGTTCAGAAGCTATTCATTATGGAACTATGCTAGTTCAAAACTGCGTTTTGTCCCACATGTAAATATAATAACTCCAAACCCTTTGACTGCATGCCACTTCAATGTACCTGTCTACAACTTCCATCACAAAAATTCTATTTAACTTCAAACGTACAAAGGTTGAAAGCAATGTTAAATAAAATAAAAAATTAATAGAAAAGCATAAAAAAATTTGAAACGTAAATAATTCATTATTTGTTTTACGAAAATGCCAATATTAATTTTTCAGCGCCACGTCTACCGTGATATATTTTTGATATATGTAGTTGATATAAACTCTGACAATATCACTCGTATTAATCTATTCACGAATTTTCCTTATTTGAGTAGGCCATGTTATAGTAAAGCAGAATTTACTTAACAGATTGATCGATTGAGAACCGATAAAGATATATATATATATATATATATATATATATATATATATATATATATTTGTTTTACCGCTTATGCAAGCCAATTCTATGTACTCAATCGACGGTGTCAAACCAAAATTGACGTTTCCAGACCAGGGGAATGGTCTGAAAACGTTTTTCATGTTTTTTGGAGCTCTTGCACCCTGATTATATAGCAGCGATGACAGAGAAAATTTCACAAATGGTCTGAATACGAGGGTAGATCGTATATTTATATACAAATTTAGTTCACTGATTTGTCGTGAAGAGCGCGCGCCAGTAGTTTTTGTATATAACTTTTTATACAAAAAATGTACGATTCCGACTTTGTCAGACCAGCACAATTCAGTCGACGTTGTCAAGCCTTAAATCTGGCAACACTGTATAGAATGAGCTAGATAAACATTCCAGTCATGATAATTTTAGTTCATTGTCAGAATTTAAATATTTTCTTTCAATTTGTCTTACAGAAAAACTTTAAACTCAAATTTAGTTTTGGCAGACTCGTAGATACTTGAAAACAATGCATATAACCGATTTGTATCAAATTTGTTCAAATTAAAATTTTGGTATTTGCGCCATGAAATTCTTCTTTTTTTTCCAATTTAGAAATAATTACATTTTTATAGTTTATAGATTTTTTAAAGCGTGCTGAATGTTACTGCTTCAAATGAGACGTTAAATTTATTTAATATTTTTATTAGAATCCCAAATAAATGTACATTTTAATAAGTTTGAACTTTGTTCATATATTTCACAGAAAATTATTCTAATACGGACATCAATGTCCATAATTTATTCTTAATTCCAAAGAAGAACACAAAAGGTTTCAAATTACAAATAACTCGTTAGAACAATTACTTTTCTTAATTGTAAAAAATAAAAGTAATTGTAAAAAACAAAAGTTCCCATTTCATTTTGAGTATTGAACATTTATGTGTACGTTTAAGAGCGTACTGTACCTGGGTTACGCTCAACGGATACGTGCATTTGAAAGGGCCAAAGAATTTGAACCAAATGTTGTCGGATCATTTTGATTTTTTTTTAAATTTGAAGATAAAGATTGGCTCCGTTGGATTTAAGAGTTAAAATTTGGTTTTATTTTTAATTTTCAGTTTTACAATGTCCTAAACTTTGTCTAACTTCACATCACTGTTCCTCCGTAAATCAATAACAATTGCAAATTCCATAGCTAGAATCCTATAGATTGTACTTTTATCTTTAAAATGAGCCTTTGTTTATGAAAATTAATTAATATTAAGCACCAATTCTTTGGCCCACACCGAAACACTATTTATATGAAATACTGGCATTTACAAGCATCGAGAGATGTATCCATCTGGTAGCGTGGTTTTAACCGCGTTTTTTTCCTTCGTTTCCTACACATATCTTTGAATTCGGTTGAAATGGGTAACAGAAGATCTTTGGAATAAAACAGTTTGTGATGTCAAATTTACCTGTTTTATTTTAGACTTTCCGTGGTAGAATACAAATTCATATTGACACAAAAAAATGGTCTCAAAAATTAAGTTAAATAATTATGGCCGGTTTCTGAAAGCTTAGTTAACTATAACCAAATGGTCAGAACATGGTTGTTATGGTAACGTATGGGATTGTTATACTGTAATCGAGTTTAACCAAAAGGTTAAATCAACCCCTAAAGGGGTGAATCTATGATTATTAACATAATTTTTTGATGATAAAAAAAAACTATTATTTCTACAAAATTATCTGTAAAATCAGAATTGGTAATAAATATTAATCACTTTTCACATACAAGAGCTTATTTTAAAGATAAAATTACAATATAGAGTGGTTAAGTGTTAACATTTGTAATTTTTGTTCATTTACTGAGTAACAGTCATGTGAAATTGAAAAAAGTATAGCACTGTAAAATTGAAAATTAAAAATAAATCAAAATACAAATTTAAACTTATTAAAATATTTAATTTATTTACTTTATTTTTTATTAAAATTTATTTACTTATTTACTTATTAAAATTTTGATATTTTCTTTCATATCTTGATATTAAAAAAAAATCAAATTGATTCGAATATATTTAATCTATATTTTATGATTCCCAAAAATACAGGTTGATTTATAAATATTAGCACTTTTCCCTCTCCCTGTAAGCTACTTCCACTTTGGTCACTCCCCCAATGACGTTATACGACTTCTCGCCACCGCACCCCGCGTGCAACGATGGACTTTGGAGGTGGCTATATTCGCCTCTTAACTTCAAATTTTAAGATGCCATATCATAGGCTCGAAACCTGGTTTCACTCTGTCATGACATTAAATTACGAGAAAATATATATAGCTCTTGTTTTTTGAATGTCAGATAAATAAACCCATAGAAAAAAAGCATATCAGGCAGACAGAGAGATTTTTTTTGTGAATTTTGTCTTACATTCACTTGGAACATGTAGAAACGAAAAATGGGTACCAAGAAAAAATTATGTGAAGTGTGAATTTTCACACGTTTCAAGGTTTCGCAAGTATTTAGTGAATGATGATTATTTGGGAAGCCAAAACAAATTTTATGTTAAAATATTTTTTTATAAATTTTAATTCGAATGCCTAATACCATTATTTGGGTTTCTAAAAATTTGCAGTTTTTTTTTATATAGCAAGGTTCATTAATATTTTGAAAATTGCGCCTACGGCTTCCATTGGTTGTTTAAGTCATAAACTCCGCCCCTCTGATTTCGTATACATTCAAACATAGAATTAAATTATAATATCAACACTTCACACTGGTTATTAAATTTACGCTTTTAAAAATTAAATGCAACATTTTCCAAAATATAACTAGAATTTTGACTAAATAATTTAAACAAAATAAAAATGCAAAAAAAAAACAGAAAAAATAAATTGACGGGAGTTGAACAGTAGTTTGCAACTTACGAAGCGAGAACGTTACCACTGATCTACGAACGTTCACTCCTTTACTGTGTTAAATAGCTTAATCCGCTATTTAACACAGTAAATACAAGGTGTCTCAAAAGAAATTTTATATTTATTTAGCTTACTGCGTGAACGCAACGTATCCGAGGGGCGCGGGGGTTATGTCAATCGGTACCCTGGCTCTTGGGAATTCACTCGCTATGAAGCGTTTCTCGGAAGCAGACCGCGCGTTATGCGTGCGAGAGTTTTACAAAAACGGTGATTCGGCGACTGTAGCGCGTAGAAAATTCTGCAGTATTCGAGGTTTTCGCCACTTAAATGATGCGCCAAGCATTCCTCTCATTCGACATTGGGTTAAAAAGTTTGAAGAGACTGGTACAACGCTGGATAAATCAAAATCCGGGCGACCTAGGTCATCAAGAACGGTAGAAAACGTGGACAATGTTAATCAGTCTGTTCGTGGGGGCGTGCAGTTACAGTGAATTCAGAGCGTTATGTGGAGATGTTAGACAACTTCTTGGTACCTGAACTGCAAAACTTTCCTGACTATAACCAAAGAACATGGTTCCAACAGGACGGAGCAACTTCACACACGTCCAATATGTCTCTGCCACGTGTTCGTGAAATTTTCTCAGGCAAATTGATCTCCCGGAGAGGTGACATAAATTGGCCTCCACGCAGTCCAGATTTAACCCCTATGGACTTTTTCCTATGGGGTTATCTTAAATCTAAAGTTTACGACAATAAACCGACTTCACTGGCGCATTTGAAAGAAAATATCCGTCACGAAATGGCAGCCATCTCTGAGTCCACCTGCCGAGACGTCATAAGTAATTTTACTGTTCGATTAAATGAGTGCCGAGAACGCGAGGGTCTACATTTAGACGATATTATTTTTAAGAAATAAATCCCCAAAAAGTGTATTTTAATAATTAATAAACATTTTTTCTATATACGGCTTACTTTTTTTTTAATCGATCCACTAAATATAAAATTTCTTTTGAGACACCTTGTATATTTTACATATTTTAGTTAAAAACACAAAAAATGCGTTATTTTCCGAAAACATAATCTGATCAAAAATTCCTGTTTTACTATTCCGGTTCACACCAATGTACATTACTTAGAATTTTTTCAGATTTTTAGTTTAAACCATCTGGGCTACAGGTTGTGGGACAAAATTTTGCACAATTCTCGCAAAAATCGCGTCAAAATAATTTATTTTGCAAAAATAAAATTTTGATCGTTAATTCAGGTTTCAAGGGCTTTCATTTGATACCATACACAGAATTGTAAAAAAAAAATTTTTTTTTTTCCAAGAACATATATTTGCTTATATTTTTAGGGTAATATGTTTTTTAGATGTTTTAGTATTTTTCCTATGTGCGGGTCAAAGAGTTGTATAAGCATGTCAAATTTCAACTCTCTAGGTTTAGCCGTTTGGCTACAATTTTTACCGAACAGACAGACAGACGACAAAATGACGGTATAAGGGTTTTACAAAACCCTAAAAAAGAACAGATTTAACCTCCAATTTTATTTATATATGTAAATTTTCCACAACTTTGTAAATTTCACTCAGAAGATAAAAGGTTGTTAAATGATGCTTGTTGTTACGTTTCACAGATTAGTTCACTGACTGTAGTTTCGGCTCACCGTAAAATTGAGAATTGCCAGAGCCGAAACTGCACTCAAAAAAAAAAAAAAAAAACAGTGAGATATAACAAAAAGGTCTAATTAAACAACCTTTTACAAATATTATTTTTTTCTCGTTTATGATCCACCTGACACGCATACTTCTTTTTGGTGTATAGAATTTCGTTTATCGGTTATTCTAAGGATCTTGCTTAATTTTACTTATCACAAGCAAGCCTGTGGCTGCCAGCAATAAATCTTTTGTGCTTGCCGTTGACCGCTCGCAAGTAGATAATAATTAAATTGTTAAAATAATTTGTGTAAAAAATATTTAGACAAATTACGGGCTCTGCTTAGCAACCGGCTATAAGCTGTACGGGCATTTCTGTGTGCGCTAAAAAATAGACGTAATCCTGTCTATATTACTCCTACATGTACACAGATTGAAAATGTGGTCACAAAACTTGAAATCAAGAGATCTAGACTCATCTCGCGCTGTCGCGTCAATGATGATGATGACTTCTCTTTATTTTTCATATGAGATATATAATTGTAAATATTACCTTTTATTATCACGACAGTAATAGTTTACTGAATTTATACAGTAATAAATGTCCTTAATAACAAAATACGTAAATAATACGCCAATATAATTAAAACCAAGATACAATTTGTAAAAATATATTTTAATGCGCAGTACAACCTAGTGGCTGTGCTTTTCGGGTCAGATATGCGACAGTATGACTAATATTTCTTCATTTTATTGAGTAACAAAATTATTTAATTTGAATTGTAATCATTTTCAAAAACGCGTGAAAAAAACAGCACAGGAGGATCCCCCGAATATATTTTATGTATAAAATAATAATCGGCATATATTAAATGTAATTACTAACTTATGATCAAAAAGTCTTTCAGTCTCAGATGGCTTATGTATTATAAATCGCAGATCTTCTTTTGTTAATTGAGTATTCATAATGCACGTGTCATTTGTCGAAAAAAAAGGAGATTTTCTTATATAAAACATAGCCGCCCGAAGAAAGGACATTTTGATCCACATGTTACATTGCAAATACGTATATGAATTATCAACAAGTGTTTTTTCACATATAATATTATTATTATTTATTTAAAATGCACTCTTGAGTGTAAACATACTCCTGAACAGTAGGACTGAATGAGTCGGTTTGAATGTTTTCAACTTTACAAATCATATTATACACTATGATAAAATTGGCAACGTCGCAAGGCCTGACAATGTCGATTGAACAACACTATTTTATACAGGTGATACTGAAAAAGCGGTTCCATATACTGGGTCTAATAATGTTTATTAAACATAGCGAATTTTTTTTTTGAGATTTTCTTACCCCTCTCAGTGTGCCCTGAGAGTTATAACTGGTAGATTCTATATCTGGTATATATACACGCGAAATCCTTTAAATAACGGTAGGTCTTAGGTCGCCTGTTGGATATCATTGGTCTGACCACGTCGGTTGTATCAATATATATATATATATATATATATATATATATATATATATATCTATATAGCATAGTCTTTATTTTTTATGGGGAAATTCGACTCGTCACTCGACGAAATCGCTATTGGACGCTTTTTCAGAACGAATTAACGTCGAGTGGCGGGGTATTAATGTATTATATTTTTAACAAATGTCATTCGTTTCCATGGTTTCACTGTTGGTTAAATTTTCACATGCCAACGTGAAACATTAAATAACCCAAGCAAGGTCCCTTCTTGTGACAACCTAAAAGCACGAAATTCCCATTTAGTTCCGCTTAAAGCAAAGAAATGACCTATATTTATAATAAAGTAATTTTTTTAATAACCAACTTAACAATAAAATAACATAGCCTACGCAGATAAGAAAACATTTTGAATGGATCATACGTCTGCATGTATTTCAGTAGCGGCGCTAGCTTATCACATCTGGGGGGGGGGGGGGCAGGAAATATTTGAGGGGGCACTTTTTTTTTATCTTTATAAAAACTAATGAAACTTATGATGTTTCGAATTTTGAAAAGATGAAAGCGAGCCGTAATCTAGCCTTTGACAATGCATCTTTCACAATTTGAAATATTCCCAAAATGAACCGGCGTTTTAAATTAAATCACAACGCTTTACGTTTTCTCGTTTTTTTAAAATTTTATCTTTATTTTGTAATTTGTGTATAGATCAAGTTTAAAAAATATATTTAAGCGCCCTCTTATATATATATATTTTGATATACTTTTTGTTTGGGAATTGTTTCAAAATGAATACTCATGCACTTTAGGACCTCAGGATTTCAAAAATTTCAACCGCAGGTCTTTAGCTCATGTAGATTTTGTGATACGGTCTTTTGAAAATGAAATATTTACAAATTTTGGTGATCAAAACTACTCGGATCAAAAAGCCGTTAACTACAAAGGGCTCTATTTTTTATGTAGGTAGAAAAAAGTATAGTAGTATTCAAAAATTCAAACCGCAAGTCCATATATTTTACTACAAGTTAATATTTTTTTAAATAAAAATAAAAAAAATGGGAAATTTCACAAAAATGTTTTTTTTTTGGGTGTTGTTTTATAATATGCCCTGAGACACTTTAGGACCTCTAGATTTAAAAAATTAAAACTGCAGGTCCCTATCTTATGTAGTTTTTGAGATACAATCATTCGAAAATTCACGTCTGTCGACATTATAACAAAAATTCAACATTAAAATATACATAATAAGTTCAAACTATACTTCAGTATTTAGTACAATAATTTAGCCACTAGTTAGCGTATTCGAGCGTATCACTTTCAATTTAGATTTTACTGAAGGGCTTTATAGCCCTTTAACTGAAATTTGAATATTTTGTTTATGTTCGTAGCATTCACTCTCGGACTGTTCAGAGGAAGTTTGTAATACATTCGCGACACATTGATTTCAAACGAGCATTAAATTACGCGGTACATTATCGGATCGGCTGGATAATATGGAGCCAGCTTTACACGGCATGTTACCTAATGCGATACATTACAGGATCAGTTCAGCCAACGGAGAGGCAGAGCTCGTTAAATCACGAAGTTTTGACTAGTAAAAACAGTGAATTGTGAGGTAGCTGGTTCAAGTCCCCGTTGGTGAAAATATTGGGGCGAGAATAATTTGTTAACATTACTCCCATTTTCACAATCATTCACTCCTCATACAGGTGTAGGAGCTCGCCCTCTGGCATCGGCGATTAGCCTCGTTGCAGATATAAGCCGATGTAAAATAAATAGAATTTAAAAAATAAGATCAGTTTGCTAATATAGACCTAGCTTAATACAAAAAATCGATCTTAATAGGGGATAGGCATGATTTTATTTTAATTTTTTATTATATTCGTCTTGTTGCATATAAACATAAAAAACAGTTTAGCATTTTTTTTTTTTTATTTGAAGGCTTAGAAAAATCATAAATGTATGTAGCGCGCGAAAACGACGTGTGACGTCATACCCCTTCTAAGTGACGCAGTACACTACTAGCCTACCCAGTGTACTGCGTACAGACTACCCAGTGTACAGCGTGCAGCCTACATAGTCTGTTGTGAACTTATTTGCTTGTATAACTTTTATAGGTTATGTAAAGTTAGAGTGATTTTAATTAAAATAAAGTTTAATTTTATAAAAAATAAAAACAATTTATACATGTTTACCGAATTAAATTTTATATTAAAGTATATAAAACATGGAAGATCCAGGCCCCAGTACTTCGAAACATAGTCGAAAATATTGTTTAGTACCGATGTGCACAAATAGTTCAAATAGAAATCCAAAAAAACAATTTATATCATTACCTGATGGCGAAAAACAACAGAAAAGGCGAAATTTGTGGCTGAAAGCTATGAGGCTAAATAAAACCGATATTTCAGAAAAAAGTAAACTTTATGTTGTGTGCATAAATGCATCAATGTTGGGTAAATTATCACTCTGAGCCCTAATAAAATCTTTATCTGCCATTTTAATAATAAATGCGTGAAAAATTGTTACAAATACAAAACTCTCGAAAAATACAATATACACACGTAAAGATTATGTTCTAGCTGTTTCTGTGACGTCAAATCCCAGTCGTTTGACGTCATATTGAGTCGTATTTACTCGGCAACCTTCGCGCCGTGGTCGGCTTATTTCAAATTTACAATATTTTAATTAAAAAATTTGGCTATAATATTAATTAAAATGTGATTTTGTTTTGTTAGGTGCCATAACTAACATTAACATATCAAAAAAATTTAGTTTTAAGGAAATATAAATTTTATGCGTATCCCCTATTATGTTTTCATTTCGGTGAATGAAATGAATTTCTCTGTTTTGATGTTTATGTGTCCAAAGTTTGTCGTTGAGATTAAAATAAAAACTGACCGATACATAAATCAAATCAAAATTGTATTTCAATATTTTATTGCTATCTGCCTTTTGCAAATCTCCAATTTCCAATAACAATAAATTCGGATGAGTCTCTGTTCGTCTTTCCAAAAATGGAAAATAAAGCTCGTTCTACCAAATCTTTATTATTTTTGAGGACTCTATGAGGGTATCTCGAGGAAGGTTATGCATTTAAAATATCTAGTTTCAACGTCTCGATCAGATAACGATGCATTCATCTTATAATTTAATTATTGGACATTTGAATTACCTCTAAATCTTGTCTTCGTTACGAACGTGAATTATAAGAAAATCTATAGCTTCGATATTAAGTTATTAGGTCGTCAAGGATGAAATTTATGGAAGAAAAAGCAAAGTTGATAACTTACAAATATAGGGAATTATTTTATTCACTAGTCACCCGTTGCCAACTGTGTTGGCAAACAAATCATTACCTTAATGTGGAACTTGCTCGACACCTCAGACTTCTTTCTCTAGCCATGCGCCTAACTTCATCCAATTCAAATTGAATCAACTCTTCGCCCATTATTAAAAACTGGACAAATAATGAGCATTAATCCGAATTATTAATTCATTAACTTTTTAAGATGGGAAAACGATTCATTTTCACTCAGTGCATTATATTTATAATGTTAAAACTAAAAATGATTTGAGACGTTAAATTTAAAATATATTTATTAAAATTAATTTTCCATTTTCTTATATAATATAAAAATACGCACACGAAAAAAACGCACACGGATTAATACGCACACGGAAAAAAGCACACATGAAAAAATACACACACGGCAAAAAGGGCACACGGAAAAAAGCGTACTTACACTATATCTCAAATCAGGGGGTAGATTTACAATATCCCACTGAACACTGCGCATGCGTCACACACACGTCATTTGTTCAATATACAGAGATTCTAAACAGGTGGGACTGTGCAGAACTTTTAAAACAATTTTTAGGTGGTTTATAAAAAAAAAAAAAAACAGTTATCAACCATAACCTAAGATATTGCTTTTAAGGTGAATCACTGTCCCTGGCCCCGCACAGAACAGTTAAAATACAATTTATTTTTAGGTGGTTTATAAAAAAATAAATAAACAGTTATCAACCATAACCTAAGATAATGCTTTTAAGGTGAATCACTGTCCCTAGCCCTGCACAGAACAGTTAAAATACAATTTATTTTTAGGTGGTTTATAAAAAAAAAAACCATCTGTATAGAGTTTGCAGTGGGATATTGTAAATCTTGTCCTATAAATCGTAAAAATAAAAAAATAATAAAGCATTAAAAAAATAATAATAAAGAAAAAAAAGTCACATTTTTCTTACTTTCATCAAAACCAAATATTTTTTAAAATAATTATTTTTCTGCTAATAATAATTTTAATCAAAAATGTCGAATATCACGGAAGGATAACGTTTTTCTGTGTTTTGTTTCGTAAAAAAACCGATCCGTGTATTTCACAACTAAATTAATAATTGTGAAGTGATTTTTTAATGAAAAACATTAATGAAAGTCATTTTTACTAATTTATTGTCAACACTCAAAACAAAAATCACAGCACACTACTGTCCAATACATAAACAATAATTTCTTACAATTCTATCAATTATTATAAAAAGTGTTCGTAGCATATTCACTATTATTGCATCTTATAATAATTATAAAAAGTGTTCGTAGAAAACTCACTATTATTGCATCAACAATATATTTTAAACACTTTTGACATAAATAATTAACATATGCGCGCCTCTATCGGGGAATGAAGAAACGACTGGTCGAACATACAAACAGGCGTCCAGTCGAACATACAAACAGGCGAATTATATTATAGGATCATTTCAATATGGGTATGCACCCATATTGTCTATACACTTTTGCCATTTAAGCGACATGTTGTTCAGGCCGGTGGTATAAAATCCAGCATTGTCGGAATTAAACTGTTTTCCTATTAAAAAGTTGTCCAAATTGCGGGAGAAGTGGTAGTCAGTGGGGGCTAGGTCAGGTGAGTATGGAGGATGATGAAGAAGTTCCAACTCCATTTCCTGTAGTTTTGCCACAGTCATTTGTGCAGTGTGTGGTCTAACGTTATCATGCAATAAGATAGGAGTCGATCTGTTGACTAATCTAGGCTGTTTTTCTTTAAATTTTTGCATCATTTCGTCCAGTTGGTTGCAGTATATATCTACTGTGATCGATGAGCCAGGTTTTTTTTTTAAGTTACCTGTACGAAATTTGGCGAACCAATTTGATATTGTCTGCTGCGTAGTAACATTAGAGCCAAATACACTATTAATGTTTCGCGCGGTCTGCGGTGCCGTAGTTCCACGTAAGAACTCATACTTTATAATAGAGCCAATTTTCGACCGTTCCATTTTCAACAAAATTAATTTAAAAAAAGTTTTTGATATTTTTTAGAGCATACAATGATTTCTTGAACAAGCGAGATGTGTAGCTTTCCAACAAAAATAAAAAACAGAACGGTAAAATATTAAGCCAGTGTCAAATAATAAGCTGTTACAGTTGGCAATATTATTAACTACAAATTTCATCCTTGACGACCTGATATTTTAAATAATGAGAAGTACACTCCGCTTATTAGAATCACTAATAATCATCAGTTGGATATTGTTCCATTCGGATATCGTCCAAAACGTGTTGTATCGATCGGAACAAATGGTAATCTTTTAAGCCAGGTTCAGAGAATACACTGGGTGCTGGAGAACCTCCCATTCGAGCTCCATCAGTGTTTGTTTCACAGCTATAGCAACATGGGGCCGTGCATTGTCATGGAGAAGAATTACCTTCCGGCGATTTGATACAATTGATGTTCGTTTTCGTATCAAATTATCCTTTAAACGCTCCAATTGTTTTCGATAACCTTTGGCGGTAATTGTTTCTTTTAGTTTTAACAGTTCATAATACATGTCACCCTCCATCTTTTTTTTTTATGGGATTTTCGCCAAAAGAATTTTGCTTTTGTACCCTACCTTGAGGTTGATCTAAAAATCTTTTTACCCAAAGGGGTTAAATTAAAAATCTGAAAGAAATATAAGTAATGTACATTGATCTGAGCCGGAAACGTACGAGAGGAATTTTTGATCAGATTTCGGTTTTGGAAAATATTACAGTTTTTGTGTTTCACAAAATTAATTATTTTTTTAATTCATGGCTAAATTATAGATAATTTAGATAAAAATAAATCGTTTATAGTTCAATAGAATTGTTAATAGTGAAACATATATTTTTGAAAAATTAGAAGTGTAACAGAACTATATATTGCGGCGGACGAGATCTATGGCAGCAGTATCCCTCCGCCAATGTTACATTACACGTTCATTGAGCGTTCGCAGACACTGTATCACTTTATAACCAAAATTTTTATTTAGTTAAATCTAAATCGATATATATTTATCATTTTCTGTAATTTGCGTTCGAATAATAAAATAATCTAAAATCTTTATAGTAAACATATATTTAATATGAACCTGCTGTGGAAGCCATTTATCAATATATTTCTTATTAATTTAATGAAGACTTAAATACGTCGTAAATGCAAAAAAAAAATCGCTAGGATTTTTTAATTTATATTTTCTTATGACGTAATATTCGCAAATTATTTAAATTTAATTTAAACAAATGAAATGTAAGCTCTTAGTACTCAAATATCGAATAAAAATGATTGTCAAAAATCTGTTGATTTTGATGTGAATATAGAAAGAAATTTATCTTAGACATCCAGAATGCTGGATTGACTTCTTAAACTAATTAAATACCTACAAAACCCTCAAATGTGTGAAAATTTGCACTTCACATAAATTTTTTAACAAGCTTACGAACTAAGTTTTACACTCTTATTATAACGCAATATTTTTTTAAAAGTCAATCGACCATATTTCCTTTTAGTTATTAATGATATTAAATTCTACACCCTCAAAAATACTAATTGTTGATGAATATTGATGGGTATCAACGTGCACCATGCTACAAATTCAAAAATAATGTAAATATAATGACAATAAAAATGACTTGATCATTAAATTGATGGGGCTTACGAATCCAATGTTATACAAAAGTTTCTAGGGCCTACCACAATCCTAAAACGGTCAAATTTCAGAACTGACGTCACAAGATGGCTACCGAACGATCAGCTGATTGCAATCTACAACAATATTTATAACACTATTAGGGTGACCAACCGTACTCTTTAAAGAGTACATGTACTCTTTTTGAGCAAATAAAATTATGTACTCTTACTTTTTCTAAAAATTCAATTAAAGTACTCTTTTTTTAAAAAATTGAAGAAATGAAGAATTTTCAAAATTGTCAGCTGATTCAAAATGGATTAATTATTTTGAAGAAAGAAATCAAACAACACCTTCAGAATTCCGAAAGATATGCATTTTTTTTTTCGCGATTCCAGCGCACAACGCAAATGCGGAAATGATTTTCAGCATGATGAAGAGTATTTGGACTGCTGAAAGAAACAGACTCTTGCCAGAATCAGTAAAAAACTTACTGACGGTACAATTTAATTTTAAAAATTTTAATTGTGCACAATTTTTTAAATATTGTGTGGACAATAAAATTTGTTAAAAGATGTGAGAAGCAAAACCAAATATTTATGATTTTGCTGATCGTTCGTGACTAAATTACGTTTTGTTCGTCCTATAATATGTTTTGTAATATTTATATAGTTTATTTTTGTTTATATTGTTTATTTAGATTTTTTATTTACACGTATTTTGTATCTTAGGAATTTTTCGTTCGTAAGTTACGTTTTGTTCGTCGTATAATATGTTTTGTAATAAGTATATTGTTTATTTTTGTTTATATTGTTTATTTTGATTTTTCAAATACACGTATTTCTTATCTTAGTAATTTTATTATTTATTAAATATATAAATGACTATTGACGAAAATGATAAGACGATAGTTAGTAGATATGTAGGAATTGCTATATAAAATATGGGTACAATTTTTTTTTTTAAAGAAATTACTCTTTTTGAGCTGGGCTGAGTTGGTAACCCTATACTATTATTTGTTGTTATATTATTCTAACTTATAAATAATAATTCTAGTTATGAAGATGAGTATGAGGCGCAAATAGTCATCATTGCTGAGCGCCAAATATTTTAACTAACTAACTTACTAAATAAAAATTAATTTTTTGGGGTGAGCACACATGCGCGTCTCTTTTTTACACTTGTTGCAAAATGAACAACATTATGTATCTGCGACACACAATGCATTTATTATTTGATAGTCGTAGATAAAGAAATTTAAAAATGCACAAACCTTTTATTTTTGATGTCATATTAATTTTTTGTTGCAAGCAGTGTTAAAATAATTTTAAAATAATGTATTTATTTGCCATTATAACGAGATAGCAGAAATTTTAATAAGATAGAAATATGTTTTTAATAAAAGTAGCAATTTGTTTTTTATATAAATCAGAGTTCGGTGTGTTACGTTATGTGTTTGTTGGCAAAGTAGGGCACTAATGAAATTTTAATTAAAATGAATTGTAGTAATTATGAAATGGGCTTGGCGTGCACCTATGTTTCTCAATAAGCCATGAAATATACGTGCACGATGTTGGCTGGTCCACGGCCAGATATTCGCGATTATCTCCCATATTTAAGTTATATTCCAATTCGACGACAGGAATAATTTATCGAGCTACGTTTATAGAACTACTCGATATGGAATAAATTATTGATAGCAACATAGATCGAGATTTTAAACTTGAATTAAATTTACCTGTTGACATAAACCAATCATCAAAACATAAAAAAAAATGTGAAGTATGAGCTTTTACACATTTCAGGGCTTCGCAGGTATTGCAGCAGACCAAACATCTGGGGAATCACCTTTTGCTGTAATCGATCTATTCAATTTTGATGATTGGATCGCCTTTTGCTTGGCTTTTCGACGAGTATATACCGATATTGTGACTTTTTTAATTTTTTTAACTGCGATCTAAATTTTCTCTGCCAATACAGTATTCAATTTCCCATCTAATGTCTTAAATCGAGAGATATTGACGTTTGCTTTCATTTTATATAAATTTTGACATCGTAGCGCTTGGCAATTTCGAGTTATATTGAATTTGAGTTTGCGCGGCGCAGCGGGAAGTTCCCAAAACGCCGCCCACCCTTTCCATCACTTACTTAACAAGTTTTTGTTAGTGAACTCCAACGTTGCTCTAAAGTTGGCAAGCAAATACGCATCTCCTCTTTCACCATCTGAAATCGTTACTGTTTTTTCGATTTCATTTCCGTTAGCTTCGAAAACCCTAATTCACAAAAATGTAAAGATCTAAATGGCAGCAAAAGTTTTATGTCTGTACTAGTTAATTGAGTGTATTGGTTCCAAAGTGAAATCTCAAATACCGGCAATTCTTGCCCCGCAAATAATTCTTAATGGACCGAACCGTTCTTCAAATCTACGAGTATTTCTTCTTCTATCAATGTCAGACCATCGTGGCTCGCAAAAAGATTAATGGCCCAACCATACTCTTTTGTATCAAGTGATGGAAAATACGCGAATGATGCAAAGAGGTTTTCTAGTGTCTTTTGAATTCTGGCAAACTTATTAGTTTGTTTAAAGATGGGTCTACGCCTGGGAAACAATCAAGTGAATTTCGACCTTTCTTGATCCACAGCTGTAACTTTCCGGTGAAAATTGTAAATTTTTGTGTGATTATAATGATAAAAAAAAAAATAAGTTTATTCAGTAAATAATTAAAATACATAGAATTACATGGTTAGCACACAGCACCCGTTACAAAAGTAACATAATCTGTATTTGAATATATTGTTGTATGCATTGGTTATTAGATAATAGAGTGATATTTTTTAATTCTAGGAAAAATTTCAAAAAACCTAACAAAAGTTGAGAAATATGTTATGTGAGAGTGTAAATGTTATGTGTTTAAGTGTTGAAGCAAACGATGTTTCGGAAACCTCCACTTGCGTCGTTTCGGTAATTCTTCTAGATGATATTTTCCTTTGCACTTTGCAGGCTTTTTTGAAATTGTCACTGTACACCTGCAATATCTCGTGGCACATCTAAGTTTTTATCGTTTTGTGTAATATATGTCGGGACGAAGGATTGCTACTATACTACTAGTACAAAGCCTTATTTGCAGCTTACAAATTATACATATAATAAGTATTTATACTTATACTTAGAAGTTTGAGAATATGGAATACACTGAAACATTCACTGCAGGCTACTTAAAACCTTCCCTATTTCTAATTGTAAATATAAGTGAAAAGTTTGCAAACTTCAAACTTTATACTTATATTTAGTACTTATGATTAGTGAGAACTACCAAATTTATGTATATAACCTAATAGATTTTTTGTCATAAATGTTTTCAAGAAGAATAATTAATGAAATAATTCGTCGTCGACGGATTATTGTTTTAACATTCCAGGCAGCGTTTACAGCTTAAGGAAATTAGTGAGTTACGAATAGACATATGTGTGTCTTTAAACCAGCTACGGTGACTTAGTAAAATGTTTATTATCTATTATCGTTTTCCTAATTCTGCTGTCCTAGATTTTTACTAACTAAACCTAACCTAATTACCTAAATTGATCATATTTACTGTTCGTCTTTGTAATTTTGGGCGAGATTTGTTGTAATCGATGACATTTTGTTACGATATGTAAAGGTATAAAATATAAACGTTCAACCCGTTATAGACGTAGATAGCTAATGTGTTTTTTTGTTTGTCTCATTAAAACAACTCACTAACTACAAAGTTTAGAAAACTATCCACAATCGACAACGTACAACATAATAATCTTAGAGGTCTGACAATTGCTTGTCTTACCATATGACAACCTTGTAGTGACAATCAACAATGCACAAGCTATAGTCTAGAGTCTACTAATTTACGAGCACTTAACCCAGCTTTAGTTATTTTGTAAATACACACACCGGCAAATTTAACAGATTGAAAATTATGTTTTATAAGTTTATTATTTTGTAGTCTATATCTAGATATCTTTGAATGCTCTACTAAACAATGAACGAAGATTGTATCGACGCCAAGGAGAACAAAATGCAGCATTTAATTTTGCTACTACTGTATCTTTTGGTGGAGGTTCAATAATGGTGTGGGGTGGAATATGTTTGGGAGCTCGTACAGAGTTAGTGGTGATTAATGACAGAGCGTTAACTGCAGATAGGTACATCAGAGATATTCTTTAAGACCATGTTGTACCTTTTGCCCCATATATTGGAGAAAATTTCACCCTAATGCAGGATAATGCGCGCCCATACGTCGCCCACTGTGTAACAGAATTTTTAAATCAAGTGGGTATAACAACAATGAGTTGACCAGCGTGCTCCCCTGAGCTCAACCCGATTAAACATTATTCCAAAAAACATCGTACTAGAAGATTACCTGAGAGATATCAACAATATGTACTCTACAGGGAATTAACGTAATATTGACTTTTTTTTATGATTTTGAATGTCAAAATGGCACCCATTTCCACACTTAAATCTAACTTCCTAACTAGTTAGGAAATGAAGAAAATGGATAAATGTTTCTTTGTTGAAACTTATTTATATTAATGACAGAACTGTTTACCATGATAATGAACTCTCAGATGTCTGTCACTTCTCAAGCTATTCCAAACCTTTAGGCGGAACTAAACGGTACTTTAATTTGTGTAAATTGTCACGTGTTCACTTTTTCCTGATTTATGACGGCTTTTGTTAAACAAAATGATCTAAAACCTCATTTAGCCAATAAAAATTACTAGTTGTCAAAATCTAGTTCCGCCTAAGAAACAGCTTAAGGGCATTGTCTAAACTTTAAATTTCTGATTATTGTATTAATTATTCGACGAAATAACAAAATGGCTCATGTAATGCTATTCTTCACACGTGTTACGAAATGGCAGTTTTTTTACACAACGTTACAATTAATTAGATTTTTATGTCTGTTCCTTTAAATTTGCCAGTGTGTGTATAAGTAGAGGTACTTACGATAGCTCATAATTACAAGACTTTAAAATCACCCTGCACTTTTCTACTTAATGAATAATGAATGATAATATAAAAACTTTACATTATTATTACAAACATCATTCTGTAAAAATAACTGGAATAATTAAATAAATACAAAACTTATTTGATTCTGAAACTTCTTTAGCAATTTGTTCATTTTTAGGGTTTTGTAGGTATGACCAAAAAACCCTTATACCGTCATTTTGTCGTCTGTCTGTCTGTCTGTCTGTCTGTCTGTCTGTCTGTCTGTCTGTCTGTCTGTCTGTTCGGTAAAAATTGTAGCCAAACGGCTAAACCTAGAGAGTTGAAATTTGGCATACTTATACAACTCTTTGACCCGCACATAGGAAAAATACTAAAACATCTAAAAAACATATCCCTCTAAAAATATAAACAAATATGTGCTCATCGAAAAAAAAAATATTTTTTTTAAATTCTGAATAGGGTATCAAATGAAAGCCCTTAGTACGTGGATTAACGATCAAAATTTTATTTTTGCAAAATAAATTATTTATTTATTATATTGCCAAATTTTTGTCCCACACCCTGTAAGCCCAAATGGTTTAAACTATAAATCTGAAAAAATTCTAAGTAATGTACATTGGTGTGAACCGGAATAGTACAACAGGAATTTTTGATCAGATTATGTTTTCGGAAAATAACGCATTTTTTGTGTTTTTAACTAAAATATGTTAACTATTTAATACGTTGTGTAACATACCACATCAGTAGCTCTCGTGGTGTGGTTGGATTTGTCGTACGCTTAATAATATAAGAAACTTGCAAACTAGGGTTCGAATCCTGTTGATTTTATTTTTTGTTTTTTTTTTTGCATTTTTATTTTGTTTAAATTATTTTGTTAAAATTCTAGTTATATTTGGTAAATGTTGCATTTAATTTTTAAAAGCGTAAATTTAATAACCAGTGGAAAGTGTTGAAATTATAATTTAATTCTATGTTTGACGAAATCAAAGGGCGGGACTTATGATGTAAGCAACCAATGGAAACCATAGGTGCAATTTTCAAAATCATAATGAACTTTGCTATATAAAAAAAATACTGCATATATTTAGAAACTTAAATAATGGTATTAGGCATTTGAATTAAAATTCATAAAAATATATTTAGACATAAAATTTGTTTTGGCATCCCAAATAATCATCGTTCAGTTACTAAATACCTGCAAAACCCTGAAATGTGTGAAAATTCACACTTCACATCAATTTTTTATTACTATGTTTTTCACAAGTTTAATCATGTGTAGAATTTTGAAATCGTGGTCGTCTCTCATAATGTTACAAGCTAACACCTAAATGACACACACAAAAATGAAGCATTGCTTATTTTGTAGACATGACAAAACTTGTAAGTAACACAGATGTGACGATGGAAGTGATTTGCAAGTTCAGTGAGCGCTATATAATTTACTTGTTTTGGTTTTAAAGATGTGACTTCAAAGCCGACGCATTTCTGACTATACCCTGTTCGAAATGCAGAAATAGTAATAAATTCACGTGTAAGCATGAATTCACAACCCTATTGGCTGTCGCATATAATTAGAGCCCTGCAAATCCGCGGGTATCCGCGGATTATCCGCGGATATCCGCAACTTTTCTGCGGATGCGGATAAATTATCATTTAAACCATGCGGATGCGGATCGGATGCGGATTAAATGTCATATCCGCTTATCCGCAATATCCGCGTGAACATTAAATCTTCGGTTTTTTGTTCGGAGAAACAAACAATTGTGTTCTGACTACGCAGTCCTCGGTTATTTTCGGTTGTCTGTATATACATGATATTTTGTAGCATTCAATCTCACTTTATGTTATTTTTATTAAGACAATTGTCCATGATCAAGACTGAGTTGAGACAATCAACTTAACTTTCTTTTTATTATTGAATATATTATAGAAAATAATATTTTGGACAAAAGTTTCCTGGTACACTTTCGACGTAATTCTTCCTACCTCTGCTCTAATTCCGGCTTTTAAATCTGATAAAGGTTTTTTTTTACATAAAACTGATTAGTAAGTTTTATTTAAATACCAAAATTTATCTACATAATTTTTTGTCGAAAATTTTATTATGTAACCTGCCAATTTTTTTTTTTTACTACCCGAAGTAAAAAGTCTTGCAGATTCCAAAAATTTGAAAAATGACACATGTTGCTATTTGAAAAAGTTGCATTGCCTAACTCATGCGCGAAATGGCGTAAGAGAATTACTTGATCCTAAAAATATGAAGCACCTTCTATCAAGTAACTATTCTGATTTTTTTTAAATTCAATATTAAAAAAAGCAGCACGCCACTTACTCCCTACGAAAAAGAACGCTTAGGCCCCCCAAAATTGTTATCTCTCTCTAGATTTAAATAAGTTATTAGCGCATCTAGGCCTTAAAACTTTTGGCGTCCCTTCTTTAGGTTAGGTTAGTAATAAATAAGCTGGTAAATCCAAAAATTTTCAGTAGCGTTTTAGAGCAGAGATTACCTTAACAGGTGAAATATGTTAATTATTTCCAAACTGACAGCAAAACCTGTAGTGCGGATAGTGCGGATATTTTTGCGGATGCGGATCGGATGCGGATTTGTTATTTACAAAAGCTGCGGATGCGGATCGGATGCGGATCATGGATGTGCGGATGCGGATCGGATGCGGATACAGAAAAGCTTATCCGCGCAGGGCTCTACATATAATCAATAAACGACGAGAGTTCGACGAAATTATCATTTGAATGATTACTACTTCTTAATTCTAAACAGAGTATAGTTATAAACATGACGTAAAATTACATTTATTTAACCATTATTAAAGTCCTATTTTTATTTATATATCTATTTATTTTGCAATAACAAATTTAATCATAGCGACGACGTGATAATTTTCTGGGAACTAGTAATTTCCCGCAGGCGAAAACTGATGAAAATATATAAATGTTTTTGTATAGGTCCGCAGTCGTTCTCATCGGTTTATTTATTAACGGGTTTACAATTTATCGCAGTAATTTATTTTTCCGATTCACGGTTCCCTCGGTCATTATTTCAGAATGTATTTACGAAAAAATTTAAACAGTTTTTTATCTGCGTAAACAATTGTATGAGACACGGCTCTATTAAAACTCGACAATCTCGAAATAATGAATTTACGTTTCTGTTTAATCAGATTTAGTAGGTAGCAGACATTTTAATAAGGTAAAAATAATGCTTTTGATAAAAGTTGGTAGATTTGATATTGTACAAAATCTCTAAAACAGATTTTAATTAGTACAGGCAACTGAATCCAGTTTTCCGGATTTCCGGATCCGAATACTCAGTTCCGAATACCCGGTTCTAGGGCCGGGAATTCTAAACCTGGTAAATTCGGAACTGATTCTTTTTTTAGAACCGGTTCCGATTCCGGCGTAGTCAATTTCTGACAGCACTAATCTCAAAATGTTTTCAAAATTTGTTTAGATCACGAAGTCCACTTTTCGAAATGTTCTCTTTTCGATATTGTGCAGTCAACTCAAAGGTTAACACGGTCTCAAGTATTTAATACTTAAAATGAATAATTGTTTATGTACAAGGATTGAATGCACAGGTTTGCAACACTGCGAGTTGGATGACAATTATGTCAATTGTAGTTGAAGGCTCGAGTGTTTTGTTTTCATTTATAACTCACTCTGTTTTTAACAAACGCGAAAATGCATAAAACCCGATCTCAGTTGCTCGAGGTTGGGCCATTCATTCTCCAAGACAACGCTCGGCCTCACAACGGGAATGGTGTAACCGAAAAACTACGTGAATATAGTTAAGAAGTATTACTTCATGCTCTCTACAGTCCAAATATGAGTTCTCCAGACTTCGACTTATTCCCAAAGCTGAAAAAAAATTTAAACTAGAAAATTTATAGCATTTTTTTTTTATTTATTTATTTTACATATTATGTTACATCGGCCTATTTCTGCAACGAGGCTAATCGCCTATGCCAGGGGACGAGCTCCTACACCTGGATGAGAGGTGAATGATTGTGAAAATGAAAGTAATGTAAACATATTATTCTCGCCCGAATAATATCACCAACGAAGGAGGCTCGAACCACCGACCGCCCAGACCATACTATTTCTACCAGTCTAAAACCGCACGACTTAATGTGCTCGGTCACTCCGTTGGATTTTAGCTATTGAAAATCGAGTTTAGGTATGTAGAGGGTATGAAGTGTAGTGGGTAGTATTCAGTAGGTTCCGACATGATTCAACCTTTTTTCTGAATTACTTTAGTTTTTTCTTTTTAGGGTATCAAAAGGGAAGAAATCATTTATAGTAGTGAAATACTTATACATCAAATAACGAAATTTAAAAAAATAAGCCTAATATATATCTTATCAATTTAATGAAGGCTTAAATAGGAAGCAAACACAGAAAAAGTCGCTGGGATTTTTCAATTTAAATTTTATTGTGACAAATTTTTTGCAAATGGAAGCTCTTAGTACTCAAATAACAAATAAAAACAATTATTATAAATATATTTATTTACTTTGATGTGAGTATAGAATAGCTATTTGTATTATAAATTAAGCGGCTTTTACACCAGATATGAGAATTGGAACACGAGCATAGCGAGATACAATGGCTTTTTGTAATTTCGTCGAAACATTTATAAAATAATCAGAAATTAAAAGTTTTATTAATACCTTTACCTGAGAAGTTCGTTACCATGGTAAAACAATTTGTTTTATAAACAGTTCTGTCATTAATATAGATAAATTTTAACAAAAAAGAATTTGTTTTCTTTATTTCCTAACTAGTTAGAAAATGAAGGACTAAAGCCCGGTCTTTCCATCTTTAGGTAAACCTCTAGGTAACTATCTGACAGAAAAGGTTATGTGATACTTTTTGTGTTGAATAAATGTCATCCCGTCTTTCAATACAAAATTATCCATCGGATAGTTTCTAACGGATACTGAAACTTATTGAATTCACTGATTGGTATTGACATTTATTCAGCAGATGAAGTGTCAGATAACCTTATCTGTCAGATAATTATCTGAAGGTGGAAAGACCGGGCCTATGTGTGGAAATGGGTGCCATTTTACATTCAAAATAATAAAGAAATGCCAATATTTTGTAATGGAATTGCGGAATAATATACTGTGCAACTAGCATGGAATGCCATTTATTCCGCACGAGTATGAAGTTTGCAAACGAGCCGCAGGCGAGTGAAGCAAATCATTCGATTGCGCAATATGCATTCTGCGCGTGTTGCTCACTATGCTTTTCCTCCGAAACCATTTTAATAAATAATCAAGAAAATATAACATAAATATGGTTAACAGCTATTAATGCGCGCGCAGTCAGTACGGGAATGGAAATTCTCGGAATCTGCACATGCGCATTGCTGTAAATTTATTCTTTACCGCACACTGCACATGCTCATTGGGGCGAATTTATCATTCCCGCATCGCCTACGTGCGCATGAATGTATAATGCAAAATTAAGCTAATTTCTTGTTTCACCAACAGTATCGAAATGAGACAGTTCCATAGTAGTAGTAGGAAAATAAAATTCTAGGCATCCAGCATTCTGTTGGCTTCTTACTTACTTACTTACTTACTTACTTACTTACTTAATCCTGAAGCCTTTCTACCTTGCGGTGTAAAGCTATATTCGAGTTACTTATTTTCTGGTGTTGTTCTCCATACTTTTTTCCATCGTGTTCTGTCCTTTGTATATTTTCTTATCTCCTCCCACTTTACTCCTCTCTTCGTTGCAGCTTCTTTTGTTTCTTGTTGCCAGGTTTTTCTCGGTCTTCCTGGTCCAACTTTCTTCACTGTTTTTGCTTCATAAACTCTTTTTACTATTTTGTCTTCACTCATTCTGTGTATATGTCCCAGCCATCTTAGCTGTCCTTCTTCTATTATAGTCTCTACTGGTTTTGTGCCTAGTTTTTCCCTAAATACTTCATTTCTTATTCTGTCCAGTTTTGTTTTACCTTCGATTTTCCTTAAAAATCTCATTTCGGAGCTTCTTATTTTAGACCTGTGCGTCTCTGTAGTGGTCCAGGATTCTGAGGCATATGTCAAAATTGGTACTGTCACTTTTTTGAAGATCTCTACCTTGATGTTAGTTGGTATTTCTTTTTTTAGTTAAGAACGGTGCTTTGATGCTGTTGAACATTCTCCCTGCTGCGCCTACTCTTTCCATAATTTCTTCATCCATTTTTCCATCTTCGGCGAAAACTATACCTAGGTATTTGAATTTTCCTACCTGTTCTATTATTTTGTCATCTATTTTTATCTTGTGTTGCATTTTTGTCCTGCTTATTACCATTGTTTTTGTTTTTTGTGTGTTAATTTTCATATTTATTTTCTTCAATTCTTTATTGTATTGTTTCACCAACAGTATCGAAATGAGACAGTTCCATAGTAGTAGTAGGAAAATAAAATTCTAGACATCCAGCATTCTGTTGGCTTCTTACTTAAACTTATTAAATACCTACAACATCCTGAAATGTGTGAAAATTCATAGTTAACATAATTTTTTCATATAAAATGAGGTAAATTACAATTTTTGCAAGTATGTAAAAAACACAAAATCCTAACGCTTGTAATCCCTGTATAAAGGTATTATATTTAATGAATATTAAAAGTGCGGATCACGTCACTGTATAAAATATTTCGAAAGCTGTTGTCTGAATATGAGGGTCTGAGGGTGAGGTTAGGTTAGGTTAGAACATGAGTTTATATGGGTCTGGCAATCAAGCACAGGCGGTCACCTGTCCACGTCCTAATTACTTCCAGATGATGCCCGCTCCGGGCGACTCCGGTCCCGGATCTAGAGCACGTACTAACCACGTTATGAAAAACAATCACGCCTGATTTGCTTGAATTACTTACGGATATTTAGCGTCAATGGGCAATTATTAAATCAATTGTCTTTCTCAATGATGTCAGTAAGAATCAATTTATAATATTATCACAAAATAATGTTCAGTATTTAGCGTTTAAGATATTTAATTATTTAATTAATTTTATCCTTTCTACCCTCAGGTCTAACAGGAAAAAAAGGTTTGTGATGGGTCAAAAAATATCGGAGGAATTAGTATACTTTTTCTCTACTTCCGCCACACAACAGACATAAACTAGTGTAGGCCATAATCTTGTAAAAAATATGTTGTGGGCTTATTGCAAAAAGTGAGGTACTTCCCAATTTTTTTTTAAAATAATGTCACTGTAACTTTGTCGGACTTAAACGTTGATCTTTATTAGCGCCCTTAAAGCAAGTACAATATAAAAAAAATACCATTTGTTGTTGATGTTTTTTTTTTTTTTACCAGAAAATAGTACTTGGTTACCTTTTGCTGTCGAGTAATACATCTTAAACTATAGCCAGTTTCTTTGGTTTAAGCGGAAGTAGATTTTGAATTATAATTTTTACCGATTAAGTAAGGCTTTTGATCTTTTTTTTTCCAAAAGTCCACCTCAATCGTTAAAAAGAGAGCTGATGACAACTTGAGTAAATGAAAATTCCAGTTAATTCGGCTTATATGTTTGGAATAGCTTATACTTGGTCAAAAAAAATCAGTAGTGAAATGCAAAATACGTATTAATCACTTTAGTAACTCACATGTAACGTTACTTGAAATAAATAAGTTAACGTAAATTAATTCGAAAAAGGAATTGCTCCACCTCATTTTCTGATTCAGTTTGCTAAGTCGCTGGTTCAGGAATAGCATTCCTCGACTGTATGTCGATGGGAAGTGAATTGAACTATCCATGATACCTCCATATTCTGGAGGTATCACGGCAGTTTTACATAATATTTACCAAATTTTCTTTTCCTTTTCAGAAATAGACAAAAATTCTTTAATTAAAATTTGTTAATTCTGTAGATATATTATTATTTAAAGGTCTAAATTTTTCCTATCTTAGATGTGGTAATTTGCATTGACGTAAAATTTGGACTTTTTGCAGTAAGCACACGATATATTTTTACCTATCGCCAACATATATAAGGGGTATTAATTGTTGAGTTAACGTGAAGTTTAGGATAAGGTAAACTTAAAAAGATTCTTTACTTCACAAATTATTTTATTGTCACAAGACGCACATTTCGGCTATGAAGTAGCCATCTTCAGTAGTTGAATAAAACTGATACTGAAGATGGTTACTTCGTAGCCGAAATGTACCTCTAGTGACAATAAGATAATTTGTGAAGTAAAGAATCTCTTTAAATTTACCATATATAAGGGAGGTATTGTGATCATACCGATTTTGACATTTCGAGATTTCCACGAATTGGGGTCCTTACATAACGTTTTGACTATTTTTAGCATGATGTCTGTTGGTCTGTCTGTCTGTCTATCTGTCGGTCTGTCTGTCGGTCCGTGTACACGTACAGAGCAAATTCGGCTAAAAAGATTTTTATAAAACTTTATATTTAAGCTTGACTTGACACCAAGCTTGACATTGATACCAATGGCACGAGTGAATCAACTTTTGGCAAAAATAGGTTAACTAGAAATGGGAGTTTACTTGTATCGTTTTTTGAAATGTTTTTTTGCGAATATTTCACGACAAAGAAATATTTCGAAAAAAATTATTTAACAAAAGTTTCTATAAAAGCAATAACTAAGAACATTTATTTGAGACATTTTTTGATAAAGCAACATAAATTAAACAAGTACTTTGTGATGGCGATAAGTATGACTCAGAGATAAGCATATGCTTATCTCTGACTCATGCTGAGTTCAATAACCGGACAATATGATGTGCTCACTATTAATTTTAAAATTGTTATTTTATATCGTGACTATTAACTAAGCTCTGATGAAGATTTAAATTAAATCGAAATGTTAGCGAAGTTAATAAATTTGTTTTTATTTTCTGACTGGTCCGAATCCCATTACCTTCAACTATAATTACTAACTTACGGACGTAACTCATCTAATCAAGGTTAAAGAAAATGTTATTGAATGCGGTTCGCGACGTAAAGAAAGTTACCAACCAAGTAGTATAGGCTATTCTAAACCTTTAAGCCGAACTAAATTTTGTAATCTAATAACTTTTATCAATTGGGTTGGGCTTCTGGCAATTTTGTTTAAGCTTTGTATATCATACATGCATTGACAAATTTTGGGTTAGGGTGAATTGTCATTATAAAAATTATTTTCATTACATTTTGATTATTTGTGTCATTCTTAATACAAAATTCCCATTCCTTAAATTTTTATGTCTTCCAAATATTTAAAAATGTATTATATATTTTATTTTTTATTATAAATGTCACTTAATAATAAACTCCAACATGATACATGAAATAACATAAAAAGCTCTGTTTTCGTAACAAATTAAAAAAACGAAACTCCCGTCTAGTTCCACTTAAACCAAAAAAAAATAACTATACGTACCACTTGCTAAACACTGATCTAGAGCAAAAATTGCCATATATTTAAAATAAAGTTTTAAATATTCCATAGAGCAGCCCATATTCCATAACATCAACATTTTTATCCCAGCATTTTGGGCCATTGTACAGTGAAAGCGCCTGAGTATATCGATATATTTTATTAATGCCCGGTTGCATAAAAATCTTTCTCCGCATAAAGCATATTTGGCTGCAGTTTCTTTTAAAACCAAATGTAAACTAAAACTCATTAAAACCCATTGCGTTGCTAGGCAATTTTGTGTTTTACATCTAGTTTTAGCTTACATCGAGTTTTAAGACTTTTATACAACCGAGCATAAGTCGGTTTAAAGACTTAAAGCACTTAAATCTGTTCATTTAGATGATATAATAATGAAAAGTATTAATATATGGTGGGTGCATTCGAGTTGTACAGAGTAGAGCGAGCGCTGAGCGAACAGTTGATGGTGACGTCATGAATAGAGCACTAACGGAGCCAGCGTTCTTGTGACGTAATGTTTATAAAATCTAACCCTACAATTTTAGGCGGCGTTTTTACTGTCAGATTAGTTCACGTCAGTCATGAATCAAAATTATATAACTCGGTTTTTCCTTGATTTTTTTTTTTCAATGATGAAGAAATAAAATTAATTAAAAATTAAATAATAATTAATAAATTAATTTAATGAATTTTTTCCATTTTAATTTTATGCACGATGTATTTTAATATTTTTTTTTGCTGTTTACAGAACGTCACAAATACATAAAATGGCCGTACTCTGTAGCCATAGACAAATAACAATATTATTTGTCTATTGTTATTTGTCTAAGGCTATTATTTTTATTTTATTTATAATTTAATTTTAAACTTTCATTTCTTTCCCGCCGTTCCCTCACTTTTTTTACATCATACTCCATATGCTCGGTCTTAAAACCCCGAACACATAGAGCGCACTCTAAATGCTCGCTCGAACGCAAAACGAATGCAATTGAGTGTACTCCGAGCGTCAAATCGAACACGTTTGAGTGTACAGAGCGTGCACGGAACGGTCGGAGCGTCAAATCGAATGTACCCATAATGAATATATTAGATAATAATGATATTGAGTGAAAGAAACCTCATAGTACACAGATAAAACTCAAGAATATTAAGACCAGCGAAAGTACTCTCTAGAAAAATAAATAGAAATGCGTGTTTAATAAATTTGTTTCCTAAAGTTAATTAAAACCTAATTGATTCACTGGAAACTTTCGGAAACTAATAGAAATAGGTTGGAGTAGGTCAATATAGCTATCAATGTTTAAATTGGTTTCAAATGACATTATCAAGGCGATTTTGGATGCCTCCGTTTTTAAAACGTTCCTCGACATATAAGCAGTTGAAAAACATTCTTGATTTTTAACTATTACTTGCCGATATTTTAGCATATTCAATCAATGAACAGTAAGGGCCGGTTCCAACTTCGCCCACGTTCCCCCTAGAGGGCATTATGGGGGGTAAACCATCAGTTTCGCACCCTCTATAAATGTAGATCTTAACACTAAACCTACCACGACGGGTCAAATGACCCATTTTAAACTTTTTGTCCGAATTTCTTTTAAATAACATTATCACATCGCCATTTACCTTTACTACTTTTATTAAAAAATACATAGAATGTATTTTTTAATATTTACTCCTCTCTTGTTAATTTTTTTTACCGAGAAATATATGTAATCTGCCCTAACTACCGCAACGGGTCTTTTGACCCATGCAAAGATTAGCCAAAATTGTTTCAAGCCTGGAGAACATGTAACTATCGATGAACAGCTTTACCCAACCAAAGCGAGGTGTAGGTTTACACAATATATGCCGAACAAACCGGATAAGTTTGGTATCAAATTCTGGCTAGCAATGGATTTCCATATTTGGGAAACGATGAAAACAGAGGAGCTTCGTCTCCGCTTGGGGAATTCGTTGTTCTCAAACTAATGGAACCGTTCACAGGATGCGGAAGAAGCGTCACTACAGATAATTTCTTTACGAGCGCATCACTAGCTGCAAAATTATTAGAAAAAAGAACCACTATTGTTGGAACTATTCGCGGAAATAAAAGAGAACTACCAAAATTCGCCAAGCAGGCGAAGGATGGTATGCCACGCTCCTCAACAAAACTTTATAAATCGAGTAATTGTTCACTTACAATTTACAAAAGTAAGCCAAACAAAAAAAGTACTTTTACAAAGCTCAAAGCATAAATCTATAAGCATCGAAAAAGACGGTAAGCGTATTCCTGAAACGATCAGATTCTATAATAGCACTAAATACGGTGTAGACATGACCGATCAAATGGCAAGAAAATACTCCGTGGAGTCGAAATCGCAAAGATGGCCTGTGCAGATTTTCTTCAATATTCTTGACCTAGCTGGAATCAACTCATGGGTTTTATATCGAGAAACAACCGTCGAAAAAATTTCTAGACAACAATTTTTATTTCAATTAGCTGAAGAAATTGCCGAAGATTTTCAACATGAGCAACATGAAGAAAATGAAATTATACAGAAAACGTCAACAAATACAAGTTCGGACTCTCGTACGCAAATTCGAAAAGGTGCCAAATAGGTTTTTGCAAAGAAAACAAAACTACAAAAATCTGTTTCAAATGCAACAAATATGTGTGTGGAAAATGTGCCTTCGAGAACCCAATAACTTGCAAAATATGCGGTGAACTTGTTATTGTTGTTAATAAAGTTAGCAATTTATTTAGGATTCAATTGAAGAATATTTACTTTTTTCATGTATTATTTTTATATTTTTTAAATGTAATAAATAAACAATTTTGAATCGTTATTTAAAAAAACATGTTTTATTCATTCACCAAATTGTGCTAAATGATATATTTTTCGCTATACATAGTAATATATATCAAATTTTAAAGACGGATCACTTGACCCGCTGTGGTAGGGATAGGTATACATGAAGTCTCGGTAGGTTTAGTGTTAACTAGATCTAAAAACAATCATATACTTATCATGCACCAATTCAATTTTCTGTTTTTAAACGTAATAGTTTTTGTATTATAAAATTTGTGGGTGCATAAGTATTTTACACTATACACCAAAGATTGATAATAAAGAAGTTATCACAGTGTAAAGTGTATGCATGCACAGACATGTTGAAAGTTGTACATGTATGTCGCTATTTGGTGCGAAACTTACCAATAAATTGCATTGTTAGAGAATTCTTTATTTCACATCGCCTAATAGTTAATTGCAAATTAGATTATCGTTTTATATGTTTTACTTTAACGTTGTCAACGGAGTGGTCGAGCTCGCTAAATCGCAGTTTTGACTTGTAACAACAATCTGAATTGTGAGGTTGCAAGTTCAAGTCTCCGTTGGTGATATTATTCGGGCGAGAATAATATATTTACATTACTCCCATTTTCACAATCATTCATTTCTCATCCAGGTGTAGGAGCTCGCCCCCTGTCATCGGCGATTAGCCTCATCGCAGAAATAGGCCGATGGAAAATAAATAAATTTAAAAAAATTAACGTTGTAAGAGTTATCTTCTACTTTCTTGGATTTAAAGTAATTAAATGCGGTAACGAAGCACAGGTAGCCCAGCTAGTTCAATATAAAGACATAATTATAGCCAACGGAATAACCGAGCTCTTTAAATCGTGCAGTTTTGACTGGTAAAAAGTCTGAATTGGGAGGTTGCTAGTTCAATGCCCCGTTGCTGATATTATTCGGGCGAGACTATTATGTTTACATTACTCCCATCTTCGCAATCATTCATCCCTCATCCAGGTGTAGGATCTCGCCCCCTGGCATCGGCAATTAGCCTCGTTGCAGAAATAGGCCTATGTAAAATAAATAAAATTAAAAAAAGACAAAATTAGTCTAATTCCCGGTTGCATAAGAGTCTTAAAACTAGATGCATGTTAAAGCTCTTCGTAAAACACAAAATTGTCTAGCAACATAATACGTTTTAATGAATTTTAGCTTACAACTGGTTTTAGGACTTTTATGCATCCGGACATAAGAGAGTTAGTAATAGAGAGGCCTGTGTTTTATAATGGACGAAATCGGCTGGTAGATGAAGATACTATTGATTAATTAAAGCCTACACCTGCCTTTGTAAAACTCGTTATCATTTTCAACAATTTTCTTGTTAGCAAACAAAAGAAGGTCTATCCCAAAATACTCTCTAAGCTCTAATCCCAAACAAAATTATTAACTCGTCTTGTTTATAAACACCATATATTATTGACAAATTTATCTCCAATCTTAATATAACAAAAACCATTTGGTTATTGTGGCGGGTATTACATCGATCCAACAATCCAATCTGGGACGGGAGATAATTCGAGGGCGGTAGTGAAATGAGAAGGCCTTGTACCTCCCCCAACCAGGATCCGCTTGTAATCCGGTCCTGTCTAGCGTGTAAGTCCGATATCGACCGACTGAGTTGCTGTACATGATTGTTTCATTCCGATATATTCTGTCTGTAATACTACTCATAACATACGAATTGTTGAACGTATGGGTATGCGGCTATCTTTAATATTTGATTAGATATGGGTTTGCAGAAACCAAACCGGGATGAAATTCATGATATAGTTATTGATTCAATATCGAATTAACTATTGTTAAATGAGAAATTGTTTTAACATCAAAAACCAAAAAGTGTTAACAACTCAAATTTTTCAACTAGAATTAAAAATTTCTGCTGACTTTATGAATCATATATATATATATCGCTTTCTGGTTCACAATTGCCACTTTTGTTGTAAATTCCAGTCTCCTAGAACCAGATTTTTTCCATATCAAATAGATTTTTTTTCCCTTTTATTAGTTGGCTTTAGCTGCTTTGGCTAGTAGCAAGGTATAAATGAAGGGATTACAATGTTTTAAAAATTACATTTATCATTTGATATTTTCTGCTTTAATATAGTTATAAATAATTTCATACATATCTAAAGAATTAGTAGCAAGAAGCGTCTGAATATTGGTAGGTAAGGATATTTTTGGACAACTAAATTTTGTATGAAAAAGTTACGATTGCGAAAATGAATTGGGCATTCAAACAATAAATGGTCCAAATCGCTGACAGACAAATTATCACACGGACAGAAAAGAGACGAAACCATATTAATTCTATGCAGATGATACGGAGAGAAGGTGTGATTAAATCTAAGCCAGATAAAAGTGCATATAAAAGATCTGCTTTGGTAAGAAGAAAACCAAAGCTTTTTAGGAGGAAGAAGTTGAATTTGACCATAGTATAATCCTTTGAGCTGTAGAGAATCTATGTATTCATGTTGTCATTGGTTGTAAATGGAAGATTTGAAGATTGATATAATCTCATTACTGTTTAGAGGAATATTTAACAGGGAAGCATTTATAGCTGCTTCTTTGGCTAGAAGATCAACTTCGATGTTGAACTCAAAATCTGAGTGGTCTTTAATCCAGCATATTTTTACAATTTTACCGCTGATAGTAAGATCGTTAAGGCATTTAATATACCAAATAGATTATTTTTCTTGGATTTAATCTATGTTTTCTTTTTTTTTTTTTTAATTAGTTTATTTAGGGATGCTCTAACAGCTCGGTTATTAACACCTCGGGATATTAGTTATACATTTTGGTACATATTTGTTTACCTACATTAGGTTTTACAGTGTGTTACATTACAGTGGTACTCATGATATGCTACACAAATATACATTTTGTCGAATAGGTTGATTTCTTTTAGGAATTTGATGATGTTTATTTCGTTTTCTTTTTTTTTTTGATAATATTTCATCTGAGTCTGCTAGTAGTGGGATCACATTTCTTTCCTATAGTATTGGGGGCAATTTTTGTGGTACTTCTCGTTGAAATGGGTGTTTGTGTGTTAATAAATTGTATCCTATTCTTATTCTGGTTAGTTTTATTTGTTCTCTTCTAGTAGTGTTGTTTGGGAAGTTACTTCTAAGTATGTGGATGCGAGTATTGTTCCATGTTTCTTTTGTTTTGTTTTTGAAGCGGCTTTTTGTGTCGTATGTTTGAGGTGGATAAAGGTCGATTTCTTCATTTATAGCTTCTATTGCCGGTATGTCTGCTATCTCATTTACTGGGACGTTTTAGTGTAACGGAACCCATAAGATGGTAACTTCTTTCTCATGTATTACACAGTCATGTAGATTGTCCTGGATATTTTGGATTATAGAACTTCTGGTAAATTTTGACTGTATGTTTTGGCCTTGATGATGTCTTATGTATTTTATCGCTTGTAGAGCAGCAAATGCTTCAGCAGTAATGTTTATTATTCATTAATTCCGTGATTTTATAATTTCGAACATTATCCAGTCTTGACACTCTTGACACTAGACATTTGGAAAGTTGGATTCGTTAATTAAAAACTCAGCACTAACAATCAATTGGAAAGTAAAAATGTATGAGTCATACATTCATCCGGTTGCAACTTACGGCCTGGAAACAAAGTATTTAACGGTTAAATGTATCAATCTACTAGATACTACCCAGCGAGACATGGAACATGTCATGCTTGGTGTAAAATAAAATGAGGAACGAAGATAACAGCAAAAAAAATAATAATAATTATGGATGCGATGATGGATACAGAATCGCTTACCTTAAATTTATCTGGATTGGTCAAGAAATATAGTTAGACAAGATACTAACAGATGGACAAACAAAATAGTTCACTGGCATAGACGAATTTCCACACGTAGTGTTGATAGATCTTAAAAAGGTGGTTAGATAATATAAAAAAGTAGCAGGTAGAAATTGACACCAACTGTGTGAGTACAAGGATAGAAGAAAAGAGGGGTAAAACTCCAACACGTATATCTTTTTCAAGGAGCTATCCGTTTTGGATGTTTATAATTACCCTGGCTATCGTCATTTTGTTGACTGCTGATCGAATTAATTCTGAGATATACTAAGATTCTTCATCCACGAAATTATTCTTTTTCCAGGACCCCGTTTTCCCAATAGTTTTTGCAGTATATTTTGCAGTAGAATGAATCTACATTCATTTTTCATGATATGGTTCAGGTACTGAAGATATCTTGTCCTTACATTAGCCAACACTTTCCTATCTATTTTCACTCTCCGGAGAATCTCTACATTTGACACATGATATGTCCATGGCACCCTCAACATTATACGATATAAACAGTTTTAATAATTTCTGAACGATTTTTAAGAGAGAGTGCGAGATGAAATGCTTTGATCCCAATATTATGTCTTTGGTCAACGCAGGACAGTATGTGTGCATTGTAATTGAGTGTCCGTTGATCAAAAGAACCGCAATGTCCTGAGCCGTGTGTGTCGAGAGGCGATAAGCGATGCAATGCACATGCACACGCCTTTGATGCGATCACTCACCGATCGTCTGCATTAATCTAACCAACGTGCAGCATCACACACCAAGCTCGGATCTCACTACAGATCGAGTAGTTTAAATTACAAGCAAGCACAGTGAGTGATGAGCCCATATTTCTGCATCTGATGTCAGTGCATCACTGCTGCTGCCAACCGCACAACAAACAATATATCTGCACAGTAAATATGTATTTTTGTCGCGGTGTCTACTGCCTCTGCCTCGTTCGATAATCCCGAGCAGAGCAGAGCTGCCCCGGGGAACGCCTGCATCCATAACGCAGCGTGAATTGCGGCACAAAGTGATGAAACACTTTCGGGAGAAGCACCTGTGTGTGCGCCGATATCCGCCACCGCCACAGCCACCGAGGAAGTTAATGAGAGTACACCGCCTCTCGCTCCCAACCGCACTCTCCTCAAGAGGTGAAATTGATGATAGTTCTTTCCCTTTATTCTTGCGTTAATGAAGGTTTGCTCCATAGGCGTCACATGTTTTGGATTTGCTCTTCGGCCTTTCTCTTTACGCTCCACTTGTCTCTGTTTCTCTCTTTCTCTCCGACTCTCGTCCTGTCTTCATATATCAACGTGTCTCTGTCTCGGGTGTTTCTCAGTCGGGTAGTTTCTTCAGTCGGAGGTTTGTTAATTCGACGCATTGTCGTTGCGAAGGTATTGCCGACTCACGAGCCTACCCGCGTAATTACGTCGTACAGGGTTCACTGGATAATGAGGCCACACTCACATACAACACCGCACATATATACGCGCATACAACCGCACATCTCATTGTTAAATGGTTTGCCACTCTGCAGAATAATAAATACAAAAGGCAAAACAACTGCGACTTCCACTTATCGATATTTCATCTGCGATAAACAACTCCAAACACCCACCGCTTACATTTGTAAGTTATGTTGCTGAATTAAAAGACTGTAACTTCCACAGAAACTAATCCGAACTGTGAGCTTCAAACTTATTGCAAAACTTGCCACCGAAAAATATTTACATTCGCGTTAAGTTTCAAGATAAACAGCTCCATTTCAAAACAAGTAGTGGTGACTGTACGTCCAGGAGTTTAGTCACTGGTGGGGTAAAGGGGGTAGTTTCTCATCCCCGTAGTCTCTAATTTAATAACATGCAAACAACAGGCAAATATAATATCCGGCGTTCGTAGTTCGCCTTCGGGGCTGTGTGCCGGGACATTATATTTTATATTGGCCCTGCGAGCCTTCCGGAACTCAGCTTCACCGTTACTCTGTTCACATATAAAACTTCCATATTATAAAGTTGAGAGAAAAATAAACAATATCAGCCTAACACAATAACCTTTGTTTTCAACGAATATCTATTTTCACATTAACTTGATACTGCACGGAAAAACTAATGTGAAGAACTAAATATGTAAAGTACAAAGCAAAATATGATATCGTTAGAAAATTCACAACTTTGAAGTACTATAACAATATTTTACAATTGAATTATTTTTATTATTATTTTTGCAACAGCTTTCCAACAAAAAATAAAACAAAAATAATACAATAATTTAGTCCTCAGTAATACATTTACAATTATGTATAGTGGAAAATATCGTTTTTAGTTATTATTATAAAATAATGTAAGGTCAAAGTAAACTTATCGAAAAGCAGGTAACCATTTGATATTTAGCTTCGTTCGTGAAGTTTCTTGTAGGTTGAATCACGCGCATTCTGTAATATCTTTTAGAATTCGCGGATAAAATAAACACTGTTTTTGAGATGTTTGTTGTTGACAGTAGCCTTCTAAAAGATAGAATCCTACCAAGTCAGATACATGTGCGTTGTTATTTTCGTTGAATTTGGTTTATCAACTTGTTTGCACTAATTTTGTAAAAAATAAAACAAATACTTGCATAATATACGCTCCTGCGCTCCTACGTGAAGCCGGAAGCTTCACCCCCGACTTGTTACAGTGTATAAAATCACAAAAAATACATAACATTTCTTTAAAACAAAAAAAAAAAACAAAAATACTGCAATATGTATTCTTAAAAAGTTGACATCTGTTAATATTTGTAAAGTCTGTTTCTTTGGTTTAAGCGGAACTAGATTTTCAATTCTAGTTACTTTTACAGATTAAGTGAAGCTTTTGATAATTTTGTTTAGTAAAAGCCTACTTCAAACTATAAAGGCAGAGCTCATAACAACTCACAAAAATGAAAATTCCAGTTAGTTCCGCCTAAACGTTTGAAATAGCCGAGGCACAACATTAGCAAAAAATATTTTCGCTATAAAGAAAATGTTAGAACCACCAACTTGCAGATGTTAGGACCACCCGACGCATATACTATGCGTTATTCCATTCCCGAATGTGCTACGGCATAACTGAATGGAGCAGTTCTCCTAAAATTGAGCAGATTTTCTTACTACAATAGAGGGCTATTCGGGCCATTGTAAATAAGTCGCGTTGTGCTCACTGTAGGTCTATTTTTAGGGAACTGAATATCTTAACTAATTATGCTTGCTTCATTTATTTCTCAGTCATCTGGGTACACAAAAATAAAACACAATTTGACACACAAAGCAATATTCATAATTATCCAATAATAATTATCGAATTGACAAATCAAAAAATGTTGTAAATCTTCGTTTTGATTCATATAATAGAGTATCCAAATCAAGGACTGATCTTATGGATGACAAATTTATAAATATGTTTCAAAATTTTCTTATAGAATTGTGTCCGTGCTCCATAGATGATTACATTTAGGCCCGGTCTTTCCACCTTCAGTTAAAGTTCCAGGTAACTATCTAACAGATAAGGTTATTTGTAACTTCATCTGCTGAATAAATGTCAATACCAGTCAGTGAATCCAATACGTTAGTCTCATTATTGGTTAGATAACTATCCGATAGATACATTTGTATAGAAAGACGGGATGACATTTACTCAGCAGATGAAGTTACAAATAACCTTATCTGTCAGATAGTTACCTGGAACTTTATCTGAAGGTGGAAAAACCGGGCCTAAATGTAACTTCACAATGTTTAAACCAGATGTTTTAAAAAACAATATTGTGTACACCTAAATTGTAATTAATATTCTACTCCAAACTCATGTGTGACGTTTCCTAAATGTATATTTTTAGTATGGAATAAAGAAATTATTATCATTATTATTATAACAGTTTTAAAAAATGAAATTCAGTGATATAATCATGCTATAATACTATTTAAAAAAAAAACCCAAAGCAAAATTAAACATTTTCACTCCAAGCAAAACATTTTAAATGAGAAATGTCATAGCAAATAATTCAAATTGACACTTGCGACCTTGAAATATTTGCAGCACTTAAGATGCATAATATGGACCCCGATCATTTGAAAAATAAAAACGCCCTAAAATCGAATTTCGCACTTTTCAAAAGTCATTCTGGGTCATTTATGTCGTTTTACTCTCTGAAAATTCTTTTCGTGACGGGTGAAATTATTCGTTTGTTTCTGCATATCGTATCTAATTGTACACCTACTTATAGAAGAGACATAGACACACTGTCCAAAAATAGGGTGACCATTTTCTTAAGAAGGCAATGCGGGACGGAGCAAAAAAAAAGGTCCTCATCTCCCAAATCCAAGTGAAGAGCAAAAAAAGGTCTTCACCTCTCAAAATGTTAAAATGCGGAACAATGCTGGACAAAATGTTAAAATGCGGGACTTTTGCGGGACCCTATCCAAAAAATACATTTTTTTTTTTTAATTAAAAATATTCTCGGCCCTCTAAATTGTTAAAAATGGAATAGAGTAAAATGTCCGGGCCAAATGCCGTTTAACTTACTGCTCTCCGTCTTGCAGGAAGAAAGCATTTATTCCAAGAACGAACAACACATACAAAACACCAATCACTCCTTTTAACATAGTATATATATATATATATATATATCATTTATATTGTCTTTTTTTTATTAACAATTTTAAAACATGATAATAGTTATCAATTGGCTAAAAAGCTTTTTTTTGTTTTAGAGAAAATTAAACCTCTCGTCTGTCGAAAGATTTTCATTTTATGTAATTTACATGATATTTAAATAGCAAAACTTTGTAAACTATTACAAATCCTAGTCTATGTACATTTTAAGAACCATTCAAGCAAATATGGTTATGACCATCGAGACAAACTTGAATCTCTGTTCCAACATTTAACGTCGTTGCTGTAATATGTGTTAACACAGCAGAATGTGTCGTCTGCGAATGTTTTACAACCATCTTATACATCCCACACATCCAATCTCGGGCAAAACAAGAAAATTTACATAAAACACGTCATAAAAATGTTGTTATGAAGAGACTTTCATGTCGTGTCATGCTTTTACTCCCTCTAGAACAAGGGCTTTGCACTTTTAACTCAGTTAATTTGTTGTTTAAATGTATAGGGACCTGTAAAGTATGTATGGTTTTTTACATAAGTTGCTGGAAATATAAAAGATTTCTTATCGAATTGCAGCAGTAGCATAACTTCATATTCGTCCCCGCCCCCTGAAGTTTTTCTTTCAGCCCCCTAATAAGTTTATCAACTTTGTCTAAGGAGAACAAGTGACTAAAAAGAAACACGTCATTTAGAGATTCGATGGACCCCTCAATGGCCTGCCCCCAGCGGTTGCAGCTCTAGCTGACCCATAGTTACCCCACTAAATTGCAGTCAATTACAGATCGAAGTCAGTAGTGGAAAAACAGTTTGATGAAGCATAAAGTAACGGATATGTAGCACAGTTTTGTTCACTAAATAACAACCAGAACACAAATAAAAGTAAAGTAGCTAATAAAGTAGCTAATCAGATCAATTCTGTAAAAATTTACTGTGTAGTAACGGTACTACAAGATAAAATATTATAAAAAGTATAATGACTTTCATTCATGATAGAAACTGACCTTGCTCATAGTGACAGATTTAGTTCCTATGATCATAGTAACTGAGTTACAGAATTGGTCTGATTATTGATAGATGTAGCTGTTGCCTCTTGATGGAACATTTTGAATAATACAGAAAAAACACAAAACACACTTGGTTAAAGTTCCACAAAATTAATTTTTTAAATACTTAACATATATGTTTCGGCTTGGTAAGCCATCCCAGAAGAATGAAATGATACAAAGAATGTTGACAATTTTTGAAGAACAATAACATTTGAACCATGAATTTATAAAAGCCTATTGCGCATTTCAGGGGTCTCTTTAGAAATGAGAAAGTCCTGAGTAGGATGAAAGCAAAGCCTTAGTTAAAATACCAGCAGGAAAAACAAAAAATTGGAATATCCTAAACCATCTTATAGGTAACAGAAAAAATAGTTTCCTCCAATCAAGGGGACATCTGTGGCAAGAAAAACATATTGATTATACAATCTGATAATATGGTTCGGCCTATCTAGCATAGATATATTTCAAGCTGCTATATCCAAAATTATAATTACTATGCTAGCAGCGAACTTTCAACTTAAAGATACATACAAAAAGAAGAAATAACTGCAATGTTGTAACGTCTTCGGGTTCTTCTAACAAAACGCAGAATTTTCCAGAAGGTAACATTTATTTACACTTAAAATATTACAATTATATTTTTGTAGTATACGGAATACTAACAACACTTTTCACCCGGAGGCACAAACTGTCCGTTTACTCTCCTGAGCAAATTTAAAAATCTCGACACCAAGTAAACTCGGTTCTATTGTTACAATGTTCCATGTTTTTCTAGAGACGTAGATTGTTCCATGGTTTTCATGGATTTTCATGACTTACCAGAGCTCTCAGGATTATTCCACGAAATTCCACCATAGGCGTCCCATGAGGGAAATCAAAACATTTTCGTTACATACAGTAAGACTCCATCATTCAAAAAGAATAAGGGATCCGATGATAAAAAATCTAGCAAGTATTAAACAAGAAGATATTAATATGCCCCTATCCAACGTATTGATGATGGCTAGCTAATATAATTTTTAATAATCGACCACTCGGAACCAATCCATCTGGGCGTCCACCGAAGCGATGGAGAGCGAAACAAGTCACAAACCTATATAATAAAGAAGAATAAGCCAAAAATCAACCAGACTGACAGTGCTTAAGAAAAAGAGCGAAGTACTCCACATGTCTGTGGTTTTATGACGCCTGAGACAAGACATTAAAATTGAGGCCCTATAAAACACCCAATGATTTAAGGAACACCATGGCAATTTTTTGAGTCCTTTCTTCACCAGCGGCCTGAGACTTAAGCCTAGTTCCCCTCACCTAATGGCTGACCGTGAGTAAACGATCCCAGTGCAGCACCTTAAAATACAAGATCGTATTTTGTGGCAATGCTAAAAAAGGGTCATATTTTAACGTATTCGGGACCTTTTCACAAAACGTAGAATTATGTGTTAGTTAAATTGATTTACACTTAATTAACATTACTCACAGAATACATAATTCAAACTATACGTTGTCCTGAGGCTCAAACTATCAGATCTCTTGCCTAAACAGGAGCTGAAAACCGAATAAATGAGTAATCATATATGGTAACCAAGAATTCTCACTTTTTCCAACGTTTTCCAGAGATTTCTAAATTCTTTCATAGGTAAAATTTACAACCAGAGAACAATCTATTACAAATCAGAGGCAAATTTCCATAATAACCTCTAAACTATAGTCGTCTCATCAAGGCAATCAAATAATATTCGTCACAATATGTTAACGATTTTCAGCTTCTAGCGACGTTGAAAAAGAATTCACAATTCTTTTAAGAATACATCGTTGGTACTTATTCTATTGACCTGATTTTGTTAAATGCAAATGTAAGAATAAAACATTTAAATCTCCTTTTTATTTATGCAAACAAAAAAGATATATTAGAATGGACTAAATTGCTAAAAGAAATCACTTGAGTTAATGCTGGGAGTTGCCTAATGTCATCCGTTTAGACTGAATGATGGACTCATCAGTGACACTCTTGCAGATGACGGATAAATGCGTGTATCGAGTGTAGATGTCACTAACAGCATCATCGGTCAGCTGAGAGCGGCTCACAACTGATGACTTGTGGAGCGCATTGCATCGCAAACCACCAGGACACGCGGACTATCAACCCGGTCGTAATTACTCATAGCACAACTAACAGATAAATCATTACATGACCAGGATGACATATATTATCCAGGAACCAACGTAACCAGATTTTAAACAGCTTAACTCTTGTTGTTCAAATTATTCGCAAGAAAAACAAAACAAAAGAACATTGCAATGCATACAGCATTTTACTTCCGAGTAATTTTATAACATAAAACAATTTTTTGTATCTCTTCTTGATGTTTTCCTATTTAACTTGATCGTTCTCAGGTGTCATCAACTCCTATATTTCCAGTATCCCTCAGATATTGTAGAGATTTCGTGGAATAAGACAGAGTTAAATAGTGAAACGGGATGCTTTGTAGAATAAATATATTGTATATCTTAAATAATAATTACGGATATTTACTAGATTTTTAACTGTCAATTACTATCTTAAGTCCCGGTTGATAACTCTCTTGTTTTCTGTTGGTTCCAACGCCTACTGCCAGAGTGATTTTCCAACAATATGTATTTTTTACACATTAATCTTCGTCTGTCGGACCGACGTAGCGTAATGGTAACACACGTGCCCTGCGATGCGAAGGTCTCGGTTTCGAATCCTGTTCAGGATTGAAATTTTCATAATTTTCACCTTTAACATGCAATAAAAAATAAAATCTTCGTCTAGTAATCTTGCCTCTATCGCTTGTTGAATATCATCCATCCTTTTTCTGTATTGACGACCTCTTCTTTTTCTGCTTAGTATAATCTATTTCACTATATTCTTACTAATATACTAACAGACCCCTTGCCAACAACGTTGGCAAACTGATATCGAATATAAATCAATATAAACAGGAATCAATTATTAAAATTTGCATGATTCTGCGTGTATTAACAAAACAAAAGCGTTTCTTGATTGTACATAGGAAATCCTAAAAATCTGCTTAATGCGTGTGGTTTAAAAATTAGTATAGAGCCGGATAAGGTCCGCGAGCCATATGCTGGACATCAATGGTACAGTTGTTTCTGATTATATCTAGGAAATCTTAAAAAGCCGCTCGATGCGTGTCGTATAAAAATTAGTATCGAACCGGACACGGTCCGCGGGCATAACATCAATTGACACAACATTCTTTCGTCAAGTTACCGTACATACTGACTTGAGAGCTCTGGTAAGCCAGCTGTTTTGTCGAGATACGTCGTTCCCATTCCCACCACTCACTTCGTTACCGACCGCATGCTGCAAGACCAACTAGCACCCAGGAACTTAGCGTTACGTTAAGAAAGAAATTTGGGCTTTTATATATATAATTATAGGAGTAGTACCTTTAATATTGTTTCATAACTAAATCTAATATAATTGTTCAGTAAAACATTTAGGGTCGGTCTTTCCACCTTCAGGTAAATCTCTAAGTAACTACCTGACAGATAAGGTTATCTGGAATTTCATCTGCTGAATAAATGTCAATCAGTGAATTCAATACGTCAGTCTCATTATCCATTAGATAACTATCCGATAGATAAATTTGTATTGAAAGACGGGATGCCATTTATTCAGCACAGAAAGTATCACATAAACTTATCTGTCAAATATTTACCTAGAGTTTTACCTGAAGGTGGAATGACTAGATCTTTATAATAAAAATATTTCGTAGAACGGTCACTTAAAATATAAGTGCAGACAAATTTATTAGTTTAACTTATAACCCTAACAATAAGAACAAGAAAAGGAAATCGTAAATTCTATATTAGTTTACAAAAGTGTCAAAAATTTGACGTATTTAGTCTCCCTCGGGGATACACATTAAGTTGTTTATGTGTGTATTTCATTTTACTGCTAATTTTCCTCCATCTCTTTCCTATTGGAAACCATTGAAGAATCTCCTTTGGTCACCTTGCTTCTTTCATTTACCATCTTAAACTCCTGTTTCAACCATTTTGAAATTGTTGAGGTAACTTCCATTTTATTCCATATTCTCTCAGTTTTTACTCTTTTTTTTTCTGGTTTATTGTGAGCTTCTTCTCATACAATCCAATTTAATAGTTATCATCCTTTTTTTATAAACAAATTTATCTATGACAGGCAACATTTCTCCTCCATATGTTGTTATTGATTTTATGATGGCGACGGCAAAAAATATATTTTTTCTTTTTCTTTTTTTATTCTTATAATTCCATGTAGTTCTCGAATTGTTCTTTCTCCTCTTACGTTCTCGTCATTTGAATCACTAAATGTTAGGAGCGGCTATAGAAGATTTTTCAAATTTTACAAGAAATGTAAAAAACTATTCAGGCATTGATAATGAATAATGACAGAATCATTGTTAACACAATTAACTGCAATTACAATTTGTAATGATTTTATTTTGGCCTAAATCAGTACAAATTGAATTCATTTATCTACAATCTTTCCTAAATCTAATTTTTCTTTTATAACCTTTTGTTTTCGATATGAGGCCTGCCTTTTAAGTTTTTACAAAAATTAAGAAAGAAAAAAATGTTTTGGAACAAACAGTTTTATTGCTTTTCAAAATATTCGTCCTTAAGATTTATATACTTTTGCATGCGTTCAAACCAATTCTCGAAACATTTTTTCCACTCTGAAGTTGGTATCTCAAAAACATGGTTTTCGAAGAATTCAATAGCTTCTTGAGGTAATGAAAATCGTTGTCCACGCATTTTTTGTTTGATATTGGGAAACAAACAAAAGTCATTAGGGGATAAACCAGGTGAATACGGGCAATGAGTTTGATGTGTTCTGTTAGAACTTGCATTGTCATGATGAAGAATGATGCGACGTTTTTGGTTCTTTTTCCTGATTTTGTCGATGATTTATGGCAAACAAATTGTATACCATTCAGTATGAACTGTTCTCCGATCCTCTAAAGCAGCGTTTCCCAACCGGTGGTTCGCAAACCCCTAGGGGTGCAAAGGGGGTTCGCGAAAATAATACTGTAATGGCGAAATTTTAAATTTCCAATGAAAAATAAACGCAAAAAAAGTGTGCCGTGAAATTCTAGGAGTGTGCTGCGAAATTTTACAATTTTCCATTTAAACCTATATTCAATAACTCATTGCTGTGCCGCAAAAAAATGTTCACACGTCAAAAGTGGGCCGCGAACTTAAAAAGTTTGAAAAACACTGATACAGGGGGTTCGCCAAATTCGGATTTTATAAGGGGTTCGCGAGGTGAAAAAGGTTGGAAAACACTGGTCTAAAGGAATGGTTGCGTCATGTCCAATACAACCGAAGAAACAAGCGATTATTTTCTTGGAAGTGCTTTGTGAACGAACAACTTTTGTGGGTTTCGGTTAATCTTGGAAGACCCAAACAGTGGATTGTTCCTTAGTTTCCGGTTCATATGAATAAATCCAAGTTTCGTCACCTGTAACGATGTTGTATACGGATTTTGCAGCGCCTAGGTTGAATTTTTTTAGCATTCCCGTACACCAATCAACACGAACCTTTTTTTGAGCTTCGGTCAAATCATGCGGAATCCATCGGGAACAGATCTTTTTCACAGCTAAATGTTCATGCAAAATCGAGTGTATTGCAGTCTGCGATATGCCAAAGGATGCCTCTATCTCACGGTAAGTTACATGCGGATCTTCTTCAATCATTTTACGCACAGCATCGATGTTTTTTTGAATCACAACCGATTTTGGTCGACCTTCACGAGATTCATCGCTGACGGACACACGACCACGACGAAATTCTACAAACCAATTGTAAACAGTCTTTTCTGATGTTGCTTAACAGGTTGACTGCCAAGACGTATACGTTTCGTATACGACCGCCGGCTAGTATTTCCCCGTATGGCCGAGCGGTCGTATACGGGCGGTCGACCGCTAGAATACTATGAGTTATTTTCGTAAATATTATGCCAGCGGTCGTGCATAAAATTGGTTTAAAGACTTTGAACGACCGCTGTGGCATACAAAAGTTCTAAGCAAGTACGAATTTTCAAATATTTTAATTCAAAAGCTGAAATTCAAATTGTTTTATTACTTAGGTTTAAGAATACATTAAATATAAAAACGAATACGAATTGTGCAAAATATTGGTTAATTAAACAAAAATATAAAAACAAACCTTTGAACCATGTTTCTAGACCAACATAACATTTATATTCAACTTGGCACCTTGAACATTTCTAAATAATTTTCTATGGCAGTCAACCTGTTAATTACCAAAAGTTTAACGAAGCGAATCTATGCATTGTTGTTGAGTTAGGTCTTTACTAAAATCGTAAAAAATCATCCAACAAAAACCTTCACAAGTAACATCATTTTTTCAAAAACTTTTTTTTAAACGCTCACTGTCAACAAACTACTCGGTCAATTTGTATGCTGCCTTTGATTTCACAATAACAAATGTCATATTTTACGAATATACTAATGACACATTTCAATATTACCATCTAGTGTTCGTTTGTAAAAACATAAAAGGTAGCCCTCTTATACCCTTTTCACACTAGATCTTTAAGATCTCATGTTAAAGTGAATCTATCTTTAAACGCTAATGTGAAACCGTACGGCCTCGTCTAAACACGACCGATGTTTAAGACAGAGATCTGAAACTTCGTACGCATTACCAACTTAATTTCTATTATAAAAAAATACTCCTTGAATTTGTGCTGTCAACATTTTATATTATCATAAACAAGAATACTGTATTATATCGACGTTATAAGAAGTTTATACTTATTGTTATAATAAAATTATTTATTTTAATAATGTGTTTAATAAAATACAGAGCTACAATAATTGAGATAAAATGTATCGACTTACATGTTAATACAGGTGTAAAATATTCTTTATTGTAGTGCCTTTATTGTAGAATGAAATGAAATATCCTTAATTGTTTATAATAATTCAAAATGTGCGTCTGCGCACAGTTCAAAACTGGTAATTTCATGACGGTAACTTAAGTACAAAATTACTGTAGCTGATGACAGCACCAGAGATTTAAACATCAAGTGTGAAAGCATACCGATCTTAAACATCGGTGAACTTTAAGTTCACTCGTCTTAAAGATCTAGTGTGAAAAGGGTATTATAAGTCCTTTGTCCCCCAATACACACGTATTCGTTTGGAATTTAATGCTTAGTCCCCAGACTTCTTACCTTGCTTTTAATTTCCTAAGCATGTATATCATATATCGTCTTTTTACTCTTATCTATCTTTATTAACGTCAGCTGTTCTTATATCAAAGTATAAATCCGTTTGTTCAATAAATAATTTCTTATTCTTTAATAGCGGTTGCATCTGGAGGCAATGGCAATGCATTAAATATGTGTGCGTGTGTGAGTGGTCTACAGAGAGATATCTTTCTCTTTTCGTGTCGAGTTCGTTTCTCCGGTGAGATTGACGACATCACGCCCGGAACAGACACACGTGATAAAAGAACCAACAACAGCAATCTACGCTCTTGGACGTGGCCAGATTTCATAGTTGGCCCCAATTTAACTCGTCATGTCTCTCACAACTGCAAAAAATACCTCGATGTTTTAAGGCACATCTGCAGATGCAAGAGAGTTTTTGCAGACCTGTTTTAGATGTTATTTAAATTATTTGGTAGATTTATTGAAATGTTATTGAATTTTTAGAGGTATTTTAAGTTAGAAAAACTTTACCTTAGATTTATAGAAGCATTTAAATTTAAGTTTCTAGATTTGTCTCGGAAAGGTCATATGTTTTTGTAGGCTGTGGTTTTACGAATTAGAAAAAAATATATGGATAAAATACCTACAAAATATTCTCCGTCAGTCTATTATGTGTTTCTATAGATCTTCTAACAATCTTGCCTCTGTCGCTTCTTGAATATTTATTGACTACAATTACTTATAACTAGTTAACAATTACATGTTTAAGTACCGAAAAATGTTATTCATAAACTTAAACTTCTTATTCTAAGTGGTAGTACTAATTTACAATATATTTTTAACTTAATTAGTAAGCATAGGGAAATTTTTTTAACAAAAAACCTATATCACATATCACGTATTCTTTTATAGTCTATTTTCGTATGTTGAGAGTCTTTTCTGGCACTGTTTTACCACTAAGTTTTAAGGCACTCATGCTCACATAAGAATATGTTTAGTAAGTCTGTGTTTGTACTTTTTAAATGGCAGTTCATTTATTTCATAATTACCAATGTCACGGATTAGGGGATAGTCACTCACAAGGCACTTAGAAAAGAACTTTTCTGTCATTTTGTAGATTACGTCTTTTATGAAGGTTATATTTAACTCATCGTGCATTTCACTAATTCTTTTGTACCTGGGATAGTTTCCTGTTAGTCTTAGGCATTTGTTTTGCACAATCTGTAGCTTCCTGTAATTGATGTTGGATGTGTTGCTCCAGACAGGACATGCGTATATTAGAGTTGGCATGATTATTCTTTTATATAATAGAATTTTATTTCGCTGCTCGAGTCCTGATCTCCTGTTTAAGATTGGGAACAGGTTACCCATACACGCAGTTGCTAGCTGGCAACGTTGTTTGCAGTGATTTGTAAAATTCAGTCTATGATCTAGATGAACACCTAAGTACTTGACTGTGGGAGACCATTCTATGTCGGCTCCCTGTATGCTAATGTTCCGAGTCAAAACGGGTCTTCTTCTGGTAATCAGAATAGCTTCAGTTTTAGTTTCATTTATTTTTATTTTCCATCTCTGCATATATTTTAAGATTTTCTCTGTCGCTCGTTGAAGCCTTCTTATGATGGTGTCTATTCTCCAGGACTGAGTAAAGATGGCGGTGTCATCAGCATACAGAGAGTAAGACACATTATTCATGCGTGGAATATCGTTTATGAATATGCAGAAGAGAATTGGACCTAGGATTGAGCCTTGTGGGACGCCTGCTACAATTTTTCGTGTAGATGATTTGCAGTTATTAATGACTGTTTGGAAATATCGGTCTTGGATGTAAGATTTTAATAAATGGATAAGATATGGTGGGAATTTTAGCTTTACTATTTTGAAAATTAGACCTTCGTGCCAGACAGTATCGAACGCCTTTTCGATATCTAATGCAATCATTCCGGTGTATTTATTTTGGTTAAATCCGTAGGTGATTTTGTCTATTAATCTGGCTAGTTGGCTCGTAGTAGAGTGCGCTTTCCTAAATCCAATATCGTCTTGAATATCGTCCATGCTTGATTATGGAGAAGTTTTACGAATTAGAAAAAACTAGATGGATAAAAAGTGTACATAATATTCTAGTCGGTCTTTTACGTGCTTACATAAATCTTTGTCTAGCAATCGTGCCTCTATCGCTTCTTGAAAATCGTCCATCTTTTTTTCTGTATTGACGACCTCATGACATTTTTGGTCTCCGATTTCATACAGCATGCCTTTTGGAGGAGAGAATATTTACCCTGTGACAACAAAAAAGGGATGGTACTAAACCCCTGCACGCTTTCCGGTCATAGGGAAAATTGCATTACCACTTGCAAAAAATGTTTGTGTTTTTCTCTGATTTAATATTGCTTGCCCTTTTGTCAAAAGAAAGTTATAACAAATTTAAAGTCTTTTAATTATAGGCATGCTGTATGAAAACGCGGAAAATCATATTTTTTTATTACAAGATCACATGACCGTTTGAGCCCTTTGGGACCCTCCAAATCGCATGCATATATTTAAAAGACTTTAAATTTGTTATAACTTTCTTTTGACAAAAGGGCAAGCAATATTAAATCAGAGAAAAGCACAAAAATTTTGTGTTTAAGTGGAAATGCAATTTTCCCTATGACCGGAAAGCGTGCAGGGGTTTAGTACCATCCCTTTTTTGTTGTCACAGGGTAAATATTCTCTCCTCCAAAAGGCATGCTGTATGAAATCGGAGACCAAAAACTGTCATGAGCTCCCGGTCTAAATCTATTTCAATATATTCTTGTACTGTCTTAAACTGGAAGTAATTCTGATACTGTTTCAGAAATAAAATTTCATAACTAATACCTAATAGTATGAACAAGAAAAGGAAATCGTACATTTTATATTCCTTTTCAAAAGTGTCGAATAATTATTAGACGTATACAGAGTATAAGTCAAAATCAGTTAATCTCTGTCCTGAAATATAAACATAATTTTGGTTATTTTTTGAATGAGATTATTCTATCTAAATTATTACCAATAAATTGTCTTATAGGTGTTGAGATAGACCAAATGGCTAAGGGTGTGACATGAAATTTTTTTTTTTTAGTTGGGTGGGTTGTAGGTCTTCCGAGTTGAAATGTGACAATCATAGGTGATGGATTATACATTTACAGTGTATGGTTGAGTCAAGTAATAGCAACAGTGTAATTCTATTTATAATTAGTGTCGTATGTAGGCGTAGTGACGCTAAAACGAAGATCATATTCATAAAAACTTATTAACAAATAGTACTACAGTGTCCGAAGTGAGACTTTTCGTGCCGATTTAGTGTGTTACAAATCCTGTCATGTGTTTTGATTGTTTGTGAATATGTGCCTCCAAATTTGGATTAGATGGTGTCAACATAATGTTAGTCTAAGTGTATAATAATGTAAATTAAACTCATAATTGTAATTAAGTTAGTTAAAATGTTGATTTTCTCGAGTAAAAATAAACGGCGATTTTACAATGGTCTAACAACGGCCGTTTAACTTTACAGTGGCATACAACGGTCTTATAGAGTTCAAATGACTCTTCAAAAAATTTAAAAAATGTGCGCATAAAAGCATACAGCGCCCAAATTTTAAGCAAAAGATGAAAACAGCCGTACACTCGGCGTACAACGGCCGTCTAAAGTGATCATTATTAAGCCTTAGCTATATCTGAGGCTTACAATGGTCGAATACTATCCATTTGGTGGAAAAACTCGGACTTACAGAATTTCCTTATAAACATTCAAACGGTGACCGTTGTACAACTGTTGTACGATTTCGCTTCAAATATTAGATATTTTTACTCGGATAGATATTTTTACCATTTAAGAATCATTGCAACCAGCTAGCGCACCTGGAGAGTACATGCCCGAAACCGCTCGCGGATTAAGAATTCATTTTGTGGGAAATCCTCGGACTGTAGATACGTACAGAATAAGTACATCCATGAAGTATATTAATATCAATATCTTAAATAAATCATCCAACCGTGATTTTCGTCTATATAAGTTAAGCTCTCTACAATCTCGTGTCGTTCATTCATTTAACATGAATTTATAAATTTATTATTTTTCTTCTACTACCACTAACTTTTTAATCATTCAAGTATACTTAGATAATCAATGTATCCAGTGAGGCAGAACCGTGTTGAATTTGAGAACAACCAGTAAAATGGAAACACTGCTGAAAAAAATTAAGTATTTGAAATAATCATATTATTGGAAACGATCAAAGAGCAATTTACAACGAATATATTAGTGCGTATTAAACAGAATACGGTCATGCAAAATGTGATGTACCGCTGGAACATATTAGATTCCATATACTGTTATTGCAAAGCTGCTGAACAAACATATTGTATCACTCATATTGTAGAAGACTGTGGCGTTTCTCTGGTCGCCTACATGATATCAATATTACGAGGATTGCCTCTTATATTTCGGGATTGCGCTTAACTAGTGCTGCCATCTGGCAACTGACGATTTTATCATACAGTTTGACATTTTTGACAATATACGTACTCAGAACGTCTATTTGTGTTGTTTACAGTAACTTGAAAAAGCTCATTTCGGCTAAAAATGGAATTAAATCGTGAACATTTTCGAGCGATTATTTTTTACAACTTTCGACGTGGATTAACCCAACAACAGAGCATCGATGCACTTATTTCGATGAAGCACCATCAAGGACTACTGTATATCGATGGTTTGCCGACTTCAATCGTGGCCGTAGTTCGCTTAAGGACGAATTTCGTTAAGGTCGTCCAAAATTGGCTGTTGTTCCAGAAAACATTGATGCTGTGCGTGAACTGATACTGCAAGATCGTCATTTGACTTATCATGAGATTGAGGTATTCTTGGGCATTAGTGGGCCAAGCATACAGTATTTTGACACCTGAAGAAGCAGTTGATGCGTTCAAAATACATGTTTTGGAGGTACCTCAACCGGAGTAGAAAAAGTACTTCAAAAATCGGTTCAAATGCATGCAAAAGTGTATTGATCTTCATGGAGAATATTTTATAAAACAATAAATCCACTTTTGTTGATAAATAATTGTTTTTGATCTCAAATCCCGAAATAAAAAAGGCAACCCTCGTAAAAATGCAATTACCTTTAATACTATATTGTTACCATGTTCTGTAGAAATTATTAAACTGTTTATTTTATTTTTTCAATCTGTCTTAATATTAAACATTAAAATGATTAATTTTCTAAATGCTTATTTTATGAAAGATATTGCCCCTTTCATACCAGCATGTTTACAAACACTAAAGCAATCATTACACGTGTTTGCTATACGTTTAGTTTTAATGTTCCGAATCATAGCCCCATCTGGGTGCATTCTTCCTTCCCGTTATGATATCATCCTCGTACAATTCTCATCTACGCTGATCGTCGACCATCCAGGGCTTTAGTTACGACCAATATGTGTGGACTGCAATGTTTAATTCAAAACTTCTCATTTCACATCTAACTGCGAATACTTAACTTTGTAATAATTTTAACAAATAGTAAAAGAATCCTTTTATGACTAACACCACACCTTTACCTCTGAGGTAATTTCTTAGATTTATTCCAGCCACGTTTAAAACTAAAAAGAAAAACACAATGAATGCAATAACTGTGAGATATAGAGGGTATTTTACAATGTGCAAATGAGAAGTTCTTTGTTATGAAGAAAGGTATTATGATTTACCAGGTAATTGAAGATTCCACCGTATAAGGTCATGGAATAATAACTTTAATGATATAATAAACGATCCACAGTAGTATATAGGTGGCTCAGCCAAGCCACCATTGCTATCTTTGTTGATAATATAGATATAGATTCGGTTAAATGGACAAAGTTCGAGTATTCTTTGCAGGAAATATTATGAAAAACATAAAATATTTTTAGATGTTAGTTGACCAGATATTTTATAAATGGAATATCCTGTATATTGTTAGGCCATTGGAACAATGATTTTTTTGTCTCTATAAAAAACTAAACATGTTTTTGATGAAATATTTTTAATAACGGAAATATCAACGTTACAAACTTATAAAAATAGACTATTAAAAACTTACATATAATAAAAACAAAAGTAAAAGTTGTTAGCTATGGGCATATCGTCAAATAAATCTTGATAACTATTTTCCAAAAAATTTAAATACTTTACAGTAGTCAAATTTCCTTCATGAAGATACGACCCTATTATATATAGTATTTCCTAGAACTCCACACCAAACATTTATAGAAAATCTTGTTTCGTGGTCGCACAGTGCGGAAAGCATGTGTATTTCACGTGTCCACGAATGTTCATTAATTCTGTTAAAAACACCGGTATTTGTAAAATTAGCCTCGTCCGTCCACAATATTTTATAAGCTAACTTGCTATCGGTTGAAGAAGCTTGCATGAACCAGTTACATAATTGCATTCTTTAAAATTCGTCTACAAAACTATTACAAAGGTAACAATTACCTGAAGCTTTAACAAAATGTCAGATTTAATTGAATTATTTCGCTCAGTATCATCTAGTGACAAAACGATTAATAAGTAGTATCATAAGTTTACAACTATTGATATCTCCGTTATTAAAAAAAATTCATTATAAACATGGTTAGTTTTTTATAAAGACAAAAAAGTAGTTGTTCCTATGGTTTAGTAATATACAGGATATTCCATTTAAAAAAATATTTATTTTCAAAATATCTGGTCAACGAAACAATCAAATTTTTTTAAGCCTGTCATGATATTTACTATGTTAAATATGACAGTAAAAATGCCTTGCTATCTTCTTAGATCTAGCAAAAGCATTTCATACAGTGCCACATAATATACTATTAGACAAACTTGAAAATATTGGAATACACGGCGTAGCTCTAGATATCTTTAAAAGTTATCTATCTGAAAGATACCAGGCAGTCAAATTAAATAAAGAATTAAGCAGTTATAAACTCACTAAAACCGGCTTACCACAAGGAACAATAATCTCTCCAATACTATTTCTAATATACGTCAATGACCAATACAATCTAGATATTAGTGGAACGATTATTTCTTACGCAGATGATACTGGTATCATATTTTCAGGTAAAAATTGGTCAAATGTACATGAAAAGGCAACAGAAGGTCTAAATAAGACAAAACAATGGTTAGATTCAAACCTACTATCACTAAATATAGACAAAACTAAATACATAATATTTTCCTCCACAATAGCGGGACAACCGACAATTGCAACAATAAATATTGCAAACACAAACAAATGTATAATAAAAACGGAGTCAATAAAATACCTTGGCCTGAAAATTGATCAACACCTTAAATGGAATATTCACCTCTAATATTTGAGGAAACAAATCCGTATGCTTTTCCACAAATTTTATATTATTCGTGACATCTTATCATTAAAACTGCTTATACAAATATACAAATACTAGCGGAATCGGTAATAAAGTACGGTATCATCGCATAGGGTAGCCTTTACACCAATCATTTATCTGCTTTCCAAACTACTCAAAATAGGATTTTAAAAATAATCTATAAAAAGGGTAATCTATTTCCTACCGATAGATTATACAGAGAATTAAATCTATCCGATACAAGAATACTATATATTATGACAGTACTCACCACAATATATAAAGAGCATACAAACAAGAACTATATAGATCATGAGTACCAAACTCGACAGAAATGTAATAAACAATTAAAAATACCTAAACTGAATAGCAAGGCAGACCAAAAAAGTTTAACTTATATGGGTCCCAGATTATATAACTCTCTACCTATCAGTATTCGCGAAACTAAAAATATGAAAACTTTTAACAAAGAGATGAAAAAATTTGTTTTTGATTCAAAAAATGCTAAAACACTTGATTCTATAACAGCGCCAAATGTTCACGAACTCAAACGTAACGATGTTTGTACTAATAATGTCTGGATGGACCACACACTTACAAACATACCCACTCATACACCTTACTTATCCATACACACACCCACACACCTCTGAAAAATTCTAAGTAAATCATTGTATTTATATATTAAGATTGAAAATTAGTTTTAAAAGAAAATATCTAATTTAGTATTGCATTACAGTTACTACAATAGGGGATACGCATAAAATTTGTATTTCCTTAAAACTACATTATTTTGATATGTTAATGTTAGTTATGTCACCTAACAAAACAAAAATTACATTTTAATTAATATTATAGCCAAATTTTTGAATTAAAATATTGTAAATTTGAAATAAGCCGACCACGGAGCGAAGGTTGCCGAGTAAAAACGACTGAGTATGACGTCAAACGATAGGGGTTTCACATCACAGATACAGCTACAACATAATCTTTACACGTATGTGTATTGTATTGTTCGAGAGTTTTGTATTTGTTTTTAAACAATTTTTCACGCATTTATTATTAAAATGGCAGATAAAGATTTTGTTAGGGCTCAGAGTGATAATTTACCCAACATTGATGCATTTATGCTCATGGAATATATGAAAAATAATGAATGCTACAGTGCTGAAGAAATACGTGGTGTCAAAGTAATTTTTATTTTATATTCTATAACTTTATGTAAACAAACGCTGCAACTCTGTAAAATGTAAATATTTATGTAATTTAGATGTCAGAATTTTACTACATTGTTTACATGAAGTTACAAAACGTTACAGGTATAATTGAAATACTGCAATATAAGTTATCTATTTTAATATAAAATTTAATTCGGTAAACATGTATAAATTGTTTTTATAGAATTAAACTTTATTTTAATTAAAATCACTCTAACTTTACATAACCTATAAAAGATATACAAACAAATAAGTTCACAACAGACTATGTACGCCGGTAAGCTAGTAGTGTCATGCGTCAGTTAGAAGAGGTATGACGTCACACGTCGTTTTCGCGCGCTACATACATTTATGATTTTTTTAAGCCTTCAAATTACAAAAAAAAAATTAATAACTGTTTTTTATGTTTATATGTAACAAGAGGAATATAATAAAAAAAAATTTAAAAATCATGCCTATCCCCTATTATAAAACAAATGCATACTAATGTGATACAAGCTTTTCTGATAGATAAGTTTAGTTTATTAGTTTTCTTTAAATAATAAAATGTAATATTAATAATAATGGGAAATACTGGAACTTTGTCCATTTAATCGAATCTCTATCTATAATATTAAGAAAGATAGCAATGGAGAGCCACTTGGCTGGGACACCCTGTATACTGTTATATACTTGCAGACCCACCATTTGAACGAGTCTATACTAATTTTATTAGGCAAAATTTTATAGCACTTGACCCTAACATATTAAAATGCTTGACCGTTCTTTTCACTTATTGCCACTCACTTAAACATTTAAAATCAAATATTCCTGTTAATAATATTATTCTAACCTCATTGTTAACCGGGATAAAATATTCTACCATTTGCGTACATTTAAAAGAGAAGGGATATGTGGTACGTGGAAGTGGAGAGAAAAAAGAAAGAGAAGTGTCAGACGTTTCTCTCAGTGAGTGCTCGCTCGCGGTTTATAAATTCCTCACGCCGCCCGCCCGATTTGGACCTTTTACTGTAAAAGCTGACAAAAGCCCTACTTCTTTTACATAATTTTCCAATGGCTCTTCCAACTCCCGGGATTGATTTGATTATCGAGTTGAACTCGAGACAAGGTAAAACTGTCACCGTTGTACCGCGAAGCAACGTGGAACGTACCCCACGTTGCTACACCCTTCCGTAACCCTCACAATATTCCCTCGCCTCCTAGTTTAAATGCTGATCTTGTTTTCTCATTTCTTTCTTTTTCTCTGTATTCGCATTCGTCCTTGGTAAGTGTTCGTTCATTCGTTACTACATTCAGACGCATGTGTTTGGTAGTTAAATTATTTCTAACTTCTTTAAGAGAATGTTTTTCTACCGTTCTCTGATAATAATCTTTTCTTTTACTTTTATATCTCGTGTGAAGATTGTTTAACGAGTTTACTAAAAGGTATTTTTTGTGTAATTTCAGAGTTTTAAAAGATTTCCTAACGACTTTATAAATATTCAAGAAGTATTGAAAGCATTCTCATTTGTTTAGACGAAGGCACAAAATTTCACGACGTAGATTCGAAGATTGGTAACAGTGTAATATACCGAGATACCAAATTAATTTATAATTAGAATTGAGATTCGTGTTATGAAAGTGGTATCATTGACCACGGTGTAGTATTAATTAGGTGCATCCTATATTATCAACATCCTATAATATCACCAACTTAAGTTATTAACATAGTTCCTTGGTACACAACGCTGAGACAATGGCGCTGGTTGATGTGGTCTTATCAGTGTTCCTTAATCAGTGGCACAGTTCGAAAGGAATCAGCGGTTTCTAATCAGTTTCAATCGAACTACTTGCACCAATATATTTAATACTTTTATATTGGTCATCATAGACTAATACTTCTTCACAAACGGAGATAAATTCTATTGACACGTAATGCGATACGCTCATGTGTCAATTTAGACTATAACAAGATTTATTAGCAAATAAATAAATACCATTTAAAATGTTGTTTTTAACGATTATTCTACGGTTATAAACTAAACAAAATTGATGTGAAGTGTGAATATTCACACATTTCAGGGTTTCGCAGATATATAATAAGTGAAGGCGGTATGCTGAGTGTGTAGGACAAATTTTACTTTGTAGTAATCACGGCAAAATGAACGATATATTTAAAATAATTTATCGTCTGTTAATCATATAATAAGACTGGTTATTAAATTTACGCTCTTAAAAATTAAATGCATCATTTGTCAAAATATAACTAGAATTTTGACAAAATAATTTCAACATAATAAAAATGAAAAAAAAACAAAATATAAATTCACTCCGTACTCGAACTCGAAACCCTTCGTTTCACACCAGTGCTCTAACCCATTACGCTATCGCACGCCTTGCATGTGAGTGTCTTACATTGGTATAACTTTTGTACTTTGTGAACCAAAAATCACAAAAAATGCGTTATTGTCCGAAAACATAATATGATCAAAAATTCCTGTTGTACTATTTCGGTTCACACCAATATACATTACTTAGAATTTTTTTAGATTTTTAGTTTAAACCATCTGGGCTACAGCATGTGAGACAATTTTTTTTTTTCACAATTTTGGCAAAAATCGCTTCAAAATAATCTATTTTGCAAAAATAAAAATTTGATCGTTAATCCACGTACTAAGGGCTTTCATTTGATACCCTACTCAGAATTAAAAAAAAATATTTTTGTTTTCGATGAGCACATATTTGTTTATATTTTTAGAGGGGTATGTTTTTTAGATGTTTTAGTATTTTTCCTATGTGCGGGTCAAAGAGTTGTATAAGCATGCCAAATTTCAACTCTCTAGGTTTAGCCGTTTGGCTACAATTTACCGAACAGACAGACAGACAGACAGACGACAAAATGACGGTATAAGGGTTTTTTGGTCATACCTAAAAAACCCTAAAAATCAACTTGATATTTTAGGAAACTTATTTTAATCAATGTTTTAGACAATACCATGTTTAAAATCAAGAAATTGTAATAAAATCACGTGAAAGATTGAAGTAGCGACTTTAATGTGTCACCTATTGGCTGTCACATAAATTTAAGTGCTCAACAGCCAACGAACGACGAGAGTTCGACAAAATTATCACGTGACCATTGCATGATTACTACTTCTCGATTTTGAACAGAATATAGCATGGTTTTTGGTAGGTCAAAGCCTGGCAGGCCTGGTCCGGATTCAGTACATACTGGTCTCCTTTATGATTTTTTTGTGCTAGCACAGTGGTTCCCAAACATTTCGGTTCCGGGCGCCCTTAATGTATTAAATTTTTCCCCCGGCGCCCCAAGTCAATGCATTCAAGACAAAAGGTCCTCAATTCTAAACAACAAAGTGATGACAAAAAAAAACATTTATTTAAAGTGTGAACTTCACACATTTCAGGTATTTTTGTAAGTGTAAGAAGCCAACATAATACTGGATGTCTACGAATATTTGTTCTATGATCACATCAAAATCAACAGTTTTTTGATAATCAATTTTCTTCGTTTATTGACAAAAATCCCAGCGTTTTTTACAGCGTATAATAGTATAATAAAATAACAGAACACTCCTAAACTCCTAACTAAACTGAAGTGTTGAGTGTAATGTGGTGTGTAACTAGGTTCGCAGTTATTAAAAAACTAATATTTTATTTAACATTTTCAACTTCAAAAAAATACACGCACTATCTTAGATATAAATAGATTATTCGTCATAGAGCCAATAAATTATTATTCATAATTTAGCCTGAATTAAAAAATATTTTTGTCAAAAACACAAAAACTGTCATATTTTTCAAAATCACAATCTGATCAAAAATTCCTCTCGTACGTTTCCAGCTCAGATCAATGTATATTACCTACAATTTTTTTCAGATTTTTGATTTAACCCGTTTTGGTAAAAGGGTGTGAGACAAGAACTTTTGCACATTTTTGGCTAAAAACGTGTTAAATGAAACGAATTTCAAAAAACTATCTATCGTTTCTTAATCTACGCCTTAAGAGCTTTCTTTTGATACCACTCAATAAAATTTAAGAAAATATTTTGTTTTACTAATGACACAAAAAAAATTGTCATTTTTCGAAAAAATTCCGAACTATTCCGATTCCTATCAATGTTCATTATAGAGATATTTTCAGGTTTTTAGATCAATCACTCTGGGAGGTAGGGTGGGGGACAAAAGTTTTTTGACACATTTTTGGCAAAACTCCAATAAAAAAAAAAGATTTTTCAAACATAAAAATTTGTTTGTTGATCCACGCATTTAGAGGTTTCATTTGACATGCCATTCAAAATTTTAAAAAACTATTTATTTTTTTCATTAATACATAATTGTTTATATTTATTTTGGGATGTATTTTTTGAACTCTCAGTATTTTTCCTATATGTGGGTAAAAGAGTTGTATAAGCATGCCAAATTTCAACATTCTATGTTAAGCCGTTAGGCTACATTTTCTACCGTACAGACAGACAGACACAAGTGACGTTATAAGGATTTTTTTGTGGTTATATCTACAAAAACCTAAAAAAGGTCCTCACTTCTAAACTAAAAAGTGATCACACAAAAAAAATGGTCCTAGGTCTTCGCGGCGCCCCTGTAGCCTAGCCACGGCGCACATTTTGGGAAACGCTGTGCTAGCACATTTACAGGTTTTTCATATACTAAACTTGTACAGAAAATCCAAATAGTTCATAATTGAAAAGTATTAAAACGTATAAGAAGCTTCAAAGCTTTATTTCAATTTCTATATAATGCATCCCACATAACTTTTCAATAAAGCTTAACACATCTTCCTACATAATTAATCATAATAAGGATTACTTAGTAAATTCAAAATGTATTATTTCTGTAAAATATAATCAAATAAATATGCATTTACTTCCTTCTTACAGTTTAACTCTTTCGTTACGAAGTCATTGACGCGACAATACAACTGGTAATTGGCTTAGTTACATCATACCCCTCCCTCTTCGAAAGAACAAAAGCTCTAGGCACCAACTGAAAAGATTTCAACAAGAGAGATTTTACTGGGGGAAGCTACAGGGTCAAATACAGGGCCGGATTAGTATAGTTTAACGAAAAACGTACTATCAAATATAATATAAAGAAATAAATAATAGTTACAGTAAAAATTTATGTCGGAAAAGTTAGTACCACAACTTGGATTAAATAATGTATTGAATAGTTAATTATTTTATTCCGTGAAAGTCATATATCCCTATTAAAGTTATCAAGATGACAATGGTATGTGTGTCGGTATCCATAATCAGAGCGAAAGTAGGAAACCTTTTCTCACAGCCTTTTGAAATTCATACTGGAGTCAGACAAGAGACGCCACCTCACCTTTGCTGTTTAACTTCGTATTGGAGATGGTGTTACGAAAATCCCAAGATACCACCCACCGCATTCTACAGCTCAATGGGCACCACAAGATTATACGTTGCGCAGATGACTAGAGCCCTGCGCGGATAAGCTTTTCTGTATCCGCATCCGTAAAAATATCCGCACAACAGGTTTTGCTGTCAGTTTGGAAAGAACTAACATGTTTCGCTTTATTTGGTAATCGCTGCTCTAAAACACTACTGAAAATTTTTGGATTTACCAGTTTATATATTACTAACCTAACCTAAGGGACGCCAAAAGTTTTGGGGCCTAGATGCGCTAATAACTTTGAAGTCTAGACAACAATTTTGGGGGCCTAAGCGTCCCTTTTCGTAGGGAGCAGGTGGCGTGCTGCTCATGAAATACGTGTTGATAGTATTGTCAAGTCATCATATTAGTGTCTCACGTCAATTTTACCTTTAACAAGGTGAGGAAAAAGTAATGCAACGTGGCTATATTTTTTTAAACAGTGAATTAAAAAAAAATAAAATCAGAGATTAGTTACTTGGTATAAGGTTCTTTATATTTTAGTGACCAAGTAATTCTCTTACGCCATTTCGCGCATGCGCTAGGCAATGCAATTTTAATTTTTAAAACAGAAACATGTGTCATTTTTCAAATTTTTGGAGTCAGCACTTCGAAACACATCGAAAGTGTACCAGACAACCTTTGTCCAAAATATTATTTTCTATATTCAATAATAAAAGTTATGAATATAAGAAAGTTATGTTGATTGTCTCAACTCAATCTCGATCATGGACAATTGTCTTAACAACAATAACATAGAGTGAGATAAAATGCTACAAAATATCACATGTGTATACAGACAACCGAAGGTAACCGAGGACTGCGTAGTCAGAACACAATCGCATGTTTCTCCGAAAGTAACCGAAGATATAAGTAAGCGGATATGAAATTCTATCCGCATCCGATCCACATCCTCATGGTTTAAATGATAATTTATCCGCATCCGCAGAAAAGTTGCGGATATCCGTGGATAATCCGCGGATTTGCAGGGCTCTACAGATGACTTGAATATTATTTCAAATAATGCCGAAGACGTAATATACCAAACTGACCTTATTGATGTTGAAGCTCGTAAAGAAGGGCTCATCATCAGTAATGAAACAACCAAGTATTCATTGTTAGTAGACGCAGTCTTGAAAATACGACCAAATTAAAAATTAATGGAAAAATCTTTTGAGAGTTGCAAATACCCAGAGGCGGATTTAACGGCGGGTTGAATTTCTAATTTCAAATAAACCAAAAAAATATAGATCTATAAACACGGTGATCCCATTTACTATAAAGTGTGTAAAGACCATTTTTACAGAAAAATTTCTAATGGTGAAAAAGAAGAAGGGACGTGGCTAATTTTTCTCAAAACATTCAAATCAATATATTTTTACCCATGCAAAATATTTTCAGGCTCAAAGTCTAAGTTGAGTACAGGGTTCAAAAATTGGAAAAATATTGGAATAACTTTGTCCGAGCATGAAATGTCAAAAAACAGGTCGCTGCAGTGTATATATTATACAAGCGCTCTTCTACGCTAAATCGGATCGGTGTTAAAAATCTGCTAATTACATTACAAAAAGAAAATTATTGGAGAGAGATTCTGTGAAGAATTGTACCCACAATAAAATTCCTCAAAATGGTTCACATGTATTTTTATTGCCCCTGTCTCTCTTTTTTTAAAGGGCCCAATATTTTCTTCTGCGCCCGAGGCCTCAATCGACCTTAATTCGCCTCTGCAAATACCTGGGCACCTAAAATAATCTAAAAATGACATTTTGTTATAAAATCATGTTACGCCAGTATATTTTTTTTCTTTCTTTTAATTTTTTAATAATTAAAAATTGTTTTCCTTCCGTGTTAATCCTACCCTGGTCAAGAGGGCGACATTTACCGGAGATCTCCATGACAAAGAAACGAGAGCATAGCTTCTTGCAGCTACTTTTAATAACGTTAAATGAGATTCGTTCGCTAATGAAATAGGACGCTAAAACGGTTGGTATACGGCAGTGTTCTTAGTGCAGCTTCTTCAAATATGCACACAGCTGCATTCGACAAATCAAACAATCCTTTAAAACTAACCTAACACTATTTCAAATGTACGAGATCCTCTATCAAAAGATATCAGAGCGGATTCAACCTAGGGAATTTAATTTTAACTCTTTTTGATGTGAATGTCTTCAGCTAAGAGTTACTAAATCATATATTAACTTTAGAAAACTACAGGCAGGGCTGGCGCTAGGCATGTGCAGCATGTGCAGTGGCACATTGCCTCGCGCATGGTGCGAACTTTCTGAACCGCTCGTACTCGCGTACACCAAACTCTCATCTAAATTGTATATGTAGTTTTCGAGCGCGCTGAAATTAGAAAAAATCAGCTGTGGCCACCACAGGACCGACCGCCATCATAAAGTTCTTATATAAAATAATGTATTTATTTATTAGCAGAGTAGAAATAACTTGGTCTAATATTTTCTAACAGATATATTATTTATCATTACCATGGAAACGTTACATATAAGTATGAAAAAATTTCGAAAAATTTTACAAAAATTATTCGAAATTTTTCGTTATATCAAAAAACGTCTCAAATAAAAGTTATTAATTATTGCTTTTATAGCAAATTTTGTTCAATAAATTTTTTTGAAATATTTTTCTGTTGTGAAATATTCGCAAAAATCTTAAAATCGATACGAGTAAACTCCCATTTTTAGTCAACCGATTTTTATCAAAAGTTGATCAACTCGTGTCATTGATGTCAAAAGCTTGAATATGCAGTTTCATAAAAATCTTTTTAGCTGAATTTGCTCTGCACGTGTACACAGACAGACGGACGGACGGGCGGACAGACAGACAGACAGACGGACAGACAGACAGACAGACCGACAGACATCATGCTAAAAATAGTCAAAACGGTATGTAGGGACCTCAATTCGTGGAGATCCATCGAAATCTCGAAATGTCAAAATCGGTATGATCACAATACTTCCCTTATATATGTTGACGGTCGGTAAAAAGAAATCGGGTGGGGTGCTTTGCATCAGTTGTGAAGCGCTGTGATTCCCCGAATACGAGAGAAAATCACACAGCCGAAAGTTGTTACTGATAGATGCCACAGAAAAAAATAGTGTAACATTCACTAAATGTATCCCTCATTAAAATATATACATTTGAAACATTATAGGAGTAACTAATATGTAAACATAGCGTGGTAGCGGACAGGTAAGGAAAATTACATTTTGACAGATCTATCTCGTTCATTCCGTCATTTTGCGTAGTCCATAATTATTGAACCAGCCCTTTTTGACCACCGCGTCAATATAATTTTTTCTTGTCAATTTCGCACATGGCCTAGAGCCGGCCCTGACTATAGGGTGCTATTACGAAGGATGTCCACAAATTAAAGGATGGTTTCCAAATAATTACAGCTTAAAGCTGCAGATTTTTATTTACTCAAATTTCAAATTCAATTTGACCCGTCTGGGAAAAATGTTCGGCAAAAAAATTAGGTCAGTAATACCGAATTGTCTCCGAGCGACGCCGGGCGATGGAAAATATAGTTTTTACTTGATCTCCTATGATTATTTTGTTTTGATAGGTATATTAAAGATATCTTTATATTTTTAAACTAATATTTTCATTCCACATTCCTCAGATACGTTATGAATTTTTTACATAACTCCTTACATAATTTTAAAAACTGTACGTGATTCCTTTTTGAAGAATTTAGTTTTAAGAAAGTGTATCTTACAATATTGTTCAGCTTTACAGAAAGCTGAAGGATCCCGCGAAATGGGTGTATAAATCCTTTGGAGAGCGATCCGTCCAGCGAGCGGTGAGTTATGTGTAGGTACTCGCGTTCCTCGTAATGGATGGCCACTGCTACTGTTCTCCACGAACTACACATGACAACTTACTTACCGACTGACCAGCTGTGTTTTTCTACCAAAGTAAAAGTGCTTTCAACACCCACCGAATATTTATAGCAACTTAAGAAAATGTTTTAAAGCACAACACTTACTTTTAGTTGTTGTCATGCATTTGATAACTTGTTTCATATGTCTAAAGGATTTAATTCATGTACATTTACGAAAGCTCAGTTTTTGTTCAATTATTGGGCTCAACAATGACTGATGGCCGCGCTGCGATCGCTGTAAATCAGCTGATCGAACCGAGTAATGTGAAAGTTGTCCATATTTGTTTACATGTTAGATCATTGATTAACAATTAACAATAAAAAGCTATCCTTACTAAATTATTGTAATTTTTTAAGTGCAACACCTTCTTCTGAGTGTGTAGTTGAAGGAGAAGAGTTGTTAAACGCCGGTTATGTTATATTATGCGGAATTTCTGGAAAAAATTATCAGCATGTCGACATATGTGGGTTATGTTTACAAACAAGCAATATAAAACCACCTCACAAAGTCACTAGAAAATTAAAACTGCAAGATAAGCTGTACCTGTAAAGCAGGAAGCTTCATGCATTATTTAATTTGTTTAATAAATACTTGTTTGTTAAATATTAATAAGTAAACAATATTGACGTAATCTGTAGCTTTATAATGCTTTGAGCACACCTTTTTGTCAATTTTTTTCCCGTATTTATAACATTTTTTCATGGTTTTTAGGGTTTTGTAGATATGCCCAAAAACCCTTATACCGTCATTTTGTCGTCTTTCTGTCTGTCTGTCTGTCTGTCTGTCTGTCTGTCTGTTCGGTAAAAATTGTAGCCAAACGGCTAAACCTAGAGAGTTGAAATTTGGCATGCTTGTACAACTTTTTGACCCGCATATAGGAAAAATACTAAAACATTTAAAAAACATATCCCCCTAAAAATATAAACAAATATGAGCTCATCGAAAAAAAAATATTTTTTTTAAATTCTGAGTAGGGTATCAAATGAAAGCTCTTAGTAAGTGGATTAACGATCAAAATTTTATTTTTGCAAAATAAGGAATTTTTGATCAGAATTCAAAATTGAACTGTCATAGAATTCAACTGAATTGTCAAAATTCTAGTTATATTTTGGTAAATGTTGCATTTAATTTTTAAAAGCGTAAATTTAATAACCAGTGGGAAGTGTTGAAATTATAATTTAATTCTATGTTTGATGTATAAGAAATCAGAGGGCGGGGCTAATGATTTAAGCAACCAATAGAAGCCATAGGCGCATTTTTCTAAATCTTAATGAACCTTGCTATGTAAAAAAAAATACTGCACATATTTAGAAACTTAAATAATGGTATTAGGCATTCAAATTCAAATTCATAAAAAAATATTTTGACATAAAATTTGTTTTGGCATCCCAAATAATCATCATTTAGTCACTAAATACCTGCAAAACCCTGAAATGTGTGAAAATTCACACTTCACATCAATTTTTTTCTATTTATCCCTTCCACAACACCAAATTTATTAACTATTTTCACAAATTGTTTTTCATTTGGAAAATATTAGAAGTGAATGTTTCTTTCAGATTAAAGTACCGCACGCGTTTACAATAGACCATATTAGTGTGTCGTCACATACATGTGTTGCCATCTGAGAGCTGAGTCCTTTGGAAGTTTTTGACTGGTTTAAAATACATATGATATTACTTTTGTTACCTTAATTTTAGGAATATCTTCAATTTTGGTGCCAAAAATATGTATTTTTGATAAATATATACTAATATATACAGTCCAGATACTTTATATTATAGATTAATGATTTTATAAATATATAAATAAGGATTCAAAGATATATTTATAGGTTACGTTTTTAAGTGATATGAAAATCGAAATATAGTATTTATTTAATTAACACCAAGTAATCATTAATATTTTGTTTTAGAATGCATAATGGTGTATTGATTTGCTCCAAATTGTAACCATTACAGCTACATTCTTAGTTGCAATTTTTGTTTGTTTTTTGACTGATGAAAATGAAAAACAATAATAGATAAAATAAAAACAACATATTGTTCCTTTAAACCATTTAGATATGGCATACACACTTATTGCTATGTTACTTGCCATAATAACGATTATTAACGTAAAATTTTCAAAATTAACCTGCAAAATAATATTGTTCTGCAAGAATAATGACATATTAAATTATAATGTATAAAATAAGAATTTTAATAAATAAATATTGACTTGTAGTTTTGATGTGAAGCATTCTCTTACTTTGAAAACTTAATTTATATTTCCAAAATATAATTTAACAAAAAAACAACATGCTAAATTCAAATAAAAGGAATTCAACCGCGAGACGGCAGCACTGAATCCCATTTTGTGACGTAGTTACTAATATGGTCTATATTCCTTTTAGAGTTCACGGATGAAATAGTTACTGTTTCTGAGAAGATGTTATTCGCGGCAACCTTTAGACAATTACATAATATATTCATGGCAAATCAATCGTGTTTGTAGATTAGAAATCTTCTACTCAGAACATGCGCGTTGTTAGTTTCGTTAAATTTTATAAATAAACTGAGTTCCCCAGAAATTATGTTAATAATTATTTGTCTTGAATAATTTGTTAAAGTATCTCGCCAATTTTGCATATTTTAAATCTGTCAAAATTGGAAAATGTAAAATATATTATTGAAGAAGAAATGCAAGATTAATGAAAATTAATTTAACATAACTGTAATTATAAAATGTAAATCAATATGTTTGTTTATAAACATATCGTTAACAAGCATATCTATTTACATTTTATATATGTAATTACGTTCAATTAATTTTAACCAATTTTGTTTTTCTTCTTCATGTTGTTTCGAAAGCTCAAAATAATAATATATTAAATTTTTTTAACTCAATTTTAAGATATGTCTTTAATTTTGAAATTAATCTAAATCATTCGTTGACGATTTTGTCTGTATCTTATATATAAAAACGAATTTCTGTTTGTCTGTTCTTTATACAAAGCTAAACGAATAGACCAATATTCACCAAATTTTATACAGGGGAGGTAAAATAATTCGAGAAAGGTTTAAGTGAGGGTTCCAACTTCGTCCATGTCACTCTAGGAGGCGTTATGCGGGGTAAACCATCAGTTTCGCACACACGTGCAGTTTGAATTGATTACATTGGCTTAACCTTAAGAGATATATTGACATAATGTAAACAAAAAATATAGATCTAAAAAAAAAGTCCGGAAGAGCATATACCTATCATGCACTGATATCGTATATTGGACTTTTTTTTTTTCAAACGTAATTCGTTTTATATTATAAAGTTTATGAATGCATAACATTGGAGTTTTATAATGATGTATAAATTATTTTAGAATAATAAATTAGAGCATTTCACGCAGGAGCATAAAGTATTTTACACTATACATCAAAGATTGATAATAACGAAGTTATCACAGTGTAAAGTGTACGCATGCACAGAAATGTTGAAAGCTGTAAATGTATGTCGCTCTTTGGTGCGGAACTTATCAATAGATGGCACTGCTGGAGAATTCTTTATTTCATATCGCCTAAGAGTTAATTGCAAATTATATTTTCGTTTTATACATTTAACTTTAACGTTGTGATCGTTATGTTCTACTTTCTTGGATTTAAAGTTTTTAACTACTTTAAATGTAACCAAGCACGGTTACCCCACCTATTATCGAAGATAAATTTTAACTTATTATCGAAGTACACACCAAGATCTTTAACAACTTAAATTTGTCAATCTTGCAAAATATCTCAAATATGGCATATTAACAACATTTAATATTTGTTTTAGGCGAGGTGGAGCGATTGCTGCGCGAGTATCGCCAGAACCAGGAGTTGGTACGAAACATCGGGGCGCACTACTACCAGATCATCTACCCAGTGCAGTTACGCCATCACGAGAAGATGGGCATCTCCACCAGAGAGATAGGGGCGCCTAAGGTACGCAAAGCCAGGAGTACGGTATGTCTCAACTAACTCACTTCCGCTCTCACTTGCCACTTACCCCTCTCTCCAACCATTCGCCATTAGCCATTAGCCATTAGCTTGCCATAGTCAGCCATTGCCATGACATGTCATTTACAACAAACTAAATATATAGTCTAACAAATAAAATATATCGCTTTAAGGTCTTGTATCAATTGTATATGAATCAATCATATACGAGGGTTGCCTTTTATATTTCGGGATTTGAGATCAAAAATAATTATTTATCAACATAAGCGGCTTTATTGTTTTTCAAAATATTCTCCATGAAGATCAATACACTTTTGCATGCGTTTGAACCAATTTTCGAAGCACTTTTTCCACTCCGATTGAGGCATCTTCCGATAGTATATAGCAAATTATGTGGAATCCAACGAGAACATTTTTTTTTTACGGCCTAATGATCATGCAATAATGAATGTATGCTGGTCCCACTAATGCCTAAGGATACCTCAATCTCACGATGTCACCTGACGATCTGGCAGTATCAGTTCACGCACAGCATCAATGTTTTCCGAAACAAAAACCAATTTTGGACCTTCACGAAATTCGCCCTTAAGCGAACTACGGCCACGATTGAAGTCGGCAAACCATCGATAAACAGTAGTCCTTGATGGTGCTTCATCGCCAAAAATCGAATTAAGTTCATCTTTGTACTGTTGTTGGGTTAATCCACGTTGAAAGTTATAAAATATAATCACTCGAATATGTTCACGATTGAATTCCATTTTTAGCCGAGATGAATTTTTTCAAGTTACTGTAAACAACACAAATAGCGCTCGTACGTCAAAACGTTCTCAGTACTCATACCGTAAAAAATATTATACTTTACTATAGAAGCGTTAATTGCCAGATGGCAGCACTAGTTTAGCGCAATCTTGAAATATATGGTAAAAGGCTACCCTCGTAACTACCAAGGCAGTGGTGTCAATAACGTCGAACGCGTTCAATCGGTCAAACATGTAATGATTTTTGGTCGAACGTCAATAGTTTGGTCAGTTTCTCCAAAGTCGAGTAAACAATAAAGTTCCACACTTCAATTTTTGGGAAAGTAGATAGACCGTAAAAATTTGCCGTACATCATTTTAAAAATACAATTCTGATTTTGAAAATATCCATATATAAAACAATTAAAGATTATTTATAATAATAAAAACCACATTAATATTGAACATTTCTAAAGGGAATTGGGCGCGTTTAGGGAACGCAATTGTTAAATATATTGACTTACAGACAACAGTACTTCCCTTGCTATTCATTTAACGAACTTAATAGCAATAGCTAACTGTAACCACAAAGTAACAGGTTGAGTGCTGATTTTCAGCAATTGCGTTCGCAAAACGCGCCCCTGTCAATCAACATAGTCAACAGATACCTTTGCAAAACGAGCCTATTGTTTAAAACATAAATTCGTATTATAAATACTTTAAATGTCTAATAAATACAGTACTGCTAACTGAATCAATTTACTGTTTCTCTCCGCTAGATCTTACTAAATAAATGACGTACGTTCTCGAAATACTTGAAATGACGAATATACTACTGTCTTTGATGGAATTTATAAATGACATTGAAGCAACATTTTATTTGTTGGATTATACACACAAAATTCTGTCCACTAGTACATCGAAAAACAGATGAAACTTATTTTTAGTAATAAGTACATATTTAAATACAAGTTACATATATCACAAAATATACATAAGTCCGGTGACGTAGTTACAACAGTGTAAGTGGTGCCATCACACCAGGACCAATAGAAACACACTACGTAAAATTGAGGTCCTATTACCAGGACCACATCAAGTCAAGATAAACCTGAAGCCCGTTTCTTTTTTTTTTTAGAATCTATATACACTCACCGGCAAATTTAAAGGAACAGACATAAAAATCTAATTACTTTCCCTGTAGTGTACATATTGTTGATATCTCTCAGGTTATCTTCTAATACGATGTTTTTTGGAATAATTGAAACTTGATGATTTACACCATGTTAAACCTGTTGAAGAAGAAAAAAATCAAAGATGTCGAAATCGATCAAAATATGTTTTGAAACAGAATAACTTTATTGTACATTTTGGAATTGTTACTCATTTAATGCGCTTTTCTATCGCCTCAAGGCGTATGTTTCCCCCACGAGCCATACGTCTGCAGTCATTCGCCTTCCCATACTTCTTATGAGGTCATCAATCAGTTCTTGGGGCAATCTGTCCCATTCCTGAATCAGTGCAACTCTTACCTCTTCTCTGTTTTGAACAGCTGGAATTCTTGACCGAAGTCTTCTAGCATGTCCCACAATCGGGTTGAGGTCAAGGGAGCATGCTGGCCAATCTATTGTTGTTATACCCACTTGATTTAAAATGTGTTTCGCGCGCATTATCCTGCATTAGGGTGACATTTTCTCCGATATATGGGACAAAAGGTACAACATGGTCTTAAAGAATATCTCTGGTGTACCTGTTAACGCTGCGCCATCAATAACCACTAACTTTGTGCGAGCTCTCAAACATATTTCACCCCACACCATAATTCAACCTCCACCAAAAGATACAATAGTAGCAAAATTAAATGGTGCATTTTGTTCTCCTTGGCGTCGATACAATCTTCATTCATTGTTTAGTAGAGAAATAGGTCCCAAAATAATAAAATTTCAAAAACACGTAATTTTCAATCTGTTCATTTAAATTTGCCGGTGTGTGTAAAATAAAAAATAATGGTTTTATTATTATCAGGCCTGGGAAAAAGTTCGTGGCGTTTTTTTAGTAAAATTCAACTGGTTTTGTTATAGTGTGAAAATGAATTTATTTAAACCAAATATGCTCCATTATTATCGACAACGTTTCGCTATTTTTCGGGTAGAGCCATGATGACATCGGTGAAGAACTTCTGTGGTTTCTGGTTGAAAAACTGAATCAAATGGTTTTCACAGGCTTCTTTTGAAACCAGTTTAATGCCATTGAGAGAATTCTGCAGAGATCGGAATAGGTGATAGTCAGAGGGAATATCTGGACTATACAGTGGATGCAACAAAATTTCCCAACCAAGCTCTCGCAATTTTTGACGGGTCATCAAAGAAGTGTGTGGTCTTGCGTTATTATGATGAAAGACAACACCTTTCCTATTATTCAATTCGGGCCGTTCTCTTTCAATTGCCTGGCGTAATCTCTCTAGTTATCCACAGTAGAATTGAGAATCAATCGTCTGACCAACTGGAAGTAGCTCATGGTGGACGATTTCCTTGTTCACCTTGTTCGGCATCAATTCTCGCTTCGCGAACTCTTGTGACGACTCACCATCCCTTGTCCACGATCTTTTACGCTTCCGATTATCGTACGTGATCCATTTTGTATCACCGGTTATGACACGTTTCAGAAATGGCTCGATTTCATTGCGTTTCAACAGCGCATCGCAGATGTTAATTCGGTCTATCATGTTTTTCGGGCTCAACTCATGAGGAACCCATATATCGAGCTTCTTTTTGTAGCCAGCTTTCCGTAAATGGTTCAAAACAGATTTGTGATTAATGCCTAACTTCGTACCAATATCGACACTGCTGATATGCCTAGCTTGCTGGACTTTTTCACTGATTGGACGACCAGAGGGTGAGTCATCTTTCACATTAAAATTACCAGAACGAAAGCGAGCGAACCATTTCCGCGAAGCAGATTTTGATAAAGTTCCTTCACCGTACACAGCACATTTTTTTTCACAAGCCTGCGCAGCGTTCTTCCCTTTGTCGTAATAATATTGCAAAATATAGCGCAATTTTTCATTAGTTTTCTCCATTTTCAAACGCAAACAACTTTCCAACCACTGCACAAATTTTGATGTTTAAACACTCAAAGTAACGCTCGAACTGTCACCTTTCCAACGTGCGCTTAGTTGTTTCGCTGCGATTTGTTCGAGTTATTTGCAATTGGCGCCGTCTATCGGCAAAAACGCCACGAACTTTTTCCCAGACCTGATATATGCATATCTTTTACCGAGACATATTCGAGTCTATACTAGCAGACTATATTAAGAGAACTAACAAAAATTCATTATTGACGCTACCCTGGATATTCTTTGATCTTTTTTTTTCTAAATTATTTTATTTGATATAACTGTCGGTTGAACTACAAGTCAGTAGTACTTCATATAATGAAATCATCTTTACATTATCATTTTCTAACACCACACAAGACATCGGTCAACCATTTGCATTTCCTTAAGTTATAAATTCCACCAGTCCTCTGTTATTTACATTATTCTGATGTAATTCAGAGAAGCTTCTCGTTAATTTTATCATCTATGCCTGCCGTCACCTGTAATGGGACAAGTTGAGCTCTGCCACCAATAATACGATAATGTCACCGGCATCACTTGTATCTAGATATTAATGTTACGCGATACATATGTACGAATGAATATTCATTATGTTTGGATTGTTAATTAAAATGCGAGAGATGTTTAAGTTTGTCTTCCGTTGCAACTAAATTGTAGACTAATATTTGGTGTCAGTGACGTAGAGTATACAGGGTGTCCCAGCCAAGTGGCTCACCATTGCTATCTTTGTTAATAATATAGATAGAGATTCGGTTTAATGGACAAAGTTCGAAAAATTCTTGTTGGAAATATTATGACAGACTCCATTGGAAGTTAGGCCAGTTAGGTCATTGGAATAAGAATTTTTTTGTCTTTATAAAAAATTAAACATGTTTATAATGATTTTTTTTTAATAACGGAGATATCAACGTTACAATCTTATTAAAATAGTACGATTAAAAACTTGCATATAATAAAAACAAAAGTAAAAATTACCAAGTATTTTGGTTACAAATATTGGTCGATTATTATTTAAACACAATCTTATTTTTTATTTTATGTTTCGCATTACAATGCGTAACATATTTTTAGAAATTTTTACGAGATATTTTTCGAGAAAATACACATGCTGGGAATTCTACGAAATATGGCTGTATTTCTATGAAGGAAATTTGACTACTATAAATTATTTAGATTTTTTGGAAAATAGTTTTCAAGATTTTTAGCAAATTCAGGGGAATTAAAAAGATTGCGAGTTTTGCAAACTAGAGGCATGCAAACCATATTAAAATGTAACAAATACACGCATATAAAAACAATGTTAAATAAATTAGGGTGGTTAGAAGTTGAAAATCTATTAGAAACTAATTAGAAATTAGTTCATTAATTTTTATTCATAACATCAAACTTGGGTTAGTACCAAAATATTTCAATAATGTTTTAAAAGTTTTCAAAGATGTACATAGTCATTATACTAGAAATAAAAATTCTTTTTCATTGGAGCATTTCTTTAAAAACAGTAAAGCAGCACAGAATTCGTTATTTTTTAAGGTAGTTACAATTTATAATAAGTTACCAGATAGTATAAGAAAAGTAGGTAATGTAAGACAATTTAAATTGAAATTTAAAAAATATTATTTAGAAAAATAAGTAAATGTTTTATATTTTATTTGTTATTTGAATGTTTTGTTAAAACTATATACACTGCCGGCCATAAGTTTAGGACCAGTTGTTTTAATATTTGATTATTTGATTTAATTCTCAACGGAGATAAAATTTGATGAGTATTTAATTTTTTCTAGTACACAGAACATAACTTTAGTCTACATAGATCATTTTAAGATGGTTCTTATTTATTTATACAAAATTATCCGAGTTTATATTATGTTTGTTTGTTTTCGCTTACGTTAGTATATTTACATTACGATATCTTTGGATTGTTAAATTAATGCTGACTTGAAATTTCTTTTGTATTTATACTGTTAACTGTTAATATAGTCTTTATTAGTGACTTAAAGTAAGTTTGAAGCGGTAGATATTTTTTTAAGTCAGTTTTTGTTTTGTATTTTTTCCGATACAACTTTTTTCGATTTTTACATCACTGAGACTACCAAAATGGGTAAAACTCGAGAACTTAGTCTTGAAACTCGTTCAGCCATCATAACCCTTCACAATGAAGGTAAATCTGAACGTATTATTGCTGCCCAGTTGAAAACTTCTAAGACTTCTGTGCACAACGCTATTGCAAGATTTAAGGAAACAGGCAGCAATAAAGACCTACCACGTTCAGGACGACCCAGAATCACATCAAAAGTGCAGGATGACTTTGTTGCTATCACAAGTAAAAGAAATAGACGTCTGACCGCACCTGAGATTCGAGCAGAATTGAACAGAACTGGTTCGAAGGAGGTATCATTAACTACCGTGAAGCGCCGTTTACGTGAAGCTAATTTGTTCGGTCGTGTCGCTGTTCGAAAACCACTTCTTAGGCCCCAAAATAAGAAGAAACGGTTAGAGTGGGCTCTTCTTCATCGCCAGTGGACAGTGGATGATTTTAAAAAAGTACTGTGGACAGATGAATCGAAGTTTGAAATATTTGGTTCCAGGCGTAGAACATTCGTCCGTCGAAGCCAGGGAGAAAAGATGCTGCCTCAGTGTGTGGTACCCACAGTAAAGCATGGAGGTGGTTCCATTATGGTCTGGGGAGCTTTCTCGGGTCTTGGCATGGGAAATCTTGTGCGTATAGAAGGTATTCTCAACAAGGAGCGCTACAAATCAATTTTAGAAGACCATGCGGTACCGTCTGGCCTAAGAGTGATTGGACCTGGGTTCACTCTGATGCAAGACAACGACCCGAAACATTCCTCAAAATTGTGCAAGGGGTTTGTAGAAGAGAAAGAAGCTGCTGGAGTGCTCAAAAATATGATCTGGCCACCACAGTCGCCGGACTTGAATCCCATCGAGTTGTTATGGGAGGAAATGGATCGTAAAGTCCGGGAAACCTGTCCAACGTCCAAAGAACAATTTTGGACAGTTTTAGAAGACACGTGGAATAGCATGCAACATGAAAAAATACAAAAATTAATCGCCCGTATGCCAAGACTAGTTCAAAAAGTTTTAAAATGTAAAGGAGGTTTTTTTGACGAAAAGACTGTTTAACGTTTTTATGTATATTTGAAGGTTATTTTATACAAATTTATGACTGTTTCTAAGTAAAACACATTTATATATGTAAAAATTGATATCATCAATAGAAAATATTTTGTACAGTGACGTTTTGTACTAGTTTTGATTAAATACCGTACTGGTCCTAAACTTTTGGCCTGCAGTGTACTTTAGATTAAGTGTGAAATATTAATATTAATTATTTAGATTTACTTTTAAATACCTAGTATTATATTTGTTTATGTAGCAAAATAATGCTAAATAAGATCTAATCTAATTTAATCTAATTTATTTGACGATGTGCCCATAGCTAATGGAATTAATTTGAAGTATTTTGAATATGATGGTGCACCTGCACATAATGCCTATCTTGTAAATAATTACATAAAAATGGATTGGTCCTAATGGACCTATTAACTGGTCTCCTAGATCTCCTGATTTAACATTTTTAGATTTTTTGTTTGGGGATTTCTGAAAAATACAGTCTATAGAGACAAATTAATAATTTAGACGAACTAAAAAATAAAATATCTCTTGCTTGCAGCAAAATTTCTAAAAATATGTAACGCAATGTAATGCGAAACATAAAATAAAGGATAAGATTTTGTTTAAACAGTAACGGATATTTATTCGAACAATATTATTAACCAAAATACTTGGTAATTTTTACTTTTGTTTTTATTATATGTAAGTTTTTAATCGTACTATTTTCATAAGTTTGTAACGTTGATATCTCCGTTATTAAAAAAATTTCATTTTAAACATGTTTAGTTTTTTATAAAGACAAAAAAATCGTTGTTCTAATGGCCTAACAATATACAGGTTATTCCATTTAAAAAAAAATTATTTTCAAAATATCTGTTTTTTATATCAAGTTTTTTACACAAAACTAAAAATCTGAAATTGAATTACTATCTATGAATCGAATTTTGCACAAATTTTTTATCTATCTAATATGATATTTTAACTGTGGAAAGTATTGTTGTTAAAATGTTATCGCTCAATTACTTAATAATAGATATCAGACAACAATATTCTGTAATTTGTATTATCTTTTTGTTCTGTATTTGTATATTATGTATTTGTGGGTTTCAAATAACTTTTATATTTATATAGTTTTGTGTAGGAATGTTCCTTTAATATGTCAATATTTTTTTCGAATTCTGAACGTGAAAAATTCTGTAACAGATTTTGACAAAAATTTCATGAAATAAAAAGAAATAAAAGATTGCTTATAGTTTATAAACTTCGTAGAAAAATATTATACTTAATGATAATGAAATGCCACTTGGTACACGTATTCTTTGCGATTTTTTTAGCTTCTATATTGGGAACCGCAGATTCAATATGGCTGCAAATATACCAAGCACAATAACTATAAGTAGTTTTCACAATAAAACAAAATAGCTAGAAACATATTTTTAGAATGAAGTTTTAGCTACAATTTGCCGCATCGTGCATAAATATGCATCGATTAGATTACAAGTTAGCGTTTATAATGAAATTTGCTTACTTACAATTACATAACAGCTTTTCTACAATTAAAAATATGCTATTAAACAGATAAAAATTCGCTGCAAATTTATTGAGAACTATACTTACGATTGCGCGCTGCATTGAGCTGCAGTTATTTCCTAATTGAGATTTATAATATCTAAATACTCCTACAAACATGTGATAAAAAACTGTATAATCATATCAATATGGGCACGATATTTCCCAAATTCGATTCAAATTTTGTTCGTTTTTCTTCGTTCTATGCTCAATTTCTCAAAAGAAAAGGAAAAAACAATATATGTTGTTCACAGTGGGGGCACTAGCTCTTAAAATAAAAACTAAAAAAAATAAAGCTCTTTTTGGGGGGCTAAATACAAGTGATGACCTAAAAAAAAAGGTCCTCACTCCTAAAATACATTTTTCTCCAAAAAATTCTGGAGGGGCCAACTGGGGGCTAACCAGTTTTGCCCCCCCCCCGCTTATGCCGCCATTTGTTGTTCATATACTCTTTCCTTAGATTAAGTATTTATGTTGTTAATCAACTTGACTTAAATCTTACCACGGAATCAGCTAAATCTATTTAAGAACTTTTACTTATTAATTTCATTAACAGTACACCACTACATAATAATTAAAACAAATAAACAAATAGGCTTCTTAAAACACTAATGTACATACAAACAAACAGCGGTATTTTCACAAAAAAACAAACACTTCTTTCTCTCTTAATTCATTTTTCATTCATTTTCATCATATCCTGTAGCGTATTTGCACGTAGATTCGTATATCTAATATTTCTCTTGTATTTTGCTTTTAAAATCTGCATTCTCTTCTTCTATTCTTCTATCACTTTTATAAATTTTTAATTCACCGACAGAAGAACCAGGTAATAATTTTCTAAATCTATAAACTATTTTTCTTCTTAAATTTTGTAGATATTTGAAATGTAGTTGTGTGGTACTGTAAATTGAAAACCACATCAAGACGTGGTTATGCCTTCTTTTTCCAGCACTTAACAAGTAACACTAAAATTTAACCACTCCTGCATTCACTACAACACAAATAATTTAAAATTTATAAGCTTATTCACAAATTTATAGATTAAGAACTACGCGAAAGATTTACAAATATATAGCATTAATAATAATAAAAATACGCCCATATTGTTTTTATTATTTTTTAAATTTTTACGTAGTTAATCTGTTGCAAATTTTTGTTCCAATTAATTGGTTTCTGCAATTAATAAATCACGATCGAATCTCTAAACTATTTCCAGTTAGTCGCAAAGTTTTCTACTAATAAGTATTGGATTCACTTTAGCGTACAATTTATGGCTCTGGAGTCATATATATATATATACACACTCAATTTGCATTATTTTCATGAATTTTTTGTAGGGACATCTTTCTTAGATATCAGTAATTATATTAGATACGGAAATTTTTAATTTTTTACACAGTTTGCATTATTTTTCATTTTTTAACTTGTAATTTTAGGTTAGATTTCCCCATATATCAACTTAAATTTGACGTCTATCGCAGCGCTAGGTTCAGCTAAGTTATAGAATGCGAGCGGAGTGGAGCGAAGCGAGCTATTTGTATTATTTTCATGAATTTTTTGTAGGGACATCTTTCTTAGATAATAATAAATTATATTAGGTACGGAAATTGTTAGTTTTTTACACAGTTTTCATTATTTTTCACTTTTTAACTTGTAATTTTAGGTTAGATTTCCCCATATATCAACGTAAATTTGACGTCTATCGCAGCGCTAGGTTCAGTTAAGTTATAGAATGCGAGCGGAGCGGAGCGAAGCGAGCTATCTACCTTTTAGTTTAATGGCTAAACACTATCTTAGGTTATCAAAAACCAAAAACAACTAAACTGAACATGTACAAAACAATAATAAAACAAATACTACTATATGCAAGCGAGACACTCATATTGTCAAAGAAAGAGGAAGAAGAACTCAGAATAGCTGAAAGGAAGATATTAAGAGCAGCACTTGTACCATTACAAATTGGGGAGAACGAATATAGGAAGATAATGAATCATGAGATATTATAAGTACTGCAGGGGCTCGATGTAGTAAGCAAAATTAAGCAACAGAGAGTAATGGTGAGTTTAGTCAACACTTAGCGATAGCTGCTGCGTTAATTTGAATCTTACTCTTAGTTTTAGTCTTGGCTTTCATCGTCTTGAATGAGTACGGGTTTATACAATGTTTTAAGGATTTTTAACTTTTAACAAGTAACCAATGAGACGTCGAGTTTAACGCACGCGCATAGTATCATTTTTCTAAATGTCAAAAAATAAAAATTTTTGGTTATTGACAAATATAACATTGTGTGTAAACATGTACCGAAATAAGTCTAGAAGTGTTGCTGCTATTTATGGCCTTATGTTGGCCACGATGGGTGCTTTTAGAATTTAAATCGGGGTGCGCGCACGCGCATGTTGCGTTTTAACGTGATTTACTCCCAGCCGTAGGAAAGTTAGAATTTAGTTATCTTTCAAAGCCAGAACCATAGGACTAAAATTAAAGAAATGTGTTGTATGAACTTGCTCGTAGCGATACGATAGTTTATCTTTTAAGGATAAAATTAAAATATAGGAGTAAGACTAAAGCTATCGCTAAGTGTTGACTAAACCCACCATAAGATGGCTTGGGCATGTATGACGAGGAGAAGAAGCATCTATAACATATTCAGCGTTACAGTGGGAACCAGGGAGGAAAAGAAAACGGGGAAGACCTAAGCTTCCTAATTACCTAACATGGATGCAAGAAGTAGAAGGAGATCTGAAAAGGGCCAGAATAACGAGATGGAGAATGAAAGTTAGGAACAGACAACTATGGAGAGAGATTACAAAGAAGATTTAATGCGAGATATAGGAATTGATCTATCCTAAAAAAGGATTTAGAAAGCCCACAGGGCGGCGTAACCCTGTAGGGGTGTGTAGCCATTTATTATTATATTATTATTTGACTTAGATATGGGTGTTCCCTTTTTACAGCAACATCATCTAAAATCAGAGCTTCAGATTCTTGATGTGGTAGTGCATTATTGCCTTGCCTATGTTAATCTTAAGCCCAATTTCTTTTGATTTTCGTTGTAGCTGTACTAGTTGGAGTTCCTCTTAGTTTTCCGCAATTAAAATGGTTTTTATAACAGAATACTAAATTTAGTAAACCATCAAGGTGTTTATTGATTTAAAATTCGTTCTAGTTCAATTTTTCACCATATGAACTCCCAATAAATTAATAAACATTAAAAATAAACACCTACATTACGTTAACGTTATTACGGTACCGTTATTTTCATCCTATTAAATAAAGCTATCAAATAAACGTCTGTTGGTGAAATATTGACATTTGTTTTTGGGGTAAATTGCTATTTGGTTTATTTGGATCAAGGATCCCTAGTAGTAAGTTCATTTGAAAGTTTCGTTGTTATCTGAAGGAACTCGATTCCAAACAAACGAATAAGTGTCTTTGGTATCAAGTGACCCGTGGAAACAATCGCTCCCTTGCAACTGTATACTACATCTTAACCCAACATAGTGCAGAACTAAGGGTGTGATTGGCACGGTACATCTAAGAACAGGCAATCATAAATTAAGAACGGAATATGGATGAAAGTTACTATTAAAACAATACGGCAACTCGTATATTTTGAGATTGAATAAATGGATGAAATAAATTCGATGAGAAATCGCAAACATTGCATATTCGTCAGTGGCGTAACTGCATTTGTTACCAACCCCCCAGTCAAAATTTACTTTAGAGTTTATCAACTTTATCCAAGCATCCTTTAGAGTTCAGTGGGCTCCTAAATAACGTAAGCTTGCCGCTGTTGCAGGTGTAGCGGGTTTAATTTAGCGCTTTAATCGTTTAAAGCATTTTGAGATTAAATTTTTTTAATGACATAATGTACATTTTTTGTGAAAATTGTGTTTGTGAGCACAACTCAAAAACGGTTAGAAACAGCGACCTGCGGTTAGAGTTTTTGGAATCTCCGTAGTTTATTTAATCTAGAAAAAAAATTGGGTCTTTAATCGTTTTACGCTTTTTGAGATTACGACAATTTTATTTAATGGTATAATTTACATATTTTTTAAAATTGTGAATTTAAAAAAATCACAACTCATTTAGTCTAGAAAAAATTTGGGGCTTTAATCGTTTAATGTATTTTTTGATTATGACAATTTTTTTAATAGCAGTATTTACATTATTTGTTAAAATTTTGAAAAAAAAAAGATCACAACTCGGAAACAGTTAAAGATAGCGACCTACGATTGCAATTTTTGGACTCCTCGAAGCTTATTTAGTCTAGAAAAAATTTGGGGCCTTAATCGTTTAATGTATTTTGTGATTATAACATTTTTTTCAATAGCTGAATTTACATTATTTGTTAAAATTGTGAATTAAAAAAAAATCATAATTCTAAAACGTTTAAAGAAAAAAACCTGAGAGTAGAATTTTTGGTTTCCTTGTAGTTTATTTAGTCTTATTAAGTTTGAGACCTTATACGTTTTGCGTATTTTAAAATTATTGTAATTGTAATGTGGGATTTATAGAAATTTTCATCTTCAGATGGACATATCTCAAAAATGAAATGCGATAAAGACCTGCGGTTGAAATTTTTTATATCTCGAGGTCCTAATTGACTTATAACCATATTTTGAAACAAAACATTTTTCAGGAAAATTTTACTTTTTTAAAATTTTTTGAAAATTTTGTTAAATTCTAACAGAAAACAAATGGTTAAGGATATGAACCTGTTGTTTGAATTTTTAAAATTCTACTACATTGTTTAATCTAAAAAAAATGGATTTTAATAAACCAATTATTAAGTTTTGTATAGGCAGTAATCCGAAACCCTTGAAAAAGGCAAAAAATCGAAAAAAAGGTTTTTCGATTTTAGAACAAAATTCTTTTGTCTCCGATTTTATTGAAAATCGGTTCAAATATGTATTTTTGGTCATAGATCAACAAAATTTGGCCCATTTTGAAGTTTGGGCAAAAGTTTTGGAATTATATGCAAAAAAAAAGTGAAACAAATCGCCTCTAACTCAAAAACTAGGAAATCATGATTTTTTTTAATATTATTATTATTATTTTTTTTTTTTTTTTCATAATTCTCACCCCAATACTAGCTTAAAACTACATTTTGGGTAAAATCGGAAAAAAAACGAATTTTCTTCTTTGGATCACAAATATATGATCAGTTTTGAGTTACGATCTAAAATTTTGACATTTGCGGTAAAAAAAGTAGAAAAAGTCGATGAAATTTAAGGATGCCCCATTTTTAAACTAATTGAAGTCTTGAAATATCTCACTTATTATTTAGTTTACATAAAAAATGTATGTGATTTAAAAAAAAAACATATTTTTTTTGTCTCTTCAACGCAGATTTTTAGGGACAAGGGGTGTGTTACTTATAAGGTTGAAATTATTTACTTACAGCAAAAATGAATATGAGAAAAAAAACTATTACTCTCTATTTAATGCGAGATCTCTGTTTAATCGAGTCAGTTTTTATTAAGATATACCTATTTTGGGGAGCTATGGGGGAGATGCATACAAACTGTAAATCATCTCAAAAAAAAATTTGGTTGTCTTCTGTTCGGCGGAACAGAATATAATAAGACATACATGCTTATAACTTATGATCAGGCATGTGCACACATAATAAATAGGTTCAAACATGATAAGAATATCAAGACTTAATACGCCCTATAATAAAAATTGTTTAGTTAGTGTTTTGTCTTTCAGTAGTGCGGTTGTGTAATAATGAGTGCTATTTATGCAAAATGTTTTGAAGCGGTATTTTTATGTGCCCACCCAAAAGGGCCAGAAATGTCCTTTTCAAGTGCAGCAAACTATATGCACAAGTCAGTAGACTTTGTGAAGCATTAGGTGAAACGTTATAAAATTAATAAAAATGTTGACGATTTACCTAATCGTGGAAAAAAAATGACCACTAAAAAACAAGATCAAGTTTTTAAAAATAATCCTATATTTATTATCTTTACGTAAATATCAGGCAATTTTGTTAAAAGAGAACATCAACAACAACAAGAGAAGTCTAATTACCCTGAGAAGAAAATTGTATTAAATTTAGGAGCACCAAACAAAAACCATTGTTATCGGTGAAACATGTCGAAAAACGACTCGCTTGGGCCAAGGAAAATTTAGACCGCGATTGGAGTGATGTGGTTTTCTCTGATGAATCTAGTTTTTACATGAAATATAAGCTCCCCCGGTGCAAATCCTATTAAAAATGTTTGGGGGTACATGAAATATAAGCTTCTAACAAAAAAGATTCAAAATTTGGATCAGCTAACTCGTCAAATACGGCAGATACGGAGATCACTGCCAAAGTATGCCGAAAAGCTGGTAGAAAGTACCGAAAAGATGCCAAGCAATAATTGATAATAATGGAGATTGGACCAATTATTAGGTAGTAGCGTAATAATATTTACAGTAAATTTTTAAATTTATTTTTAGTTTTTCCTTTTCTCTCTTAAATTTCGCCAAAAATCAGCAAGGACGGCTTATTATACAGACTACTAATAAGAATGTTAATGAAATGTTTCGAAATAAGTTAAGGTTGAGTTTGAAGAAGACTATAACTAAATCAGTTTGTTAATAGAATGTTATTGGTTTTGCTGAGTAAACAGGGTAATCTTGATCTGAAGTAGCGAGTGTCGCGGTTTGCTTCCATTTGCTATGTATGTATGTATATAGGTGCGGTGGTTCTGAACTGTGCCTCTGTAACAGTCAGTTCGCGAGTAAACATTTTAGCTAAACATAAACACAGCTTGAGCCACCATCCGCCATCTACTGCTCTGTCAACACATACAAGAACATGGACATTAGCATTGAATGCGATCATTCACAACACTAGAATACGACTGGCTCAAATACCAATGAATATCTAATTCAACACTCAATATGAACAAACTAATTCAATATGTTAGAACATTATTAATGATTAAATAATTACTTTTTTTTTACTTTTTTTGAGCGACCATATCAAAAACAGTTCTTTTTAATCATCTAGTACCGGCCATAAAGTAAATCTTTTTCGGCTTAAGCCGATTCACTTATTTTTTTGGCCGCTGGATACTAGAGCCATCTATGTGTCTTTTCCGTGGAGCAATAGTAAACACTCGCGGAGCACAGTTTGGGAAACTCTGCATTAGAACATTTATTATAATTTACAAATAATAATTTTACATTTCCCTACTTCTGAACTGGAAACTAATTAAAATATCAGTAAAATAATGTATTTCTTGACCTGCATAATATATTTCTCTCATGTTTCCCGAACAATGATTCACTAGATTCTGCTAATATTAATAATATCCTGGATGTCAGGAAATAATTTACCACAATAAATAATGAGTTACCAAATATCCACAATATTAAATTTTGTTTGTATATAAATTAAATTACGAAAACATTCAGGTTCCAAGCAATTTTTCCAAAACATTTCCTTAGTTATAATAAATGTACAATCTAACCAGACATGTTGTACAATTTTTTTATTGAAATAACGTCACGGGGAAAGTTTCATTTCATCACTTTTATATGTAAAAACATCATTTGTCTACGTCCTTATTAAATCTAGCTGACGTTGCTACGACGTTCATCCATATTCTGATCTTAATTCATCAAATGCTGTTCATTTCAACGCATACACGCACCATCTATTTTACCCGTTGCAAACAGTTTTGGAAACAGAATTTTTGTAATATAAACAAGAATAGAGAGATTATATTAACTTTAATTTATAACACCTTGATATATTCTTTAACAAATATTTATTTATTAGGTCGTCAAGGATGAAATTTATAGAAAAAAATGCAAAGTTAGTTGATAACTTACAAATATAAGGAATTATTTTATTCATCAGAGTATGCACCCATATTGTCTATACACTTTTGCCATTTAAGCGGCAGGTTGTTCAGGCCGGTGGTATAAAACCTTGTCGAACGAGAGTCAATGAATTCCTGGAAGGCCAGTTTTACAGCATTGTCGGAATTGAACTGTTTTCCTATTAAAAAGTTGTCCAAATTGCGGAAGAAGTGGTAGTCAATGGGGACTAGGCCTGGTGAGTATGGAGAACAATGAAGAAGTTCCAAATCCAATTCCTGTAATTTTGCCACAGTCATTTGTGCGAGACTATATATCGTACCTTTGATATCAAATATGTACCGAATCTATGGCATAATATAAACCTATCGAAATATTTACTCATTTAATTTTTATAATTATGATGATTTAACGACCAATCCAGCCTCCGATGTGGTATCACCACCTGATCGTTAGCCTTCGCGCCGGACGGAAGGGGCCATTAAACCGGAAGCCAATGTCCGAAAACAATTTTGTACCAAAAGCCAAAAATTAAAATGTTAAACTTACGACTTTACCCTCCAAATTCACAACTGGAGGTGGAAATCACAGGACAAGTTTGCTTTAAGGGTCATTCTGAGAGAGGCGAATACTTATAATGGGCTATAGAGTCAAGGAAAGAGAGAAAGGGACATTTGAAGTTCCAGAGCAGACATCACTATCGGAGATGGCGTTGGCATCCAGCGGCCTAAAAAGTAAGCGAATCGGCCTAGGACGAAAAAGATCTACTTTTTGTCTAGTACTAGAAGATAAAAAAGAATTGGTTTTGATCGCCTAAAAATATTTTAGAGCACAATTCAAATAAATATTCAGAGTGTGCAGTGCATACCCTGCACACATGAACAGCACGCTACTGGAAAGGGAGCATATTGATTAATTAAGTGTTCAAAATCGCAAAAATAATCGTCTTATCAAATCAAATCAAATCGTTTTATTGAAGCTGATTGTACATTTAGTATACAGTAACTTATGTCAATACAAACAATAATGTTTCAAAATTTTACGACACTAATCGTATCTACAAATTCAGAGACGCTATAAAACGCTCCTTCAAGCAGTATGTTTTTAAGTCATTTTTTGTATTTGACATTGCAGCTATTTCTGAGCACATCTGGCAGGGCATTATAGAAACCGATACCTGCAATTAAGGGTAGATTTCTAGATGCACTATATCTGTGAATGGATACTACTGGATCTAACCTAGGAATGATAAAAAGTTCTCTGTTCCTAGTATTGTACTTATGAATCTGACTGTGCTTTAGTACAGTGTTTCTCAACAGGTGGTCCGTAGAAAAATTTTAGTGGTCCGCGAAAGTTTTTGTATGTGTTTTTTTAAGTTTTTTTGTTATTTTTTATGCACATTTTTTATGTAAATAGTTTATATTTTGCTTATTTTCTGTAAACTTTCTGTGATTTTCAACAAATAAAATAAATGTGTTTAGTAGCACATTAAATATGTTTTCTTGCGAAAAATGAACCAAAAATTATTATTAGTGGCCCGCGTTAAAAAATGTATATTTTACTGGTCCGCGGTGCGTATTTGTTTGAGAAACACTGCCTTGGTATGTTGTTTTTGTCTTTATGTAGAGACGCCAGTAACTCTTTTGGCGTTCGGAGCAAAACTAGGAAACTGCGCTCAGTTATTAAAACCCTGCGAACAAAACAAAGTGAATCGGTGTCCAGAAAACGGAATAACGGAAAAAAATGTTAAAAAAGGAAAATAATATCCTGAAAGCCGCCTGACGAGAACAAAGGAAAATATCTCTATGCCCATGGCTGTCACCGTTTCTGGTTACAATGTATCCAGTTTGTTGAAAGTTGAAGGGGACTATATAGTATATTAATGTCCCGCAATAGCGCTAGTGTAGTGGCACTCTTCGCTAAATCACAAATTGTCACATTGCAATGGCGGCCGCTTTGATCGTCTAAAGCAATTAAAAGCATATCCATAAACTAATAAAGCAATAACGCGTCCCTTTCACCGCGTATATACCCATGGACAGTGCGTGTATGCGCGTGCGTACTACTTTGATGGTCTGTCCACCGTGAAAATCCAATTATGAATCACAATTAGTTTAAACGGTCTCTCGCGCATCAGGACATCGGGACGCCCAATGGACGATGTACGCTACGATGCATACATTCCTCACCACAAATATCATTTTTAACGTTCAGTTGATATTAATCTATGATTTGATTTGTTGAAAATGCTGTATGTGGATTTATTATTCATACTAGAATTGTTTTATTTGAATTTTGCTTTTATATTTCAATTATAACTATATTTTTATATATATATATATATATTATAAATAACATGGAATTTAATTGTTTAATTTTGTTTTTTCCTTTTAATCGCGTTTTATAATATTTCAAGCATGAATTTATGCAACCGCGATTTCATAGAATTATGTTCGAACTGAAATTTTGTTTAACATTTTATTTTCAACCATTTTTATGTAAAATGATATATTTAATCAGTGTTTCTAAAACTTCACACCATCACCAACTTAGTTCCACCATAAAAATAAACAGAATAAATAGCAAATAACACACTGTAATATTTTATTAAAAATTGTTATATATTTCGGCTTGTTTGGCCAAATTCAAAAGAAAAATCTGAAATATATGTTATGAAGACCGGAAAGAAATCAATTATTTTAGAGTACAATTTTTTTCTAGATTTTTTTATTACGAGGACTATCTTTTAAGTTTTTACAAAAACTAAGAAAGATTTTTTTAAAACTGTTTTATTGTTTTTCAAAATATTCGTCTTTAAGATTTATAGGTACACTTTTGTATGCGTTTAAATCAATTCTCGAAACATTTTTTCCACTCTGAAGTTGGTATCTCAAAAACATGGTTTTCGAAAGATCAATAGTTCTTGAGGTGATGAAAATCGCTGTCCACGCATTTTTTGTTGACATTGGGGAACAAAAAAAAAGTCGTTAGGGGATAAATCAGGTGAATACGGGCAATGAGACATTAATTCGATGTTTTTCTCCTTCAAATAATCAATTATTTGACGTGCTGTGTGGGAGTTTGCATTGTCATCATGAAGAATGATGCGAAGTTTTTCCTGATTTTGTCGATGGCAAATAAAATGTATACCATTCAGCATTAACTGTTCTCCGATTCTCTAAAGGAATGGTTGCGACATGTCCAGTACAACCGAAGAAACGAGCGATCATTTTCTTGAAAGTGCTTTGTGAACGAATAACTTTTGTGGGTTTCGGTTAATCTTGAAAGACCCAAACAGTGGATTGTTTCTTAGTTTCCGGTTCATATGAATAAATCCAAGTTTCGTCATCTGTAACGATGTTGTATTAGGATTTTCCAGCGCCTAGGTTGAATTTTTTTAACATTCCCTTACACCAATTAACACGAACCTTTTTTTCTTCGGTCAAATTATCTTTTTCACAGCTAAATGTTCATACAAAATCGAATGTATTGCAGTCTGCGATATGCCAAAGCATGCCTCTATCTCACGGTAAGTCACATGCCGATCTTCTTTAATCATTTTGCGCACAGCATCGATGTTTTTTTTTTTGAATTACAACCGAATTTGGACGTCCATCACGAGATTTATCAATGACGGACGCACGACCACGACGAAATTCTGCAAACCAGTTGTAAACAGTCTTTTTACATGATGTTTCATTTCCAAAAGTTGAACGAATCGAATCTATACATTGTTGTTGAGTTAGACCTTTACTGAAATCGTAATCGCCCAACAAAAAATCGTGAAAAATCATCCAACGAAACCGTCACGAGTAATATCCATTTTTCCACAAACTTGTTATTTTTAACGCTCGCTGTCAACAAACTACTCGGTCAGTTTATAAGCTGCCACTGATTTCACAATAAAAAATGTCAAATTTTACGCATTTCAATATTGCCATCTAGTGGTCGTTTGTAAAAACATAAAATGTAACCCTCGAATATAATATTCGCAAATATACTAATTACTAAAATTAAAATTCTCTATTTAAAAAATACAAAGAGCACACGAATAATTTTCCACAGGCTGAAACTGTTCTGTTTCTTTTTTACAAAATGGCAGTTGAAAATTTTATATATATTATAACGAGAACAATAACGAATAGAAAACTAACAACATTTTCAGTTTGTGCCCGTTTTGTGTGCCAAGTTGACACTCTGCATTCATGCAGTCGTACTAAATCAAATTTTTCATAAATTCAACATCTCTCGCATTTATCTAAATTAATTAATAAAGTTTCTAATTAATTAGCACAGCGCTGTGCTCTTGCAAAAACAATATAACACGTCATCCACGACCCCGTAGCAACCCCCAACCAACCCGCCACTGACATGGCACCCGCTTACACATACGTCTAGCTTCAAACAAATGAAACAACAATTGTATATTACGATTCTTTCTGATGCGAGTAACTGAGTAAAGAACAAGCTTATTTCATATTTCATCGTAGTTTATATCTTTTCTGTGTTACAAATTTCCTTACAAATTAATTTTTAAAAAACCCTGCAGTCCCTGCACGCTTTAAAACATATACAATAACCAACCACGTTATTTAAAAATATATGTAAAGACCATAGACTATTTGTTTCTTTTTACGAATAATTACACATGCAATGAGTTGTACTACATATATACACACTCGACACCTCGAGGTTCTTGATTATGTATGTATGTATAATATCCACAATTTTTACTTATGCTATACATCTGATCAAAAAAATCAAAACGTATGTGAAGCAACGAGTAAAGATAATACAGGAGCAAAATTTTGAATACTACCATTCGATTCTTTCGGTAAATTTTGACTATCAATTTTTGATTAATATTCCGTATAAATCCACCAGAAACAACTCTACAGAAAAAATGCGTAAGCTAATTAGAATGAGATTTAGCACTAGCGAAGCTCCGCCCCTTTCTTTCAAAACATAACATTTACGATTCACTTATCTTTTCCAATATTTTTATTCAAAACTGAAATCTAAATAAGTACTTGATAGTTATCCGTTTTGAAATCCAAGCAATTATTTAATAAGTGTTTGTTAACATTTAGCTCGTATCAGTGGCGCTGCCAGGATTTTGTCTTGGGGAGGGCCGAATCAAATTTCTAAGGCACGCGGGCCGCAGACGGCCCTCAACCTCATTTTTTTGTGGCTCCTGAATCGGTAATCAAAATCACTTAAGCTTATTTAATGAAAAAATATATTTAAAAATGTAAAATATACTCTCTTCCCCTTTTCTGTTTATAAAAAAATGTCAAGAAACCTTTCGGGTTATTTAAAGTTCCGTCACTGCTTATCATTTTGTATGTAAAATAGACTGCGACCCAAATCAGTTCGACGCCCCTGCTGTTGGATATTGATGTTTATATCAAATAATAATTCCATTATTTGTTGATAAAAAAATGTAATTGTTAATCCATGTATCAAGAGCTTTCACTTGATTTTTTCTTCGATAAATCCATATTTATTTATATTTTTCGCGATATATTTTTGAAGTTTCAATATTTCTCTTACTTATGTTTAGTTCTCTAAATCATCCGCTTGACCACAATTTGTACCGAACGAACAGACTCATGTGACGAATAAGGATTTCTTGATTATACCTACGAAAGCCTAAAAATAACATGTAAATGTATTTTCACTTAAACAATAATTATGTCACTTTATCAAGAGTAGGCAATCTTAAAAAAATGTTTACTTATACGAAAAAAAAAGCCAATATTTTTTACAATGAAGTAATTTAATAAATAACTACTGTTGTGGTTAACAAATTTTATCTTCAACTTCCCGAACAGCACCGTGTTATCTGCTGGTCCTGAGAGGGGCCCGGCCCCCCCCCTTGGCTGCGCCACTGGCTCGTATTAACATTAAAAAAAAAACTTGAATAATGAAATTTCAGTATTTATACGCTTAAAGTCACATTAAAATTGTTTAAATGATATTTATAGTATACATATTTTGAAAAACATTTACTTTATTTAAAGAGAGAATCCTCAAAAATATCAATATATTCCGACCTACCAATTTTATGTCTAAAATAGAACATTCCGTTTTTCGTCGCATTCATAGATGTAAAGTATGTAAATATATTAAATCTGTATAAAGCATTTATGGTATATATCTTCACTATATGCAAACAATCAAAGATAAAACTAGTTAGGTTAGGTTTAGTTAGCAAAAATTTTGAACAGAAAATACTGAAACTTGATAGACGTATACAGGTACCCATAAGGAATTTTTACCTTTTTTCAATGAGATTTGTAGTATGCATATTCTAAAAAACATAAACTTCATAAAGATTTCCAAAAATATTAGTTATATTCGGACGTATCGTCATGTTAAAAACGCGTATTTCTCTGCCAATTACAGATGCATGAATGATTACTATTGGCTCCCCACTCTTATGACCATGCCTTCTCGTTTATAACTTTATAATTTACTTCATTCTAAGCAAACATCCTGGTTTTGGTGGACTCATACGGAACATTAACCCAATTTTTTCCCAACTTGCAGACACGTTGCGTTTTCCCAGAAAAATCGTGTTTTCCCATATTGACATACCCTGTATGTATATATATATATATTATAATCGCGCATAAAGAGTGCAGGATCATCTTAAAAATTCTTGTGAAGTGAGATATTTCATACATCTCAGGATTTCATAGGTATATAATATATAAATAAGGCCAACAGAGCATGTTGAATGTCTAAAACAATATTTTTTGCTGCAATCGCATCGAAATGAACAATATTTTGTACATTTTCGCTACCATACAGCCTTCATCTAGTAGCACAGTAAAAAGATTTAGCTAATAATAAATAACTTTAAAGAATTCTAACATATTCAAGTTATTCAATCTTCAATTATTTATGCATAACAATTTAGTAAATAAAACTATTTTAATTACTCGCATCAGATTGAAATAGAATAGTTTGGATGTGAATCTAGATAATCGTAGTATTCAGTTATTTGACTAAAATGTTTTGTTTCAGTTCCCTCAGCGCGGTTACGGCGAAGGAGGGAACTACCAAGGAACAACCAGAGGACGGACAGGAAGGGTAAGCTACACGAATCCTTACACTGACAAAATACCAAAACAAATAAAATTTTATGGTAAAGTTGCATTTAATGGTCTGATGTACACAAAGTAGTGTGTACATCCAAAACAGTGGATTAGATGATATAGTTAAATCCAGACATAAATGGCCAATCTTGCAAATCATGTTCCTACTCACATCTAATCGCTTTTAAGTGCAGAATATCTTGATTTTTCCAAAAGTTTACTGCTGCACGTTTTCAGAACTAGGATCAATTATCAGTTGAAGCACAAGATTTCATAATACTATAGAGATTTACAGGGCCGGCCCGAGAAAAAACGGGGCCCTGTGCGGATGCTCGTGAGGGTATTCTTCTTCTAAAAAAAACACACATTCAAAATATTTGTATTTTGCAATATTGCACTTATTATTTGTACATACATAGTATTGTTACACTAATAATTTATGAATAATTATAATTAATATTTAACAAAATAATATAAATAGCTAAAAAGATTTATAAATACCTATTTCATAACGACCACTGCCCATAGAAAACCTATTGTTATGAAATCTCATTCTGAAAACAGTTCTGAAATCATGACGCGACCCAGATGCCCATAGAACGTTTTAGACCGTATGCAAAAGTGCCTTATTGAGATGCGGATATAATTTCAAACTGTTTAATCGGTATGAAGAAAAAAGTTTAATTAAATCAACTAGGATGGACTGGAGCCAATGAAATAAACCATGTAAAGAGATTTTCGTATTGTACCAGTAGGTAGTAGAATTGAGGTAGGCCAAAGCTTAGATGGGTTGATTGTGTAACACAGGATGCTCGGTCTATCGGTGCACACAACAGGAGGAAATAACACAAAATCGGAAGGAAGACGATTGAGACGGCTATGGCCTTCAAGCGCCTGGAAGGCCGTACCAGTAATGATGACTAATTCCTTCTGGCATGTTTTATTGCAAATTGTTAATTATCTCGTCATAATTTAGTTTTCTTGTTAAGTCGGACTCGATTGACAAAATTGCCAATGAAGAGAATCGCTCCAGAATGACTTATACAAGATCGTAATTTTTTTTTTTTTATTATTTTCAGTTTTGCCGCTGCAACTGTTATAATACTAGAATTGTCAGTATTACTTTCAAAACAGTTACAAAATTGGGATACAATTCAGATAAATTGTTCTTGTAAATATATTCTAAAATTTCTAAAATTGTATTTCTAGGCGAGATTTTTTACTAACTGACGTAATTCTTGTAATATCATGTATCACCTATAACTATAATTTTTACAAAACTATATCTCTTATTCTGAAGTCTTTATTATAAAACTTAAAAGCTATAAATTCCTTGTATAATAAATTTAATCTAACTATAAAAAACAGGACATAAATAGCAAAAGCAGTAATTCTTAAGCACTCCGCCGAAGTATCTTTAATATTTTATAGAGACAAATTGGTAAAACATAAAGGTTTATAATTGCATGGAAGTTCCCTCGGCACATATTAAAGACTGTGAATCAGCTTTAGCTGCACCAATACACAAGGCTTTTCATTACATATTAACGTCGCTTTCAACTAAACACACATAAATTAAATGGTGCAAGCGCTATCGTGCTGCTTCTACTCACCTGTAAGGTATTGGTGCCCCTACCGTGCTTGCGCTTGCAACCCGCTGCACATTTTGTAATGTTGGTTGCGGAACATCAAAATATTTAGAAAATATAAAAACACTATAGAGCGTTCAAATGCAGTATAGCTCTTATGGCAAATGGGAGCGGTGTTGCCAAATGTTGTAAATGTGTCAAATGTGTCAATTATAATAATATGAAAAACTCGTATGATTTACAAAAATCAACTCTTATAAAACTCAAAATACCACACAACAAAAACAAATGGCCATTTGTAGAATACTCCGTCTTCACAGATCAGCGCGTTTTAGAGCTGGCAACGTCGACAAGCAAAAAAGGATAGCGTCATTGTGTAAACCCATTAGAGAGTATGAAAAAGCACTACTCCATATGCCCTGTACTGCAAACTCACCTTTGAACGCACTATAGGTTAAGTTTCACAAATTCTTTATTACTCAATATGTCATTATCAAGAGTTTCTTACACACACAACACATACATACACATACACAAAAAAAAAATGTTTTCTATTATATAGTTATTCAGATAAATTATTTGGGGATGAAAGCAGATAAAGGACCGATTTTATTATATTCTATATATATATAAAATAAGTTTATTGTCATAATTTAATGTTACATTTTATGATACATATATTTGCAATTTAGAGTCCCTGTTATTTTTATGTACAATTACCTCTTACAAACTAAAATTACCTAAATCTAATTTTTTGTTTTCGAAAAAAGATTGAACGTTTTTTAAAGCATAGGGTAAAAATTTGAATAAAAAGCCCTATTCATTCCAAAATTATATAAATATATATTTTGAATATTATTATTTTACTAATTTACCATATTTTATCTTTTTTATTTAACATTTTATTTACATGTTTAGCATATACTTTGTTGTTTTGTGAACTTTTCTATATTATATTCTCATTTTCAGTAAGAGGCTATTGTATAATATCAGTTGTTCGTTCATTAAGGGAATTCCAGATTATAAATATTTATGAATTTCCAAATGTTCAAATAAGATAAATTTTTGGTTATTGTTGTTTATGTGGATTACCGAACAATTTTCTATTTCCCAATAGTGGTTATCGATGATGAGGTGTTTTGCAACGTTTGAGGAATCGGGTTTACGGTTTTTATGGGCTCTTAGGTGCTCTTTAAATTTAGTTTCAAATTGTCTTTGTGTTTTCCCAATATAAATGTGGTCACAATATTGGCACTGAATTTTATAAATACCACATTTTTCTTTAAGTTCTCTATTATTTATTTTATTATTTACTAAGTAATTTTTGACGGCTTTTTTGTTGTAAAATGCTAGTGAACCAAAAAACAGCTTTAAATTATTTAAATTAACCTTAATATGAAAGAAGTTTTTTTTTCTTGTAAACCGCCCTTAATGTATCAGATTTTTTTTCCACGGCGCCCCAAGTGAAAACCTTGGACTAACACAGTTAGAGGAATATTGGAATCTTTTCGCACGGTGCTGCGACGCACAGTTTGGGAATCGCTGTTGTAAACTATAATTTTGAAACAAATTTTAGTAATAATTGTTAACAGAATATTTTTATCCATATCTGCATCCGCAGATAATGCAATGATGCAAGAACAGTTCGCCTTTTCTGTGACATCGACGACCTGAGGAAATTTTTGATTAATTTTAATTTAAAAAAACTACTTTCTCCTGAAGTTGCAATTACAGGCAGAGCTAAAAAAAAATTAAAGCTATAGAAAAATTAGGAAAGAAAGATATTATTTCATTTTCTATTATTTTGTCTAGCTAGATGAGTTAGCAATACACAACACCAATGTTATAGTATATAAGGGGGGGTCAAATTTTTATTCCGTCGAATGACGAACTTTTCTTTTAGTTTTAAGGTCTATTTAGATATCCAAATTAAACTCTAATCTAGCCGGTCACCATGGCGTAGTGGTTAGTGTACCGATGCACTGACTTCTTAGCCATGAGAGCTCTGGTTGGAATCCTGGTTATGGCATGGATTTTTCTAAAATAAAATGCATCTACTGGATAATGGCCTTAGTAGCTAAAACAAAAATGGAAAAAAATAAAATAAAAAAAGCTCTAATCTATTTTTTAAATATTTAAAAAAAAATTACCAATTAAATTAGTGTAAATTAAGCAGAAATTAAGATGTACAACCACACTTTCTGCACGAGATTATTTCTACTTGTGATATTATCTATATTTGTGGTTTTCTACAATAGTTTACACTATTTATCGTAATTGTCTAAGTCTATTTGTAGTTTTTAACACTATAACCAAAGTTGTAAAGGCAACAATTCCACTCATACATCTCTCCATAATCACAAAATAATCAAAACATAACTGTCAAAATTAAGATTTTCATCCAGGCTTGTGATTGGTTCAAATTAGTAGTTTTAAATTAAATATATGTACATAAAAAATGTTCATAAAATCATGAAACATAAAAATATTAAAACTGAGTACATTAAAACCGCACACTAATTTGTTACCCAGAACGGTTCTATTTTCCAAGGCACATATAAATTAAATAATTTAAAACTAAAAAAATTAAAGCCGATTAGAGCTTAATTTGTATGTCTAAATGGGCCTCTAAATATAAAGTAAAATTAATGTTTTTTCTCGAGTCCAAGGTCTTATATGTTTTATACTATATATCTATGCAGATAAACATTTAATTTTCTACGTAAAGAAGAAAAAATTATAAATACAACAGAAAATAAAACAAGAACTAAATTGAAAATATTTTTGTTTGCCTGAAGATAAAATATTTTAAAACATCGTTATTTTTAACTGTACGTTGGCGTAATTGATCAGTAATATGAACTGCGTATCTAGTCTTATTGAAACAAAGTATCATCAGTAAATATTTTCATCTTTTGACCAAGTTCGAAAATCTTTTTCAATGGATTGTTTTCGTCTTATATCAAATTACGACAATATTACCTGTGACGAGACATTTTATTATCAAATATTAAATAAAAATACTTTTAGTTATTTGTCACAAGTTTCATAATTCTGATACCAAAGGGCTCTAATACCCTTTCCACACTAGAAGTTTAAGATGACTGAACTTAATTTCCACCGATATGGAAGATCGGTTTGCTTTCACACTAGATGTTTAATTTTCCGGTGCTGCCATCTGCAACGGTAATTTTGTTCTTAAGTTAGCGTCTAGAAATTACTAGTTTTGTACTCTCTGCGCAGACGCACATTTTGAATTATTATTAAACACATATTGATATTGTATTCCACTCTACAATAAAGATCTATAATTCAATACGCCAATGTGTGTCCTTGCGTGGGTGCGTGTCTGTCGTCTAAAATCTAAAACAATTGAAGCGAGATTCCGAAATTTTCCGAAGCTTACCGAAGTATATATAGACATATAACGCGTAATAATAATAATTGTTAATTGATATGTTTACACAAAAATAATATAAATTAAAATTATTAGTAGCAGAAAAATAATTATTTTAAAAAATATTTGGTTTTGATGAAAGTAAGTAAGAAAAATGTGACTTTCTTTTCTTAATTATTATTTTTTCAATGCTTTATTATTTTTTTATTTCTACGATTAATGTTTTAAATTATCTAACGTTTTAAATTTTCAAAAATGTAAATATAATACAGTAAGTAAAACACGCATTGGTAAAAATGAATAATTTTTACCAAAAATTTCGTGCCGAGTTTGGTCATTCATATCAGCTCCACTAGATGATAACTTATTTGTGTATATTTAAAATTGGTTCGAAATATTTAAAATATTTCGGTAAAAATTATAAATTGATACATTCAATAGTTTGCACTTTTGAAATTGTATGTCATGTTGGTATTAAAACATGGTAAAGAAATTCACTTTTTTAAAATGTCATTCCATTCAACATATGTCATAAAGATAAATGATATCTTAGTTATAATGATCATAACCAACAAATATGAAATAGGTTTTACAGCGTAAGGAATATTTTGAAATGACAAATTTAAAAGTCAGTACTACACTATAAAAGTAACCAAAATAACCAGATCTGGTTTGACATTACAAAAGTGAACGCAATATATTAAAGCGGGAAAACAATTAAATTTTACCGTGTAATAGTTTCTCACGATTTATTTCAAGCTGATTTGAGATATACAGACCAATTCTGCAACTCAGTTACTATGATCATAATAACAAAACTTGTCACTATGATCAGGGTCAGTTACTATCATGAATGAAAGTCATTATACTTTTTATAATATTTTATCTTGTAGGAACGTTACTATACAGTAACTTTTTACAGAATTGATCTGTATGTGTAAGTACGCTTTTTTCCGTGTGTGTATTTTTCCGTTTGCGCTTTTTTTCGTGTGTGTATTAATCTGTGTGCGTATTTTTATATTATATGTAAGTAATTGGAAAATTTATTTCAATAAATATATTTTAAATTTAACGTTTCAAATCATTTTTAGTTTTAACATTATAAATGTATTGCACTGAGTTTTTAATAATGGACAAAGAGTTGATTCAATTTGAATTGGATGAAGTAAGGCTTATGGCTAGAGAAAGAAGTCTGAGGTGTCGAGCAAGTTTCACATTAAGGTATTGATGTGTTTGCCAACACAGTTGGCAGCGGGTGCACTAGTAAAGAATATGATACACCTGTTTTAAATGGGTTAAATAATTCTATACATTTTACCTTAATTATTGTAGCTCAGTATTGTATTAAATACATTATTAAAATTACTAATTTAACTATAACAATACGTATAAACTTCTTATAACGTCGATATAATATAGTATTCTTGTTTATGATAATATAAAATGTTGACAGCACAAATTCCGCCATTTGCCGCCATTTTATCGTTGGTTACGTCATTACCACAAACTGATTGCGAATTCAATGATTGGTTAGACACGTAACCTTGCAATGAAAGTCCGTCGCTGACTATAAATTCACTTATTAGCATCTGAATATTTGGAACAAAGGGTTTTTCAATTCAAATTTTTATGTAACAATCATTTTACGTTCTCGTGAACAAAACAAAAAATAAAATTTATTTCCATATACATAAGCTTTCTGCAAATACGGGAAACTAAATAAAATTTTGCTAATAATGCAATTATGTCCATCATGAATATGAATATTATTGTTGTAGTTATGAAGATCCTGCACTGTTTACATAAGGAAGTCATTAAATATGTAAATAATTCATAAAGAGTAACGACTTTATAAAAAGATAATAGTGAAACAACAAATAATCTATGATGTTTACATATATTTTTGTTTGATTTTGATCTATTGAATAACATGGGTAAAAACTGCGCAGGCGAGATTTTATAATATTAAGATCCGGTCTTTCCACCTTCAGGTAAAGCTCTGGGTAACTATCTGACAAATAAAGTAAGGTGACCAGACGTCCCAATTTTTAACAATTTATCTCGCGGCGTTTTAAAAAAGTTCCGATTTTTGGAAAGATTGCTCGCCAACAAATGGAGTGAGGACCTTTTTTTTGCCCATCACTTGTATTTTTGGAGTGAGGACCTTTTTTTTTTGCTCATCACTTGTATTTTTAGAGCGTGGACCCTTTTTTGCGTATATTATTACTATTTTTTTTTTAGTATACTCTTTTTCAGTAAAAAAAAATCTGGTCAGCCTATAATACTATACATATTCCACCCCTCCCCCCGTCAATGGTGTCCTGCTTCACCAATGTTAAAATCTGGTCACCTTAAAATAAGGTTATCTGGAACTTCATCTGATGAAAGTCAACCAAAGTGAATTCAATACGTCAGTCTCATTATCCGTTAGATAACTATCCGATAGATACATTTGTATTGCAAGACAGGATGACATTTATTCAGCAGAAAAAGTATCACAGAACCTTAGCTGTCAGATAGTTACCTAAAAGTTTACCTGAAGGTGAAAAGACTGGGTCTTAATAATTAATATTATAATATGTCTCATTTTATAATACGCAACTAAGAGGAAAACTTCATTTTTTATGTTGCATATTTATGATATCTTAAGGTGATAATTCTGAAATGGCACCTTTCAAAATATTCGACATGTTAATCACAATTTTGACATGTCAATTTGGTATCTGACATATATAGTTTTTGAATGAATATAACCTCAATGTAATGAAACTTAACCAAAAAATTACAAGTTCACATGTTCATTGTCGTGCTGTTTTTATAGAAATATACAGTGGTCTAACTATGGGTCCGTATTCCTAAAACTGTGGAGGGACCAGGGGCGGATCGACCTATCGGGCGATCGGGCATCGCCCGATGGGCCGATGCGACGGCCGCTATCCACTCAAATACCTATGATCAATTCTATGATATTACTTTAGAAATCACTCACATATTTTTATTTGTTTTTTAACATTTATAATTTTATCATTTTAGAAACTAAATTTTTATTTTTATTTAATTTTTAAGTGAATTTAAATATACTTTGGTCTTTACTTAGGCCCAGGACTCGGGTCTATTATATTAGGTGAAACATAAAAAATACACTATACAAAGTATTTGACATTATGCTATTATTTTTTACCATCTGTCTGGTAGTTGTTGTATTCCGTGATGGAAAAACGACTCGTTCTTCGAAGCGATCCATTCATTGAGCCATTTCTCTAGAACCTGTGCCATCGATCTGAACAAGTGATAATTTGATGGAGCAATGTCTGGTGAACACGACAGGTGAGGTTAAACGTCCCAGCCAAGTGTTTCCAGGGTGGCCCTCACAATCTTTCCAACAGGTGGCCAAACGTTATCATGCTGGAGGATCACTTTGTCGTGTCTCTTTGCATATTCCGGCCGCTTATTCTTCAATGCGTTCCTTAAATGGAGCAATTGTTGTTGGTTATGTTCGGCAGTGATGGTTTAGCTCTGCTTTAATAGCTCATGATACATTACACCCTTCTGGTCCCACCATAGCATTACTTTTTTGCCGTGAATATTCCACTTTGGTCTCGATGCGGATTGATTTCCTGGGTCGCAAATGGATTTCCTTCGTTTGGGATTATCTAAGTATATCCACTTTTCGTCTCCAGTCACAATATGATGCAAAAAAACTATTCTTTTTTGCCTGGCAAGCAAGATTTCAGACATGGTTTTGCGCCTCTCGATGTCTCTTTCTTTCAGTTCGTACGGCACACATCTTCCTTCTTTGTAAATCTTTCCCATGGCTGCCAAACGCACAGAAATTGTTGATCGATCAATATTCAAAAATTTCGCGATGGTTGCTCATGTTGCGATTGACACGGATCTTCATCGATTAGCGCCTGCAATTCCTCGTTCTCGAACTGTTCGGTTGACCTAGACGAGGTTTTACATTGACACTGAAATCATAACTTTTGAAACGTCGAAACCATTCTCTGCATGATTTATCGGTGGAAGCACTTTCACCATAAGCTTCTACGAGCATTCGATGAGCTTCAGCGGCTGATTTCTTCAAATGGGAACTTCCTGGAAATGATGCTTATTTGGCTCGAATTTCGACATTTTCGAATCAGATAAACACGATATTATTGTTACAAACCCAAACGTTTATCAACTGAATATTGTTGTCATATGTCAACACTAAAACATAAAGCCGGTTGTCGATATTAGAAGTTAGAAAATTCCATAGTAGAGCAATTGACCTCCAGATGGATCAAAGTAATTCACACACCTAATAACATTCCCTATAAATAGTCAATAAGTTCCGTGAGCCAGGGCCGAATCATCCAAATCGCCCGGGCCGATTTAATCCCTCGATCCGCCCCTGGGAGGGACACATCATTTAGGGTCCCAACGAACCCCGAAATGACATTTTTTTTTGTCACTCGATCTCCCTTGACAAAGTTGACAAACCTAGTAAGGTGCCCAAATAAAACTATTCGGGGGAGAGCGATCAAGAAATGAATTTACGTCACTGGAATATATCATTGTTTCTGTCTGGTACATGTCTGTAACTTAGTACATTAATTTCCATCCCTGTTTCTCTGATGGTTGAGCATAACATTGTCTCTGTTTGCAGTCCGTTTGTCAATATATTAAAGTTTAATTTGCGGTCGATGTGAGGTTCGAATGGAAAGTTTGCGCTATAGAACCTCTGACCAGTTTACAACTAATTACAACTAACTTTATTAATGACTTACATACACTACAAATATATCCCATGTCCTCTTAGCCTGTCACATAGGGATTCGTAACCTCCTGGAGTTCTAAAATGTTACAAATTACAATTATGTTCTATAGCGAGATGAATTTCTTAACATAAACTTATATTTATACCAACTTAAGAATAGGAAGTTGCATTGAATGGCTCTAGGTGCTTAAACGTGGTCATCAGTCAAAATCTCGACATTGAAAATTTTCGCGATAACAATACTTGCCCCTTATATATTCAGGTCGGGCAAGTAAAAATGAAGTTTCCCTCTTAGTTACATATTAAAAAATCTGCTCTAGCCACCACAGGACCGACCGCCATCACAAAGTATAAAATGCATTCTAGCAGCAGAGTAGAAATAACTTGGCCTAATATTTTCTGACAGAGATATTATTTATCATGACTATGGAAAAGTATATGAAAAAATAGATACTTAAAAAAAATTTCGAAAAATTTTTCTAAATTTTTTCGTTTGATCGAAGTATGTCTCAAATAAAAGTTGTTAGTTATTGAAATACGAAACCCTGTAAACTATGAAAATTCACAGTTTGTATATTTTTTCAGATAAACATGTTTCGTCGCATAAATGTTTACGTAATTCCTGCCAATGATATAAAAATAAAATTTCCTTATCAACTTATTTAAGAGGATTAATTATTTTTTTAATCCGATACTAATTCATTTGTGGTTAACAAAACATCGAGATAACATTAAAATGTCTTTCTTATAAATTCTAAGTTATTTTTTGTACGTATTTTAACATTGAATATATTGGGTCTCGTGAAAGTGTAGTTATTTTTGGAAATTTGGGTATTAAATCAAAAACTATATCTCAAAAATGGTAAGAAATAGAGACCTAAGGTTTAAACTTTAAAAAATTTAGTTTTACGGTGTTTTTTCTGTAATATTTGGTCCGTAATGACCTAAAACTAATTGCTAAATTTTTGATTTTTTTGTAATTTTAAAAATTCATATCGCAAAAAAGGTAAGACATAGAGATTTGAGGGTTGAATTTTTGGAATTCTCACACCTTGTTTTGTCTAGAAAAAATTAATGTTTGGTCCGTAATGACCTAAAACTATTGAAAATTTTGATTTTTTTGTTATTTTAAAAATTCATATCGCAAAAAAGGTAAGACATAGAGATTTGAGGGTTGAATTTTTGGAATTCTCACACCTTGTTTTGTCTAGAAAAAATTAATGTTTGGTCCGTAATGACCTAAAACTATTGAAAATTTTGATTTTTTTGTAATTTTAAAAATTCATATCTCAAAAAAGATAAGACATAGAGATTTGAGGTTTGAATTTTTGGAATTATCACACCTTGTTCTGTCTAGAAAATATAATGTTTGGTCCGTAATGACCTAAAACTATTAGGGAAAATTTTGGAAAAATTTTTCATTTTTTTTTCGTTTTATCAAAAAATGTCTCAAATAAAAGTTGTTAGTTATTGCTTTTATAGCATATTTTGTTCAATAATTTTTTTCCAAATATTTTTCTGTTGTGAAATATTTGCAAAAATCTTAAAATCGACACGAGTAAACTCCCATTTATAGTCAACCGATTTTTACTAAAAGTTGATCAACTCGTGCCATTGATGGCAGAAGCTTAAATATGAAGTTTCATAAAAATCCTTTCAGCCGAATTTGCTCTGCACGTGTACACAGACAGACAGACGGACGGACGGACAGACAGACAGACGGACGGACAGACAGACAGACAGACCGACAGACATCATGCTAAAAATAGTCAAAACGTTATGTAAGGACCTCAATTCGTGGAGATCCATCGATATCTCTAAACTTCAAAATCGGTATGATCACAATACCTCCCTTATATATGTTGGCGGTCGGTAACTAGAAATATTTAAATGGAGAATTCGCATCATCCACGAAGTTGATAATTTGTTCAAAACACTCTAACAAAAATGGAAAAAAATACAAAGAATTAAGTTGCTCATCAAACCTAATACGACAGCTCTCTTAAATATTAGTTAATTATTTAGCTAGAATTTGAGACGCACAGCAAAAATGGATATTTACGCCTAAAACAACTAGAATACAGTGGTATCTCGACTTAGGAATCTTTCGACATGCGAACTTTTTTCATATCCCATTTTGACCTCTAGATATTAACCTAGACTCAAGATACGAACCGTGATGCTTTTGTTTTCAAATGAACTAAAACCTGTTTTACATTATACTTTTTTAACTTCTATCCCTAGTACTAGAAATAGGCTACTAACAGGCTTCTACTACAGACAACAAATCAAAAACTCCTGAACCACAAAACCAGATTCAAGAAAATTGTTTTTTTTGAAAATTACTGTAAATTTTCAATTGTAATATATTTCTTGTAATGCAATTGTTAACAACATTAACTTAAAGAATATATAAATAAAGATAATGTGAAAAAATTACTTTGTTACAGAGCTGAAGGTAGTATAAAATAACAAATATAACCTTACAAGAAGATCGTTGTGAAAGCTATCGTCAGCGAAATGGCCCATCAACAGATCTCATATGTATTTTTAAAAAGAGAAAATAAATAAAAAAACTTTAGCAATTACACTTAAGCCTCTAGGCAATATCAATAACCTGTGCCGACAACCGTATGGCCTTACAGACACACATACATACGCACTATACACACTCAGTGACGTTAGGAAATTGATTTTTCATTGTGTTCCGGTTGTAGCTTTCACATGTGAGTCTAAAATGCCGGGGCGCCTCGTTATTGCCGAAATATTTATGACGGATGGCGTCATAAAGAGACGCACGGAAATAAAAACAGACGCCCCTGTTTCGTATTTGGCGCCCGACCTGAACATTCGTTATCGAAATATACCTCGTTTTGTTGGGAAAAATACAAACAAAGGGAATTTATTCGATTTGTTCGTCTGTGAATTTACTGGCTATTAATTTTAATAATCCTTTGTGTTACTTGTTATAATTGTATTTATTTTTAAGGTTCTATTCGCGTTTGCAGGGCCCGTATGTAGGGGATTAGCAATTTTAATGAGAATTGCATATACATGATAAACATTTCTATGAATTTAAATCATTTTTTTTTTCCTAGATTTGCCGAATATTTAGAATCTGATTACTGGTTCCTCCGCCTTTCATAAAATCAGCTTGTTCTGATCTACCGCTCTAGCCGATTCTCCAACTTATACACAGGTGACCAAATTTCAGTTAGAGTAAATCCTGAAATTGAAAAAAAAAATGATGTGAAGTGTGAATTTTCACACATTTCAGGGTTTCGCATGTATATAATAAGTGAAGGCGGCATGCTGAGTGTGTAGGACAAATTTTGCCTTGTGGTAATCACGGCAAAATGAACGATATTTTTAAAATAATTTATCGTCTATTAATCTAAAGTCTTTAAAAACAAATTTTAAGTTAAAATATTTTTTTGTTAATTTTAATTCGAATACCTAATACCATTATTTAGGTTTCTAAATAAGTGCAGTTTTTTTTTTTTTTTTTTTGTATATAGCAAGGATCATTAAGATTTTGAAATTTGCGCCTATGGCTTCCATTGGTTGTTTTAAGTCATATACTCCGCCCTTCTGGTTTCGTATACATGACACATAGAATGAAAATATAATTCCAACAATTCCAATTGATTATTAAATTTACGCTCTTAAAAATTAAATGCAACATTTGCCAAAATATAACTAGAATTTTTTTGACTATTTTTAGCATGATGTCTGTCGGTCTGTCTGTCTGTCTGTCTGTCTGTCTGTCTGTCTGTCTGTCTGTCTGTCTGTCTGTCTGTCTGTCTGTCTGTCTGTCTGTCTGTCTGTCTGTCTGTCTGTCGGTCCGTGTACACGTGCAGAGCAAATTCGGCTAAAAGGATTTTTATGAAAATTCATATTTAAGCTTTTGACATCAATGGCACGAGTTGCTAAACTTTTGGTAATAATCGGTTAACTAGAAATGGGAGTTTACACGTGTCCGTTTAAGAATTTTGCGAATATTTTGAGAAATATTTTGAAAGAATTTATTTAACAAAAGTTGCTATAAAAGTAATAATTAACAACTTTTATTTGAGACATTTTTTTATAAAGCAGCAATAAATTAAACAAGTACTTTGTGATGGCGGTCGGTCCTGTGGTGGCCACAGATGATTTTTTATAAGTTAAATTTTAAAATTTCTATAAAACAAGTGATGCAAATTATAAAAATTGTATATTATGCTTTACAATTTTTACGTCGCTTACGTCGTATAAAAATACGACGTATTGTCACACTTGTTTCTTTGAAGCACTCCTTGCTGCGCTCGTCGTACTCCAAACAACTCGTGTGACAATACATCGTCTTATAAAATTCGTATAATAAATTACTATTACAGGAAAATATCAATGAGGATCCTAACGAATAAGTAAAAATAAAATGTTTGTTCCTATTTAAAATAAGAAAATTGCATAACGTACTTTGATTACTACTGGTCGAAATAAAAAATCGCTTCACTCATTGATATTTTCCTACAAAATAGTATTTGTTGTCTAATTTAAGCAACCTCGTAGCTCTTATGGTTCCCGAGATAGAAATGGTGAGCAATTTAAAATGAACATACATTACATATAACTATTAGCTAAATTTAAATTTCTTACATGATTTATCCTTCTTGAAAGTGGTTTACGTACTTGGAATAATTGAAATCAATTATTCTCTAATTTCTTAGAATAGTATAGGATCCTCTATCAAAATTACTAATGAGTTCTATAGTGTTAAATAATCTTATATGAAACGGGATGCATCATCAGGACAGTAATTTGCATCCTGTAGAATGTCCTGTGATAAGAGCTCTTCTTGAATCTCTGTTCTTTGCTTCAAACAATGCCAATCGCCGCCTGATTATCGCAAGTTTAATCACAGGAGAGCGATCTCTCCAAGTCGCGTAATGACCGGGAATTAATAGTCAGCCATGCTCTGACGAATCTTCAAGAGATACTTTACAAAATGTAAGTATTCTATCTTAACAATTTCACGAAAATGAGACTTATAGTTATTAAATCAAAGATTGTATATTAAAGATAGGAAAGGGATGAAACATAATTTTACTTCTTTGGTGCTTTTATCACTTACCAGCAAAAGTCTACTAAGTCTTTATGTCTTGGACTAACAATTATTCCGGTCATTTTCTTAATATCATCTGTCCTTCACCACCGAGGTAGAGCAGAAGTAGACCATCATCCACCTCTACTTCTGTGTTTCCCGGTGTCCATTCGAGACATTTTCTTATCCACCTACAATCAGCCCACCTAGAAAAATATCTACCCCATGTCAGTGGCACAACCAGGATTTTTTTTTTTTTTTTTGAGTGGGTCCGAAAGAAAACTATGAATAAGGTTTTCACTTATAAATTTCAAGTGATGATCTAAAAAAAAGGTCCTAGCTTCGGAAATACAAGTGATGACCTAAAAAAAAATTTATGTGTAGTGTGAATTTTCACACATTGCAGGGTTTCGCAGGTATATAATAAATGAAGGCGGCATGCTGAGTGTGTAGGACAAATTTTGCTTTGTAGTAATCAGGGCAAAATGAACGATATTTTACAAATAATTTATCGTCTGTTAATCTGACAGCTTTAAACACAAATTTTATGGCTAAATATTTTTTTGTTAATTTTAATTCGAATACCTAATACCATTATTTAGGTTTCTAAATATGTGCAGTATTTTTTTTATATATATATATAGAGCAAGGTTCATTAATATTTTGAAAAATGCGCCTATGGCTTCCATTGGTTGTTTTAAGTCATATGATCCGGCCCCTCTGGTATACATGACACATAGAATGAAAATATAATTCCAACAATTCCAACTGGTTATTAAATTTCCGCTATTAAAAATTAAATGCCACATTTGCGAAAATATAACTAGAATTTCGACAAAATAATTTAAACAAAATAAAAATGGAAAAAAACAAAAAATAAAATTGTATCCTCTGCCCGGGAGCGTACCCTAGTTTGCTGTGCAGTAAGCGAGCAAACGAACCATTAGACCAGGACACTCCTTTTAGTATAGTGTGTTACATAACTATAACTTTTGTACAACGTCAACAAAAAAACACAAAAATGCGTTATTTTCCGAATACATAATCTGATCCAAAATTCCTGTTGTACTATTCCGGTTCACACCAATCTATATTACTTAGATTTTTTTCAAATTTTGGCAAAAATCCCATCAAAATAATTTATTTTGCAAAAATAAAATTTTGATCGTTAATCCACGTACTAAGGGCTTTCATTTGATACCCACGTATAAAAAGAGCATTAATATACAATTTTTATACTTTGTATATATATATATATATATATATATATATATATATATATATATATATATATATATATATATATATATATATTTCGATGAGCACATATTTGTTTATATTTTTAGGGGGATATGTTTTTAGATGTTTTAGTATTTTTCCTATGTGCGGGTCAAAGAGTTGTATAAGCATGCCAAATTTCAACTCTCTGGGTTCAGCCGTTTGGCGACTAAATGACGGTATAAGGGTGTTTTGGTCATACCTACAAAATCCTAAAAAGGTCCGCATAAAGTTCCGCTGATGTAAGAAGGTTGAAGACCACTGGTCTAATTAATAAATTATCCGGATCCGCGAAAAATTGGCAGTTATCCGCAGGTGTGCAAGGCTCTACTTATGACCCGAAAAATGATTACCCAACATCGCCCACTCTGTGGATTTTAATGTGTTAATGTGAGATTTTTCTATGAAAAACACTTCCTATTAAAATTTTTATATTTCAAATAAAAGTTAACAGTTCATTAATATATTTTCATATATTGCATTGTTAATTTATTCATGGCTAGAAGGCATTCAAATGGTGAACATTTGAACGTTGGTTGTTGGGTGTTGGCTTGGCAGGCTGGCTTCTGTCGCCACTGAACGGATGCAATAAAGAGACTTAATTGAAATTAGATGTATACAGAAGGTGTCCTTTTGTGTCGCTCTAATGTAGTTTGGTAGCGCTCCAAACTCCTCAACGGTACCCGCTTAAACCAAACTGCTAAACAGAGATATTATGCTCTAAACACTGCAACTCTTTAATACAAGATACAGGAAAATTATTTCTAAATGAAAATCTGGATATATTAACATTTTATGGCTTTTGTTTAAATTAATCTCTAAATACAGAAAGGGGACATGCCTATTTTTTCAAATTGACATTTTGATTAGAGGAACACTATAGTATATATATATATACTCGTATATATAGTCAGAAACCTCTTCTACCGTTCGGTGTAGAGGTTGTTCTTCTCAGTCTAATTCTTTTATGAAGTTGCAACACTCTTATTGTGAGCCTTATTTTCTGATTCTTTCCATGTCAGTCCTTTTTTATCTAGGATTTGTGACACTGTTTGGTTCCATGTTTTATGAGGTCTTCCTCTCGGTCTGCATCCTGAAGTTCTGGCTAGCCATATATTTTTTGTTGGTCTTACTTGCTTCATTCTTGTGCTGTGTCCATACCATCTTAATTTCTGTCTGTCTACTGTTTTTTTTACTGCTTCTATCTGTAGCTCTTCTCGTATTGTTTCACTTCTTATTCTGTCAAGTTTAGTGACACCCTTAACTCTTCTTAAAAATTTCATTTCTGCAGCTTGAAGTTTGCACGAATAGTGTGGAACAGTTTGCTTGGAACACGATAGAATTATTGAAAATAAGAAAATCTGGTAGGCGTGAAATACAAAAATAGCACTGTTATTTTATGCATTATTTACTTGTCATTTGAAGTGATGTAAAAATTAGCTTAGGTAGAACTCAGTTAAATATTTTTTTAACGCATCGTTGTGAGTCAAAAGATGAAATTAACCAGAAGGCATTTTCGATTCAGAATTTATTATTATCTTAATCCTGTTGTGGCCACCACAAAACCGACCGCCATCACAAAGTACTTATTTAATTTATGATGCTTTATCAAAAAATGTCTCAAATAAAAGTTGTTAGTTATTACTTTTATAGCAACTTTTATTAAATATTTTTTTGAAATATTTCTCTGTTGTGAAATATTCGCAAAAATCTTAAAACCGCCACGAGTAAACTCCCATTTTTTGTTAACCGATTTTTACCAAAAGTTGATCAACTCGTGCCATTGATGTCAAAAGCTTAAATATGAAGTTTCATAAAAATCCTTTTACACGGATCGACAGACATACTGACAGAGAGACAGACAGACAGACAGGCAGACGGACAGACAGACAGACCAACAGACATCATGCTAAAAATAGTCAGAACGTTATGTAGGGACCTCAATTCGTGGAGATCCATGGAAATTTCGAAATATCAAAATCGGTATGATCACAATACCTCCCTAATATATGTTATATATGTTAGCTGCGTTTAGAGCTTTTAAATTAGTCGACTATATACTATGACTTATGCACTGTTGAATGTCACTAACAAGTTTTTCATATAGTAACGCGAGCAACCGTTCAGAGCTCTAAATTTAATGCGTTATACGTTGTCGATTGTAGACAGTTTTCCAGTTTCCAGTGAGTTGTTTTAATGATAAACACTGTATGCCTTTACATAACCTAACTTAATTTTACATATCATCGCGCCGATTACAACAATCTTGCCCAAAATTACAAATACGAACAGTAAATATGATCAATTTAGGTAATTAGATTAGGTTTAGTTAGTAAAAATCTAGGACAGCAGAATTAGGAAAACGATAATAGACAATAAACATTTTACGAAGCCGCCGTAGTTTGTTTAAAGACACATAGATGTCGCACTATTCGTAACGCAATAATTTCCATAGCTATAAACGCTAAGAAAATTATAAATGTCCAAATTTAAAAAAAAGGTTTCCTATAATGTTTATATTTTCTGCAAGATACATTTTTTACATATAGTACACTGTTCAGCTTTAATTTAATGCTAACTGCAACTGCCCTCGTTCTAATGTCATCATCTGTCGTGCAAAAAACCTAATTATTCGTGAACTTATTTGTCGCTGTAATGAGGTAATTTGTCATGTTGAGTAAATATTTTGTCTTGCAACATTTTTCGTTCTAAGTACATATTTTGTCGTACCGTTACATTTTCCCTCCTTAGTAAATACTTGAGAAATTTATTTGTGTTTATAGACCGGGGGCTCATGACAGTTTTTGGTCTCCGATTTCATACAGCATGCCTTTTGGAGGAGAGAATATTTACCCTGTGACAAAAAAAAAGGGATGGTACTAAACCCCTGCACGCTTTCCGGTCATAGGGAAAATTGCATTTCCACTTAAACACAAAATTTTTGTGCTTTTCTCTGATTTAATATTGCTTGCCCTTTTGTCAAAAGAAAGTTATAACAAATTTAAAGTCTTTTAAATATATGCATGCGATTCGGAGGGTCCCAAAGGGCTCAAACGGTCATGTGATCTTGTAATAAAAAAATATGATTTTCCGCGTTTTCATACAGCATGCCTATAATTAAAAGACTTTAAATTTGTTATAACATCTTTAACTTTCTTTTGACAAAAGGGCAAGCAATATTAAGTCAGAGAAAAACACAAAAATTTTGTGCGGTCTATTATTATCATTATTTTAGTTACATTACTTTAATAGTAGTTAAAAGTGGCTAAAGTAAAATTCTTTATCTTTAGTCGAAGAAGTATAGAAAAATTTAAATATGTACTACATTGTTTTAGGTGTGGTCTTTCACATTTGACAGCTGCAAAATAATATATTCTAGAAATAAGGTTCTAACAAAAAACTGCTGAAACAAAATATAAGCTTGACAGTCCTTTGTTCAGTATTTCACTAACGCAAAGTAAACATTCGACCAACCTTTACATTTCCAATACCTGAAAAAAACTTCCATCTTATCCAACTTCAAGAAACCTGATGCAAAATGTCACCAGAACTTTTCTAAAACCGATTTGAATTGAAAACGTATTATTATAAGGCGATTATAAAAAAGAAGCAATGTATATATTTTATATATGTTGTTATATAAATATATCTCCTGAAAATATAAAAGGAAAGAACATATATTCATATCAAGATGGATCTATTTTATTTTGAACGTACGTATCTAGTTTAAATAACGTACTCTAATATTTTCCTTTTCGATCTGTACTTTCTTTAAATGCATACGAAATTTTGTTCGACGGAATATACCTTTACTTCTTAACGCTACCCCCCGAGTTTACAAGTTTTGTATACAAAACTAATAATATGAATTAAAATTAACCACGATCTATACGGGAAAAATTTTAAGATCGTAGCGCCACGCGGATTTTTTTGAAACCATTCTAAATCAGATACCACTTGACATTTACTAGTAAATAATAGCGAAAAGTGTATCAAAAAATGACAAAAAATAAATAATTGTTTGGGATTTTCTGATTTTGTGAAGTGACATTACTTGTAAACATCTAAAATACTACATTTCGTGATCTGGTTTTAAGTTATGGCGGTTTTCCATTGTCGATTATTTTAACTATATTGGGGGAAATAATAATTCCCGTGTTGTTTACCAAGAGGTAGAAATCTACAATGCTGGGCATATGATATTGTGTGGAGTCACTGAAAAAAACAGAGAGTTCATAAAGATTTATGCATTATGCCTACAAACTTGTGCATTACAAACCCACACACAATAACAGGAATTTTCAAGATATGCGATAATAAATACAAAATTGAAAATATTTTTTGTAGTCACTATCATTAAAATGTAATGAGCAAACTTTTATATAAGGGCTCACTTTTTTTCCAATTTTTAAATTGTTTATCTAAACATCGCGTCGATTCCTAACCTCTTGCTTTCCCAATTTTGTTTCGAACCATACGGTGTCTGATACTAGTGGAAACAAATGAAACGATATTTCCGGGTTTCTTCTTTTCAATGAATTGCACATAGGCACACAACAATATGTATTATACATTTTTCAATGATTATAATAAAACTTTAAAAACAAACTTCATACAAAACCAATACACAAAACGAAATGTTATCTGATGTACACAAGTTCATGAAACGCTCACCAGATGGTAGGGTGCTTAGCTGCAAATCCCTATACATCAAATTTTGCACCGAATTTCTGTCTATCTAATAAGAATAACTTGATAATAGGAGGGTTGCCTCTTATATTTCGGAATTGCGCTAAACTAGGGCTTCTATCATAAAGTTTGACATTTTTGACGGTGTACGTACTCAGAACGTTTTGACGTACGAGCCCTATTTGTGTTGTTTACTTAAAACTTTAAAAAAAAATCATCTCAGCTAAAAATTGAATTAAATCGTGAACATTTTCGAGCGATTATTTTTTACAACTTTCGACGTGGATTAACCCAACAACAGTGCATCGGTAAACTTAATTCGACTTTTGGCGATGAAGCACCATCAAGGATTACTGTTTATCTATGGTTTACCGACTTCAATCATGGCCGTAGTTCGCTTAAAGACGAATTTCGTGAAGGTCGTCCAAAATCGGTTGTTCTGGAAAACATTGATGCTGTGCTTCAACTGATACTGCAAGATCGTCATGTGACTTATCGTGAGATTGAGGTATCCTTGGGCATTAGTGGGACCAGCATACATTCACTATTGAATGACCATTTGGCCGTCAAAAAGATTTGTTCGCGTTGGATCCCACATAATTTGAAAATCGCAGTGGAAAAAGCCTCAATCGGAGTGGAAAGTGCTTCGAAAATTGTTTCAAACGCATGCAAAAGTGTATTGATCTACAAGGAGAATATTTTGAAAAACAATAAAGCCAATTTTGTTGATAAATAATTGTTTTTGATCTCAAATCCCGAAATATAAAAGGCAACCCTCGTATATATCAGACAAAAATGTTCTGTAACTTTTTAAATATATTTGTGGGTTTCAAATAACTTTTATATTTATATATTTTTGTATACGAATAATACGTCAACATTTTATTATGTTTATAGTTTCGAACTGTTGAAAAATATTATACTTGATTACCACTTGGACCACGTGTTCTTTACAAAAATGTAATCATTTTTACTAGTGGCAGCTCGTGGAAATTTTCTTAATATTAACTTTCCCTTAATTTTTCTTAGCAAAAGTAAAAAACAAAACTAAGATGCCTATCTTTATCCTTTCTTAACTATGAATCGTATTTTTTTCGCTCGAGTACATTCAGGAGTGATCTTTTCTGCAGGTAAAGCTTGCTCGAGTTATCTCGGGTGTGGGAATTTTCGCACATAATAGCCGCCCGAGCATACTCGGGCGTACTCCTTAAGCGGTTAAATGACAGCAAAAAACACTACAATTTGTTCTGCTTTCATAATTTTTCACAACTTCTATCGACAAAAATTTAATTTGGCCACCATTTAGTGTATTCGAGCGTGTCACTTGTTCAATACACTTTGAGAAACACTGTTCCGTCACACAATCCGTCATCTGGTGAGACAGTGGATTGTTCAAGGATCGTGCGGTTCTCGACTACAAGGTTAATTCATCGGGCGAGCACAGACACGTATAAATATTTAAAAGGACTCGTGCAGGAAACTGTTAGGTGTCGTGAAATGCGGATCAACATTGATCCATACGCACATTCAACGGATTTTATCCAGTTACTGAAATGGTAGGATCAGTTCTATTGAGAACACGACATATGAGACACTTTAAACTTAACTCGGGGTTAAGTACGTTTTTATTTTAAACATTTTTTCAGTAACAGCATGAAAATTCGAACGATATTTCTATTAAAAACATTAAATGTAATGAAGAAGTAATAATAGTGGATAATGGTAAGAATGATGTAAGAAAGGAATAGACCAGTGTTTCATCAAGTCCATAGACCCCTAGGGGTTCGCCAGTGATATCATGGAACTCCGTGAGCCATAAGTGCAATATTGTTTGTTTTTCTTATCAAAAACCAAACTCAAAAAATAAATTACTTTGTATGAGGGGGCACAGTAAATTAAAAAACATTCATTGATGCAATAAATCAATGAATATTTATTTATTAAATCTTCGTCTTCAAAATAAGTCCCTGAAAAAGGCGGCAACAAAGAAAAAGATAAGCTAAAAATGCTATTATTTTAATCCATTTTCTAAACATTTTCCTCCGGAGGGGAGCCCCGAACAACCCTATCCTCCATAAGACATGGATGGAAGAGTATGTATTACTTATTTTTCTACATAGTCACCATTTAGATTGAGATACTTACATACGAGTATTTTTTTTTTTTTTAATTATTTTTATTTTGGGGTGCTTCAACTGCTTGGTTATTTACACCCCGTGACAATATTTACATGGTACTACATTAATTACCTTAAATATTAAATTACATTACATATTAAATTACAATACATGGAATTTACATTAGATTAAACATTATTTTAAATAGATGGTACTGAACTGTTTATATTTTGCTAAGCAAATTAGTGTCTTTTAGGAACTGAATTATTTTTGCACTTATTTCCAGGTTATCTGACAGAGCTTCCATTATTGTATCTGGCACATTGTTACACCGTCTTTCTACGTCATATTTTTCACATTCTAGTAAGATGTGTTTGACTGTAATGGATGTATTGCATACATCGCATATGTCAGGATCTGTCCTTTTAAGTAAATGCTGGTGATTCAGTAGCGTGTGTCCGATTCGTAGTCTAATTATAGCGGTTTGTTCTTTTCTTCTTCCAAGAGTACTCCAGCGACCGATTTTTGGTTTGACTTCTCTCAGTTTATTACCTTGGACTGCTTGCCAGACCGAATTCCATTCTTCGAACATTTTTTTCCGTAGGTAGCTTGTGAAGTCGTGTTGTGGGATTGGCATTTGTAATTCTTCAGTTGTTACTGCTTCCTTGGCCGCTTGATCAACCTTTTCGTTGCCAGTAATTCCTGTATGCGAAGGAATCCACAGTATTACAATTCGTTTTCCACTTGTTATAGCACTGTGTAGATTATCCTGTATTTCTTGGATAATGTGGTTTTTGCAGTATAGACGAGTACTTTGTGACGAGTTTTTGGAAATGTTTGTCGTAAAAATCAGGCAGTTTGCTACTGTTGTTGCAACTATGTTCGTCATTTTCCAGTCGTCTATCACCCAGAAAGTTCTTGAGGTGAGATAGTAAGTGATAATCACTTGGTTCAAGATCGGGATTGTATGATGGATGTGGAAAAATGTCCCAGAGAAATTCGTCAAGTCAAGTATACATATACGAGGTCTGTTCAAAAAGTATCGCGAATTTTGTGTTTTTTTTTTTTTTCAAAAATTATTTATTTATTCATGAATATATATTTTGTCCCCTTCAAAGTAATCCCCACCAGATATTATACACTTGTGCCAACGTATTTTCCAATCCTCGAAGCACTTGAAAACATCATTTTTTTTTTTTTTTTTATCTTGTTCAGCCCCTCCTTTGATGCCGTCTTTATCTCCTCACTCGTAGCGTAGCGTCGTCCTTTCATGGGCCTCTTCAGTTTCGGGAACAAGAAAAAGTCACAGGGGGGCAGATCTGGGGAATACGATGGCTGCGGCATTATTAGTGTGTTGTTTTTCGCCAAAAAACACGACGAATTTTGGTACGAATTTCGCGGCAACCCGTCTCATGCCCAGATCATTGGTAAAAATCGAATGGCACGAGCCAATCGATATGTTTAGGTCCTCAGCAACTTCTCTAACGGTGATTCGACGATTGGCCAATACTATTTTCTTCACTTCATCAATGTTTTCGTCTGTTGACGTGGTCGGGCGTCCGGCACGCTCTTCGTCGTTCACATCTTCTCGGCCCTCTGAGAACATTTTGTACCACCGATAAACGTTGCTTCGGTCCAAGGTAGCTTCACCATAGGCCACAGTCAACATTCGGAATGCGTCCGCGCACTTAATTTTGTTTTTCACACAAAATTTGATACAGATTTTTTGATCAATTTTTTGGTATAGGCAAAAATCGAAGACGAGCCAAAACACGTGCAAGCAAAGCAACTGTCAAAAATTAACTGAACATTCAATATGGCCGAACTTGTCGGCATATGTGAGAGACATGAGTACCAACATAACGCCACAAAAAAATCGAAAATCGAATATACGTAACCCGCGGAAATTCAAAATTCGCGATACTTTTTGAACAGACCTCGTATAAGCTGTTCACTTTTGTAAGAACACACTAGATCTGGTTATTTTGGTTACTTTTATGGTGTGTTACTGACTTTAAATGTCAATTAAAAATATTCCTTACGCTGTAAAACCGACTTTAGGTTGATAAGGTTATGATCATTATAATTAAGATATCATTTTTCATTATGACATATGTCAAATGGATAGACATTTTATAAAAGTGACATTTTTCAATACCAACATGACATACAGCTTCAAAGGTGCAAACTATTGAAAACAAAATTTCCTTTTAGTTCGTTCTTACAAAAGTGAACCGCTTATATATGTATGCAAATGTTAAATTTAAAAATAGATTGCATCTAAAAACCGATAATATCATACAGTTTTATGTATTTAGTGCGTAAATTAAAACCATTTATTTATTCTGTGATACCACGATATTAATTTATCTGGCATTCTGACAGAATTTTGAGGGTGACAGTTTGTTTGATAATAATATAGGTTTTCGTTTTACTTTCGTTTCAATTCACTTAATTCGAAACTGATGTATTTGCGATTCTGTAAAAAATAAAACAAACGCGCCCGCTTCACTTTACTGTGACTTCACCTATAAAAACTTCAGAAAAGATACGCTGACGTCTAAGTACAACGTATTTATTACAACTATTTTTATTTTGCAATAAACTACAATTTACTAAACTATACAAATTATTTTGGTACCAAGTACTAAAAAAAGTGATGTTATAACGCAATTAATACTTTGGTAGTTCCTGTTCTCAGCTGTCACTTATAATTTATAGGTTAGGTTTGTAAGTGATACGATATAAGTTTAACTGAGTTACTATTTGGGTGCTTCTGATAAACTGATGCGTTTCACTAATACTGAAAATATATTTCAGTTAGGAAGTGATATATTTTTTCTGAAGCAGTAGTAAACCAAAAGCATTAACAGAAGAAAATAATCTAACCTTTTTGTAGTAGATCGTTAAACAAGTTTTTAGATTGACCAACCTAAAGCAATAAAATTTGTTGTTGAACAGAGGAACCAGTGTTCCCAATCAAAAATTGGGACGCAAATTTGACAACAATGGTTTGGTCTACTTTCTTTATCTGGGAAGTTTAGTGGGCATGTGCCATATTTAGTTTTATTTTATCTACATTGTTTTCATCATTGGTAACAAGTACTGTTGGCAACCCTTTATGCCGAGTCACACTCACTAGGTTTCTTTACACTTTTCTTTATCTAGGTTCTTTAATCATGTCCAGTGAATGACCAAAAAAGAATTCTAAAACAAGTATACGCCAAGGGAGACATGAAAAAGAAGGCAGATAAAGAGCTCAACAAACTATGTTGGAATCTATAATCTACTATAACGAAAACTGCACTAAAAGACTGTAATGATTGGTAAAGATTCTGTTTGATTACAATTTAAAAAAAAAAACTTGTAACTCATAACTAAAATGGCAGTCAAAGAGAAATGAAATGAACATTTTGGTATAATCTATACAAAAAAGCCATAAACCGCTTTTACATCCTCGTAAAAATTATCAAATAAAAATGATTAGAGCATTGATGACCAATCGATAGCTTAGTGATTTGGTAATATTTGCTGTGACAAACGTTTTCCATTTATATTCCATTTATCTGTTAATCATATGCAGGGGCGTCGAAAGACTGGGAAAGCCGGTAAAAATTACCGGGGCCCGGACAGGCTGCAGTGTCGGGGACTGGATTATTTTTTCTTACAAAGCACTATCCAGTGATATTATTTGTGATTTTGTTGAACAATTTCTTTAATTACTTTGTCGATAATTGTAATCTTATATATAAAAATTAATTTCTATCTGTCAGTCTGTCTGTCTGTCTGTTCTTTATGTAAAGCCAAACGGATAGACCAAATTTAGTACAGGGGGATAAAATTATCCGAGAAATGTTTTAGTAAGGTTCCAACTTCACCCATGTCCGCCTAGGGGGCGTTATGGAGGGTAAACCATCAATTTTGCACTCTCCGTGCAGTTTGAATTCATTACGTAGACTAAACCTTAAGAGATATATTAACATAATGTAGACAAAAAAATGTAGATCTTAACTAGATCTAAAAAAAAAAACAGTGAGAGCCTATACACCTATCATGCACTGATATCGTGTATTGGGCAATTTTCTGTTTTTAAACGTAATAGTTTTTGTATTATCAAGTTTGTGGATACATAACATCAGAGTTTTGTAGTGATGTATCAATTATGTTAGGATAATAAATTAGATGATTTCACGTAGAATCATAATGTATTTAACACTATACATCAGATTAATAATAACGAAGTTATCACAGGGTAAACAGAAATCTGATATGCAGATATGTTGAGAGTTGTGCAATTTGTCAAGAGATGGGACTTAACGCTGTGATTGTTAGTTGTTTATTCTCCACTGCCTAACGGTAGTTAAAATTACTATACCTACCGTTTTATACATTTAACTTTAATGAAGTGAGCGTTATGTTTTACTTTCTTGGAATTAAAGTAGTGAAATGCCGTAGCGAAGCATGGTTACTCCCGCTAGTATGTAATAATAATTGAAACAATAGTGTTGATAGGTACAAGATAGGTCCCAGACTCAGTTTGACCACACTTTATGTATCTATTCATAATTCGTTTAAAAATGACGAATATATCATTGTGACAAGAGAAAATCATTTACATCGTTGATTTTTTGTTTGTTTGTAATACTCTCAAAACGACACATACATCCTAATTAGTCTCTCTTTCCGTCTAGCACGAGCAATCTCAGCTAGTGTTATTCTCTGCTGTTCAAACTGGTTCACTGCACAAGGCACCGAGTTTTTCCACCCTGTGCGATTAATAGATATATTCTCCTAAGATGAATGTAGGAATACATTTTACGCAATATCGACATATTTTTAAATCTGGGTCCACATTAGCTAACCGATCCTGTAATGTATCACGTAACTTAATGCTTGCTTGAAATCTACGTATCATAAACGTATTGCAAACTTCCTGCGAACAGTTCGAGAGTGGATGATGCTATGGCTAGCGTAAGTATGTGATATCTCCAATTTTCACCCTTTACCAATTTTACCCGTTTGGAGGAAGCGGGCACTTTCCAATCCTAGCCGGTGTTAAGCGCATGCTCATATTACCCCTCTGTACAAAATATATTTCAAATCGAAACAGTAGTTTTTGAGATTTGCTGAGGTTGGTGCATTATTTGTTGTAAAATAAGAAAATAACTTTAAGGTACGTCCCTGCATCTCTATTTTTGCAATTTACTTCATCTTGTAACGTTCGGTTGGATATTGAATATCCAATTAACGAATGTCAGGGCATGTCGAGTGTTTATGTGTGCAGAAGCCACTGACCAATGTTCAAATGTCATCGAAAATCATGTTAGCGACATGAACTGGAATTAACATTGCGGTTTAATGTTACGCGCGATCTCACTGCGACGCTCATTCAGTTATAGCGTCGTGCATGGACGCCCGATAAACCTGCATACCTTATAAAGGGTCTTTCAAATTGAGCGCCTTTTTTAGTAAGGTTACATCTTACAGATGGCGCACTGAATGTATCTGTATATATTTCTGTACTCCTTTGTGTACGCTAAAAGATGAACGTAATACTGACCTTATTACTTCTGAAAGTCAATAGCATAGCTAGGGGAAGGGCGGTCCTCAGGCGGTACTTTATTGGGGGCGGCATTTCTGGTCTATTGCAACAAAAAAAAATGATGTGAAGTGTGAATTTTCACACATATCAGGGTTTCGCAGGTATATAATATTTCGCAGGTATATCTGTGCAGGCGGCATGCTGATTGTGTAGGACAAACTTTGCTTTGTAGTAATCACGGTAAAATGAACATTTTTAAAATAATTTATCGTCTGTTAATCTAAGAGCTTTAAAAACAAATTTTATGTTAAAATGTTTTTTTGTTAATTTTAATTCGAATACCTAATAGCATTATTTAGGTTTCTAAATATGTGTATTTTTTTATATAGCAAGGTTCATTAAAATTTTGATGCCTATGGCTTCTATTGGTTGTCATATGCTCCGCCCCTTTGGTTTCGTATACATGACACATAGAATGAAAATATAATTCCAACACTCCAACTGGTTATTAAATTTACGCTCTTAAAAATTAAATGCAACATTTGCCAAAAAATAACTAAAAGTTGACAAAATAATTTAAACAAAATAAAAATGGAAAAAAAAACAAAAAATAAAATTGTCTCCTCTGGCCGGGAGCGAACCTAAGTTTGTTGCGTAGCAGACGAACAAGCTAACCATTAGACCAGGATATGTCTTCCGGTCTAGTGCGTTACATAACTATAACTTCTGTCAACCAAAAAACACAAAAAATGCGTTATTTTACGAAAACATAATCTGATCAAAAATGCATGTTGTACTATTCCAGTTCACACCAATGTACAGTACTTAGAATTTTTTCAGATTTTTAGTTTAAACCATCTGGCAACAGGGAGTGGGGCAAAATTTTTCATGCACAATTTATTCTAAGGATACCTCAATCTCACGATAAGCCACATAACGATCTTGCAGTATCAGTTCCGGCACAGCATCAATGTTTTCCGGAACAAAAACCGATTTTGGGCGACCTTCACGAAATTCGTTCTTAAACGAACTACGGCCACGATTGAAGTCGGTTATCCATCGATAAGCAGTAGTCCGTGATGGTGCTTTTTCGCCAAAAGTCGAATTAAGTCCCCGATGCACTGTTATTTATTTATATATTGTTATAAACTGGATTAACCATATCCAGTATGTTGCTAGTAAAATTAAGTCGTGTAATTATATGTTATATAAATTAAATTTTTTGCGCCGTTATTGACAGCTAAATTAGTTTATACTGCATACATTAAATCTGTTATGAGTTACCGGATAATTCTTTGGGGACAGTCCACCAACTGGAAGAGAATTTTTATATTACAAAAAAGGTCTATAAGAATCCTTTGCGGTGTCACAAGACGCACCTCGTGTAAACAACTATTTAAAGATCTGAAAATTTTAACGTTCGTTTGTTTATATATTCTTGAAATGCTTATGTATGTCAAAGATGCTAAACTATTAAAAAATAGTGCCATACAAAGGTTCTATACTAGAGAAAAAAATAATATACGTCTGCCGCGTTTGCATAATAAACTGTCCAAAACATATCCAAATAGGGGATACGCATAAAATTTATATTTCCTTAAAACTACATTTTTTTGATATTTTAATGTTAGTCACCTAACACAACAAAAATCACATTTTAATTAATATTATAGCCAAATTTTTTAATTAAAATATTGAAAATTTGAATTAAGCCGACCACGCCGCGAAGGTTGCCGAGTAAATACGACTGAGACTGCTGCGGTTTGACGTCACAGATACAGACTAAACATAATCTTTACGTGTGTATATTGTATTGTTTGAGAGTTTTGTATTTGTTTTTAAACAATTTTTCACGCATTTATTATTAAAATAATTTATAAAATATATGTTCTCATATTAAAATGGTCTTCACAAACATAAAGTTTACTTTTTTCTGAAATATCGGTTTTATTTTGCCTCATAGCTTTCAGCCACAAATTTCGCCTTTTCTGTTGTTTTTCGCCATCAGGTAATGATATAAATTATTTTTTCGGATTTCTAATTGAACTATTTGTGCACATCGGTACTAAACAATATTTTCGACTATGTTTCGAAGTACTGGGGCCTGGATCTTCCATATTTTATATATTTTAATATAAAATTTAATTCGGTAAACATGTATAAATTGTTTTTATAGAATTAAACTTTATTTTAATTAAAATCACTCTAACTATACATAACCTAGGCTGTACGCAGTACACTGGGTAGGCTGTACTTAGTTGGGGTATGACGTCACACGTCGTTTTCGCGCGCTACATACATTTATAATTTTTTTAAGCCTTCAAATAAAAAAAAATGCAAAACTCTTTTTTATGTTTATATGCAACAAAAGGAATATAATAAAAAAAAATTAAAACAATCATGCCTATCCCCTATTACATGGGTGCCAAATTATTCAATAAATTACCGTTATCGGTGCGAGAGCTGAACATAAAAAATTTTAAAACTTGTGTTCGTAATTTATAATTAATAAGGCCTATTATAATCTAGAAGAATACATGAATGATGATCTAAGAGACATGTCTATATCATCTTATATGTTTTGAATTTGTGTATATTATTGTTACATTTTTAATTGACTATGTATATGTACTTTCATGTATTTTTTTACTGAAATATATTATTATTATTATTATTATTATTGGGTTAATCTACGTCGAAAGTTGTAAAAAATAATCGCTCGAAAATTTTCACGATTTAATTCCATTTTTAGCCGAGATGAATTTTTTCAAGTTACTGTAAACAACACAAACAGTGCTCGTACATCAAAACGTTCTGAGTACTTATACCGTCAAAAATGTCAAAATTTACGATAGAAGCGTCAGTTGCAAGATGGCAGCACAGTTTAGCGCAATCCCGAAATATAAGGCAACCCTCGTAATTGTTTTTCTTCTGTTAGGGACCACCCCGGGCGGCAGAATCACTAGCTACGCTACTGCTGAAAGTACACAGATTGAAAATATGGTCATGAAACCTGAAAACAGGAGGCCTTGGCTCACCTTGGGCTGTCGCGCCAAAGATGATGTCAGATTATAATACGTCAAAAAGTTGTTGTCTATTAGATTAGTTTCTATTTTGCAACCTTGACGCTGCAGCCTTGAAATGGTTGCGTTTTGCTGTTGCTCTTGCGTTTTTGCGTTGCTGTTACGTTTTTGCGTTGCTCTTGCGTTTTTATTACATTTTGTAAGCGATGAAGAGACAACCAATCAAAAAGTGCCGATGAATATTTATCTAATAAATGTTATTCCATCTGGTAATAAATTATGGAAGAATTAGAAAGATACAGCTGTGACAATAGTGTGTGGTGTGTCACGTTGCGCGCGGCTGCATATCGAAAGTTCAAGTCTTGGTACGTGCCGTACAAAGGGCCAGAATGCTTTGTCTGATTAACGTGTCTTTTGTGTCCGCTCTCAAAGTCCCGCACTACGGAATTACACTTTTTAATCGCTAAAAACGCGCACGCTTCTCTCAAAGCACCTACAACCTGTACAACCCGACCGGACTTATCTTTAAAATTCACACTGAAAATACACTTTGGGTTTTTCTTCAAAAGTATTTTAAAACAGTGTTGACAACTTTTACCATAACCAATTTCCGGACATTGTAAATATCTCATATACATGGTGTAGGTAACAAAATAGAGGAAATACAATTTTCTCTGATGTTTTCAGAAATACAAAAAAATAATTCAAAAGAATTTATAGGGTTTTTAGTGTTTTGATTTATGGATATTGACCAACAAGAGAAAGAAGTTTAGAATTAATATTTTGTTGAGTATAGGTCAAAAAAAAAAACAGAGTTTGTTAAATATTTAAAATTTTCTTTTTATCTGTCTGCTTATTAGTTTCGATTCTATCTAAATCTTTTTCAAAGCCTGAAAAATTCAGGTATTTTACAAATCAGGTATTTTAGAGTATTTCAACAGCTGCATACAACGTATATAAAAAAAATGTGTGAAGTGTGAATTTTCACATATTTCAAGATTTTGTATGTATTTAATAAGTATAAGAATCCAACATAATGCTGGATTTCTAGGAATTTGTACTATAGTCACACCAAAATCAACAGTTTTTTGATAATCATTGTTATTCGTTATTTGAGAACTAAAAGCTTTGGAATTTTTTTTAGAAACTAAATTTATATAACTTTCAAAAATTTCACACTAAAATTTAAATTAAAAAATCCCAATGTTTTTTTTTCTCTACATTTGCTTCGTATTCAAGTCTTCATTAAAGTAATAAGAAATATATTTATAGATGATTTCAGTTTTTTCAATTTCAGGCTTGTATTTCTCACTATTAACAATGTGTTATTTGTTTTATAAATATAATTACTTATGATTTATTCCTTTTTGATACCTTAAAAACAAAAAAAAACTAAAGTAATTCTAACAATACGTTGAATAACGACATATAATAGTAGGCGGAATATTACTCACTACACGCATGAACTCGATCCTCTGCTTTTAAAAAAAATTAATATTATATTTTTAATTAGAAAAAATCAGCTGTGGCCACCACAGGACCAACCGCCATCACAAAGTATTTGTATAAGATACATCCTAGCAGCAGAGTAGAAATAACTTGGCCTAATATTTTCTAACAGAGATATTATTTATCATGACCATGGAAACGTTACATATAAGTATGAAAAAATAGATACTAAGGCCCAGTTGCACAGTTACCGCTTAAGTATTAGTTTAGCTAAACCTTAAGCTTCAGCTTAAACCAAATACTTAAGTGTCAGATGTTGCACAGTCAAAAATAAAAAAATACTTAGCTAAGCCAACTGATATGGTAAATTAATCAAGTTCAAATTATCAAACCGATGCCTATAGACGGGAGTGCGGCGAGGGCGAATAAATAAATTAATGTATAACATTTCCTCCTCATAATCATCATCATATTCCTCATTCACTTCAACCAAATTAATTTTATCCATTTTAATATGACAGATAACCAAAAATTTGCAGCAATCTGACAGCTTATTTTGGTTAAACAAAACAAATCTACCACTTAAGTATTTTCCTATTTAAGCTTAAGTTTAAACCAAAAACTGAAACTGTGCAACAACTAAACCATAAACTAAAACTTAAGCCTAAATAAAAACTTAAGCGGTTACTGTGCAACCGGGCCTTAGAAAACATAAAATTTTCGTTTTATCAAAAATTGTCTCAAATAAAAGTTATTAATTATTGCTTTTATAGCAAGTTTTGTAAAATAATTTTTTTCGATATATTTTTCGGTTGTTAAATATTCGCAAAAATCTTACAATCAACTCCCATTTCTAGTCAGCCGATTTTCACCAAAAATTGATCAAGTTTTGCAATTGTTTTTTTTTTGATTTTCACCAAAAATTGATCAATTCTGCCATTGATGTCAGAAGCTTAAATATGAAATTTCATAAAAATCATTTTAGCCGAATTTGCTCTGCACGTGTACACAGACAGACAGATGGACGGACGGAAAACAGACAGACAGACAGACAGATAGACCGATAGACATCATGCTAAAAATAGTCAAAACGTTATGTAGGGACCTCAATTAGTGGAGATCCATCGAAATCTCGAAATGTCAAAATCGGTATGATCACAATACCTCCCTTATATATGTTGGCGGTCGGTAAAAAACACACACACTACATAAGCCATAAATACAAAAAATTCATAACATTATTAGCCATAATTTATCCAGGAATTAAAAAAATAATTAATTTTTTAACGGAAAAACTACAATATTTTCCAAAAACGAAATCTGATCAAAAATTCCTCGCTAATAGTTTAGGTTAAGATCAATGTTCATTACTTAGGATTTTTTTAATTAAACCCCATTGGGTTAAAAGGTGCGAGACAGTATTTTTTTATTACTTTTTTGAAAAAAATCGTATTAAAATAAAGAAAAATTTGAAAACTACTCATTCTTCATACCTTAGGAGATTTATGGAGTTTTTTTTCAGATTTTTAGATCAACCCTACTGGAAGATAGGATAGGGGACAAAAGTTTTTTGACATATTTTTGGCGAAAATTCTATAAAAAAAAATTGATTTCTCAAAATTAAAAATTTGCTTCTTTATCGACGTATTGAGAGGTTTTATTTGAATCTTTCATTAAATACATATTTGTTTATAATTATCCCGTGATGTGTTTTTTTTTTTCTCTCGTTTACTCCTATATGTGTTAATTTTTCGTATATGTGCGTCAAAGAGTTGTATAAGCATACCAAATTTCAACATTCTATGTTCAGCCGTTTGGCTACCTACAATTTCTACCGTACAGACAGATAGACAGACAGAGACATGAGTGACGTTAAGGGGTTTTTGGTAGTCATACCTACAAAACCCTAAAAATCCAAAAATATAATGATTATTTAAACATATTAACATTTTTTTATTTAGTTTAACGGAAACAATTATTCATTATCCTATTCTCAAAACGGACAGTATTTTTGGAAGTTGAAAAGAATTTTCTTAATATATTCAGGTAGAGTACGCTTGTTCTTTTAAAATGCTCTATATTGATCGCAAGAGATTGAGGGTTAGGCATGTTGCTTTGGACAGCTCTCTCAGTAATTTGCTGAAAGAGTCTTTTTACGGTTCGTTGCGAGCCAAACGACGTAAAAATTCTAATTATTTTCGTTAATCTTGTGAAAATTAACAGAGAATTACAGGCCACTTGACTACAACTGGGTAAAACGACCTTCCTCCTACACTAGTACGAATAATGAAAAGAACGGCCATGATGGAAATTTATTTTCAATACCTTATTAACGCTGACGAAGATTATTAAATTTAAATTATAATTCTGCTTTATTTTCCGGTAAAACCAAGTATATAAGAGTACTTGGTAAGAGTACTCATTCATGTGTTTGTCTGTATGTGTGTATGTCTGTCTCTTTGTCTGGACAGTAGATTTGTGTTCAAACGGTTAAACCTAGAGTTAGAATTTGGCAAGCATAGTATATTGTCCCACGTATAAAAAATACTCATACGTAGATTTACGAATGAAAAGTAATTTTTAAAAATACTTTTTATTTTGCGAAATTTTTATCAAAAATGTGCTACAGAATTTTTGTCCAATACCATGGAAACCAGAGGGGTTCATTTAAAATTGTGAAAAAGTATCTGAATAATACACATTGATGTGACCTAGCATACCACAATATGAATTTTTGATTATATTACTTTATCAAAAAATTTCAAATTTTTTGGATCGTAATTTTTTTTTTAACAATTAGGATAGTGATGACGAACCTATGACCCGTGGGTCACTCAGTGACCCATATGACGATTTCAAATGATCCTTACAAAAGAAGATCTTTGTAGTTCTGAAGATTCTGATGAGATATTCTAAGATAACTAAGGTAGAATCTAAGCCACCGCATTCATGAAATAGGTTAGGAAAATCGACAAATATGGTAATATGCGAGATGGAATTCAACTATAGGCTATTCCAAATCTTTAGGCGGAACTAAATGGAATTTTAATTTTTGTAAGTTGTCACAAGTTCACTTTTTCTGATTGAAGAAGGCTTTTGTTTAACCGATAAAAATTACTAGTTCTTAAAATCTAGTTCCGCTTAAACCAAAGAAATAGACTATATTACCTGTTGTATATACTTGTATTATACACATCAAACAAAAGGTCGCTAACTCAGGTAGAGTTAACAAGATTAGCAGGAGGTTCAACACAAATAGTTACACCCAGTGATGGCATCCTAAATTTTCAGGAAGTGGTTCTATAAAGTCATGTGATATCTAGGAATCTATTCTGTATTTTTAAGAGTGAAAACAAATCACTTACTTCCATTTATTAAATATAAGGAAACAAGTTTAAGAACGTATTATTAATAACCTATAAAATAAATAATACATTTGCAATGCTGCAGGGCATGGCGCACGATTCAAAACTGAAGTCAGAGTAATTAATTTATTTTTAATAATTGTAACAACCGGTTCCCTAAGGTATCAATAATTTTAAGAAACGGTTCGCGCGAACCCGTCCGAACTGGTAAGATGCCATCACTAGTTACACCCTAAAAAAGTATGCATATGTATGCATTATATATTTGACCCGCGGTTTGAATCTACAAAATTTCAAATACAACCAGTCTAGGGAAAAAGGTTCGCCATGGCTGCATTAGGGTAACAAATGAAAGCTTTTAAATTATAGAGCAAAAAGCAAGTTTAAAAACATCTTCTCCTTTTAACGTGATTTTTTACAAAAATATAGGTCCTGTCTTTGCTGTAAGCGGAACTAAATGGGAATTTCCTTCTTTTAGGTTGTCCCGAGAAGGGACCTAGCTTGGGTTATTTCATGTTTCATGTTGGTATAAGAAAATTTCAAATTCCTAAAGTGAAACCATGGAAACGAATGACAGTTGTTTAAAATATAGTACATTTTTTGTCTTTAAAATATCTATACAAAAAATGGGAAATTTTTATTAAGAATAACACAAAAACTTAAAATGTAATTAAACCGACATTTTATAATGACAGTCAATTTAATCTAGAATTTGCAATGTGAGTATGATTTACAAAGCTTAAACAAAATTACCAAAAGTCCGATTTAATAGATAAAAACTACTAGATTTCAAAATCTAGTTCCAACTAAAAGTTTGGAATAATCTATATTATATGAAGAAACAATCCAAAAATCTGGAAAAAAATTGTTTGATACATATATACAGTCTGTTCCAAACGGTTAAGCGGAACTAAATTTTGCAATCTAGTTACTTTCATCGTTTAAATCGTGCTTTTCGACCGTTTTGTTTAAGCTTTGTAAATCATACTTACAATACACATTTTTTGGTTAAGGTTAATATCATTTTAAATTGTCATTTTCTTTATATTTTGATTTTTTGTGTCATTCTTAATACAAATTTCCCATTTATTAATTTTTTTGTCATTAAAATATATAAAAAAATAATTTAATTTTGACATAGGTCATTCGTTTCCATGGTTTCATTGTTGTAATTTTAAATTTTGACATCCCAACGTGAAAAATGAAATAACCCAAGCAAGGTCCCTTGTCGTGACAACCTAAAAGAACGAAATTCCCATTTAGTTCCGCCTAAGCGTTTGAAACAGACTGTATATTGATTTTTTTGAATCGGCGCTTCATATTTTTTATGCACATATAGGCTATTCCAAACGTTTATGCGGAACTAGATTTGAAAATCTAGTAATTTTTATCTATTAATTCGGACTTTTGGTCATTTTGTTTAAGCTTTGTAAATTAAACTCAGATTGCATATTCTAGATTAAATTGATTCTCATTATAAAATGTCTTTTTCATTGCATTTTGATTTTTTGTCATTCTTAATAAAAAATTTCCATTTATTTATTTTTGTCTCTTCAAAATATGTAAAAAAGTATAAATATTTTTAATAAATGTCATTCGTTTCCTTGGTTTCACTGTTGAAATTTTAAATTTTCACATACCAACGTGAAATATGAAATAACCCAAGCAAGATCCCTTTTCGTGACAACCTAAAGAACGAAATTACCATTTAGTTCCACCTAAACGTTTGGAATAGCCTGTACATAGATTCAGAGCCGCAGTAAGGAAAACTTCCGCTACGGTCAAAACCGTGTTTTGGCGCCCTTGGCAAATAAATGTAAGTGATAAGCAAAAACAAGGTTCTCACCTCCCAAACTCTAAATGATGAGCAAAAAAAAAGGTCTTCACCTCCCAAAATCCAAGTGATGAGAAAAAAAAGGTCCTCACCTCCCAAAATCCAAGTGATGAGCAAAAAAAAGGTCCTCACCTTCGCAATGTGGCGCCCCTTAGTCAAGCTCGTCAGCGCCCTTTTCTTTAGTGCGCTAGAGGCCGTCGCCGCCTCCGTCCCCCGTTACTGCGGCTCTGCATAAGTTAAATGATTTAAAAACAATTAAAAAATAAATTAATAAACCGATTGCAGCTTAATTTGGACTTCTGATTAGGCCGCACACTATGTTCTGAACCAACCGCCCCTGGTTGTTAATGAACTTCAAGTTCATATATTAGACAACTTATTTTTTGTACGCATAGTAGTGGTATTTTTATGTTTTAACTTCAATGTACATTATTTTAAGGAAGCGCTATAATTTAACCTCCAAAAACCACTCAGTATCCTAGATGTCTGAGCTGAGACCGGAACAGGAAAAAACAAATAACACCAAACACCGACAAAACACAATGCTGACCTCAACAAGTCCAACTCTCTCTTCATCACTATACCACGGAATATATCCATCTTAGTCCCACTCTCATTCACTCCCCGACATTTTTTACGGTTCATTTTGTTTTTCGCCGAACGCTGATGGCCTGGACCGATGTTTCTTAGGGCCTTAAATGAGTTGGCGTTAGAGATTTTCAGAATACCCCATCCATCAAGTTTTTCGCACTCACCTAACATCTACTGGCACATAGCAGCCTTGCATAAACCCTTAGAGATTTATTAAATGCTAAAATATGTGGGGACAAAACACAAAACTTTGATACAGTGAGAATATTTTTTTCTTTCTTCGCAAACATTTCTTTGGGATATCGTAAATCTTTATATTTTTATAAGGATCTTGGGTTTCGTTTACAAATTAATTTTTTATGAAATAAAATATTTCATTCGAGCTCCATCAAACAATGTCATTTTTGCACACAAATTAAATAACAAAATTCCATCAATATGTACCATGAGTTCAAATATAAATTACATAAGGGTTGGCTGTGGAAAAATAAAATAATGTCTATTGCAGGCTTTATATAACAATTGACTGACGTTTAGGCACAGCCTTTGTAATCATTAAAACTGGAAATTACTTTTTATTTTTTTTTAATTATATTGTTTTATTGGCCTTTAGTCTATACAACCATATTAGCCAGCTAAATACAAATTTATACATTATATACAATATAGTTTTTGATTTCATAGGTACAGAATAATACACATAAAAAAGAAGCTGTTCAAAATGACCACCATTTTCTTGCAGACACAAATTTACTCGTCTTTTCATACTATTAAAAGCATTTATAAGAATTTGAGGAGTTATATTGGCACACTGTTTGGTAATTCTGTTTTGTATTTCCTCGATATTGTTAATAGGAGTCTTGTATACATTATTTTTCAGATAAGATAATATAAAGTAATCTAAAATAGTCATGTCTGGTGATCTAGGTGGAAATTCTGGATTTGAACGTAAACTAATCATTTAATCGTAAAAAAATTCACTAAAAAATCAAAAAAAAAATCTTCAAAAAAGAAAATCTAGTTCCGCTTCTAGTACTTCAAGTATTTTCAAGTTGTATTTTGAAGTAGGTACGACTTGAAAGTGCATTTTTTTTTATTATATATTTTTTTCATTGCTCTCCGAGCTACAGATAACTCAAGAGTATGGATGCAAATGTGTTTAAGTTTAAATGGAAGGCACTTTGAACACTTTTTTTCACAGTTTTTTGTCAACCGTAAAAGATATTAAAAAAATGTTTAAGTAAAAGTTGTTGAAAAGCTCTATCCAAAGATATCCAATATGACATACGTTCCCATTTAAAAATTTGAAATCGTCCTTGATATCCTGTAATTCCGTTTTTTCCGGAAAATTTCAATACTATCATTCAATTTTGTGGATAAATTTTAGTTAAAAATGTTTCCCAACTTGCTCACACGTCGCCTTTTCGAAAAAACTCTGATCTCATTATCTTGATACACCATAATATAGGGGGGCCGCAAACAATATTTACATAATTTCGGGGGGTCCCAGGCAAGAAAAGGTTGAGAAACGCTGGTGTAGTATATAGATTTTTAGGTTAAATTCAATGTATTTCTATTTTCTTTTCTTTGATCATATGTTTGGATCACATCAGTCCTTTTTAGGACTACTTAGCCTATTAGAATAGTTTATTTGTTTCTATTCTGTTCTTATTCTTATATTTGCCCTATATAGCCTTCAATTTTATTAATACAGATTTGTCATCAATTCAATGCTGGATTTCTTACACTTAATAAATGCCTACAAAACCCTGAAATGTGTGAAAATTCACACTTCACATAAATTATTTACATTTAGACTCCATTTTAATCATTTACCAGTTAATCAGCAACTGATCTTTCGAAAATTACTTACCCGAATATGAATCATACTTGTCGGGTTACTTGCTTACGAAATAAGCAAGCAAGTAACTTGCCCAATTGACCTGCCTCTCTACTTGCTCTATATAAACTAGCTTTCAATGATGCAATAGGAAACAAAACACACGAATATATTCCTATATACAGTAGGGTTTCTGGACTCGACTCGACTGGACTCGGACTCGTCGAATATATGGGTAATTACTCGGTACTCGACTCTAATACTCGACGAGTCCACGTTTTTAAAATTAAGTAAAAACCAGTAAATTCAAAAGGTGCTTTCTAGAAATGTTTTGATAGTACGCATTAGTATTTCTCAAATATTTCTACCTTAAGATAAAAAGCAATTAAATTGTTATATCTAGTTTTATAATTTAAATTTTGAAAATAAATAAATTGATTAATAAATAAATTTCTGTACATATTCTTTTTAATTTCTTGAAACGACCACAAATTTCAGTTGATAATCTAGTGATGTAATAAATAATTCTAATTTTAACAAATTGTGCATTTTATCTTTTGTTGCAAAAACTTCACCTATGAGAATCATTATTGAGCTCCAAAATATTAAACGTTTTCGCTTATTAATTTCAGTTTAGATTTAGATCCGGACTCGACGAGTTTTCAAAATTTACGGCGAGTCCGAGTCCTAAAAACTCAAGTTTCCAGAAACTCTAATATACAGTTTGAAAATCACTGGTCCACCTATTCATATCTAGTTCTAATAACTGAGATCTTGTCGATATTTCTCATCTGGCAATAAGCCGTGGATTGCCTCCACTACAATACATAGATGCTGCACTGTTGTTTTAATAATCCAAGCCTCCTTCCTTTTTAATCAAAATGTCGATGGTGAAAAAAAAATAAAAGACTCTTGTTTGTTCCGGTTCGACAAACGGAACTAAAAAAAAAAAAAAAACGGAGGTCTGAAAGCGAGTGATAATTAAAGACTATACAAATAGCGTACAACGCCAAATTTACCAACGAAGCATGTCGACGTCCCAGTGCGACCATAAGCGCCGATAAAGGGTTGCTATAAAACGTCCGTGAAGAGAAGATAAATATAACTAAATCAATACATTCTTTTAATTAACACGCATTTAATAAAACCATACTTCTACACGAATCACAAAAGTAAATAGACGCATCGAATGAAATCTATTATAATTAAAAAATTGTAATAAATTGAAAACAATTTAGAATTTAATTTAACAAGGTTTGTTAGAACCTGTTTAGAACCACTAAGAGGACACCGCACTTTTTAAATTAGGGTGTATATCAGTGGTTGAGAAACACTGTTTTTTTGCCCTATATAAGGGCCACCGCTTGGGTGTCAGCTGCCCGAGCGCAAACTTCAGAATACCCGCTACTATTAAGATTATACAAATCTTGTCCGTTATGCAATACTTGACAAAAACATTTAGTTATCAAACTTATTTACAAGGACATGTGTACATAGGCGTATATTCTATTTTTATTACCTTATACCAGCGATATTCAAACTGTGTTCCATAGAACCCTGTGGTTCCACATATGGTCCTGAAGTTTTGTTATAAAATTTTCGGTTTTGTAGTTTAGAGGTAAAGACCTTTTTTGTTTTTTGCTCATTACTTGGATTTTGGAGGTGAGGACTTTTTTTGCTCATCACTTGGATTTTGGAGATGAGGACATTTTTCTTACTTATATTTTGGAAGTGAGCTTAATTACGTACAGTAAATTTAATAAAATATACTGTATTTCCAATTTTTTTTTTCAATCTTAGGGTTTATCTCAACTGAAATCTGGTCACCCTGCATAGGTGTCAACCTTATGTTATTATTATTATTATTTTTTTTTTTTTTTTTGGGTTCCGAGGTATATTGTTAGACTGTGAAGGGTTCCACGATTCGAGAAAGGTTGAAGACCACTGCCTTATACGAATTAATTATTAAATGAACACTATTTTTCTCTACACGACAATGAGTTAATAACAGGTATTAAGTTAGGAACACATATTTTCGTTGTTCCGCGGGTTCAACAAACGTACTAGTTCGGACAAACGAAGTAATCTGATTGGTTCTTTGTTAAATTGGGATTTTCAGCTGTGAATTAGAATAGAGTTTTGATATTTTTAAACTCATTGTTTACTGCTATGTAACTGACAAGAAATAATGATCGCACGGTTCTAGATTCGACCCAAAATTCCGCCCCTTTGATGAACTGCCGGGTACGGCGCACACTTTGAACACTGTGCCAACTGTGTGTTGAACTCAAATTTATTTGGATTTTTTTTCCCTAATTTTTTATTTAATTACTTTTTTTTTTTTTGTTCATTAACTAATTTGGATTTCCTTTTTTGTCATCCAGATTGGATTTCCTTTTTTTTTGCTCAGTTAGTTTGGATTACGTTTTTTTCACTCATCAGTCTATTTGGATTCATATTTTTTTTTACTCATCAGTCAATTTGGATTTTTTTCCGGAGAAAGAGGGAAAATCTTCTCAAGAGACCAAGCAGCCCCGCGCTCTCTGGTACTGTCGGATTTCTACTGACTAAAAACCCCCCTCCCTATGTCTTCCGGAGGACAACCCGGAACCGTTAGGGAAACATATCTTCAGGGTGCCTCCTCCATCTAGATGTACCTTATCTCATGGAATTTGCCCTTCCCGCTCCGCAGTCTTCTTTTTCTTTAATACCTTTTTGCTGTAGGTCTCAACTGCTGACCAGCTATATTCCCTTGCCAGCATCTTGCCGACTAGAGTCACAGGTGTGACACTTCCTACTACTTCGATCATCTCACTCCTGTCCTCCGTCCATTCCGGGCACCGAAAAAGGGTGTGTTCATTGTTGTCCTCTTCTGTTCCATAAAAAACACATGTGCTGTCCTCAGCTTTCTTAATCCTTTTAATTTTGGAACAGTTTGGCCCTAATCCTTTAATCTGGTTCCAGCTTTTCCCTCACGCATTCCTCTCCTTCTGTATTGACCGTCACCAAATTAATTTGGGTCGTCCAACGCGCCCCTTGTTCTGCGGGTTCCAGTCCAAAACTTGTTTTGTAATGTTGTTCTCGCCTAAGGATATGACCTATCCAATTCCATTTGCGCTTCTTGATTTCTTGTCGAATCACTGTTTGTTCTGTGAACTGCCATACGTCTTTATTAGTGATGGTATTGGGCCAGTGAAGGCCTTATAATTCACAAACATCTTATATAATAAACCGCTTTGTCTGTTGTTCCATATTCGGAACTCTTCGTATACACTCGAACAGTCTCGGAGTGTTACGATAAGAGAAGCATACGATGCATAATAAACTACAGATAGAATAAACTATGCATAACAAGAAAGAGGATAGAATAAACTAGCTATCAGTAGCGCACCCAGGAATTTGGGGGGGGGCCGTTAGACAAAAAAAAAGTGAAGATATAAAAGAAAGCTCCTCGCTTCTGAAATACAAGTAATGACCAAAAAAAAAAAGGCTTCACTTGTAAAATACAAGGGATGAGCAAAAAAAAGGTCCTCACTTGTAAAATACAAGTGAAGAGCAAGAAAAAAGGTCCTCATCTCTACTTTTAAATCCATATCTATATATTTATCTAAGATCATAATGCTAGGAGATTTAAAAATTTGGTATTTCCATCCTTTACAGGGGGGGGGGCTGGGTGCGCCGCTGCTAGCTATCCCTAGCTAATTTATTAATAAATGTTTTTTAATTTGCTGGTCATCGTTTCTGGGATTCGTCAAGTCGCACATGCATATAATTATAGTTAATAAATAAATTTCAGCGATTGTAGCTTGGGGTCTTAGAATCTCAAAGGCTCTCAAGGATAAAACTCGGAAGGTGGCAAAGAATGTATTTAATAAGAGACGGGGCTCAAAATTAGACTGTGCTTGAGGTCATCAACGTGCTTAAAGCTTCACTGCTTTAGTTTTAGTTAACTAAATTTTTGAATCCATATTTTCATAGTTTTCACATCGGTCACTATTTTTCAAACGCCCTCCAATAATTAATTTCAAATTTATTACCCCCTCAAAAGATCAAATCGCCTCCGTTGAGAATCACTGTATCTGATAAACTGTATCGACTTTCATACCTAAATAAATAACAATACTAAAATTTAAGTAACCTTGGGTGCTGTTTCGTTTTGAGGTGTTTTAAACCTATAATACGGGATGAGTCCTTTTAAACGGGCGCTCCTTTTATTGATTCGTCATCAGGTTGATTTTCAATTAGAAGCAAGTGGTTACCATGGGAACAGACGCGAACGACGGCGGCGTCCTTTACCATAGCCGTGGTACATGACGCGTCTTTTTGAAAGTCATGTAAAACTTTTTAAAACTGGGATTTCTCGCCTTTGCATAATTATCGTTATCACTTGGATTCATAATATAGGTTTAGGCATAAACAATAAAATACTAAACACCTTTACACAATCAATTTATTAACATCAAAAAACCATTAGCAAATACTTAGCTCCTGGTCATATTATAAGACGAACTTTGATTCTTATAGAATAGAATATAATTCAGATTACGAGGAGAAAAAAGCTACTAATTTTATTTTTACAAGCCTACAAAGATCAGTTAATATCTTTAAAAATTAGTGAATAAGAAACAACAAGGTTTGGTTTTTATTTATTTTTGTAAATTCGTTTAGTTCTGTTTTATCATCTAGTTCTAAACAAATTTGATTTGCTTACATTTAAAACCGCTAAATGCTAACGCCATCGTATGTGTCATTTATTAAGCTACACGGAAACATCTGACAGTTGTTGTGAATAACCTAAATTGACTGCATAGTACAGTCTGTTCCAAACGGTTAAGCGGAACTAAATTTTGCAATCTAGTTACTTTCATCGTTTAAATCGTGCTTTTCGACCGTTTTGTTTAAGCTTTGTAAATCATACTTACAATAAACATTTTTTGGTTAAGGTTAATATCATTTTAAAATGTCATTTTCTTTATATTTTGATTTTTTGTGTCATTCTTAATACAAATTTCCCATTTATTTATTTTTTTGTCATTAAAATATCTTAAAAAAAATTTATATTTGACATATGTCATTCGTTTCCATGGTTTCATTGTTGGAATTTTAAATTTTGACATCCCAACGTGAAAAATGAAATAACCCAAGCAAGGTCCCGTCTCGTGACAACCTAAAAGAACTAAATCCCCATATAGTTCCGCTTAACCGTTTGGAACAGACTGTATGTATAAAATTTTATTGTTAACAATTTCATTCTTAAAAATTCAAGTATTGAAAGTGTTGCAATTTGAAAAATTGATCCAAATAACAGCAGTGACGATAGTGATATATTAATGAATACACCACCAAATATTGAACATTCAAAATTTTTCTTATAAAAAATAGTTTTACGCACAACAAAATATAATGTGCACCTTTACCATAAAATTCTTTTTCGACTTCCATCTGTTTGGAGACCTCGGCTGTGCCTTGTCCATCGAATTTAGATGCGGACGAAAAATAATCTACTTTTTAGCCATGACACTTAAATAACTATTTCAACTGTGTCTTTTTTTACAGACTGGAAAACATTTTCATCGAACTTCACTTCTCATCAAGGCATTCAACCATAAATTTAGACTGGATCTGGAGCTTAATACGTAAGTACTAATCCTTGATATTCTTCTTCCAAAGCACTAAAGAATATTTTCGTTTACCTTTGTTAGAGTCTATGTTTCATTGTCATATAATATGACTGCACGTATTATAGTTATATATAAAGAGATAATAATTCAAATTTTATGTTTCAGTCAATTACTTGCCCCCAACTTGATGCAAAAACATTTTCTACCGAGTGGAGCAGAACAGGTTTCTAAACAAGTAAGTGAACGAATAAGCATTAATTTTGTACTTTATCTAATAAACAGTCATAGCAAGCCTAGTTGGGAACCCGGTGTGGGCAATTTAAATGTCACTTTTTTGGTTGTTTTCTATAATACTTTCGATCTAATAACTACAAAAAAATCCGCCACGGTGCCGCCATTTCTTTGGCGCTTTTTTAGCGCCACTGTTGCAAAGGCATAGCGTATATTAGGCGTTTACGTTTATTCAATCCACAAGATTGCTCAGATTGATCTAGTGACGTCACAAGATTAGTCGTATTGCTCAGATTTTGGTAACATTCGAGTTGTACAGGGTAGAGCGAGCGCTGAGCGACAGTTGATGATGACGTCATGAATAGAAGACTGACGGAGCGCAACAATTCGAACACGGAGTGAACTTGGATTGTGACGTAGAATCTAACCCTACAATTTTAGGCGGTGTTTTTACTGTCAGATTAGTTCACTTCGGTCATGCAACAAAATTATGTACTTCGGTTTGCCGCTGAATTATTTTTCAATGATGAAGATGATGAATCTGAACAAGTAATTTTAGAACAAGTGTGGGGGTTTGCAGAAAATACGGTACCAAATTTCACAGATCATCAATTCAAATCAAATTTTCGGGTATCTCCTAAAGTTTTCGAAAATGTTCTTGGAAAACAACTGTAAGCAGTGCCTGACGAAGTTCATCTGAGACCAGGGATAAATCCCGAAACAAAACTCGAGAAACAGCTTATGATAGCATTATGGTACCTTGCCAACATTAAGAGCTCTAATAAATTTACAAATAGAACATAACCCAATTTTAAGCACGGAGTATTTTATTTATTTTTATATTGTGTTTACAAACGCAGTACAGGTTTCGAAGTTAATAAAAAGTCACAAATACAAAAAAAATTGATGTAAAAGTGTGAATTTTTACACATTTCAGGGTTTTGCAGGTATTTAGGAAGTGAATGATGATTATTTTGGAAGCGAAAACAAATTTTATATTAAAATATTTTTTTTGTTAATTTTAATTCGAACGCCTAATACCATTATTTAGGTTTCTAAATATGTGCAGTATTTTTTTTTTTATATAGCAAGGTTCATTAAGAATTTTAAAAATTGCGCCTATGGCTTCCATTGGTTGTTATAAGTTCCGCCCCTCTGATTTCGTGTACATTGAAACAGAATTAAATTATAATTTAAACAATTTCCACTGGCTATTAAATTTACGCTTTCAAAAATTTTATGCAACATTTGCCAAAATATAACTAGAATTTTGAAAAAATAATTTAAACAATATAAAAATTTAAAAAAAAACAAAAAATAATATTGTCTCTTCTCACAGGGTTCGATCCCTTTCGGATCGGGTTACTTGGGTGAAAAATCAGCGTCAAATACCACTAGACCAACATAAACGTTACAGTGTGGCGTGTTACAAAGCTATAACTTGTGTACATTATTAGCCAAAAATCACAAAAAATGCGTTTTTTTCCAAAAACCTAATCTGATCAAAAATTCCTGTTGTACTATTCCGGTTCACACCAATGTACGTTACTTAGAATTTTTTTGTGGGACAAAAAATTTTTTGCACAATTTTGGCAAAAATCGCTTCAAAATAATTTATTTTGCAAAAATAAAAATTTGATCTTTAATCCACGTACCAAGGGCTTTCATTTGATACCCTACTCAGAATTATAAAAAAATATATTTTTTTTCGATGAGCACATATTTGTTTATATTTTTAGGGGGATATGTTTTTTAGATGTTTTAGTATTTTTCCTATGTGCGGGTCAAAGAGTTGTATAAGCATGCCAAATTTCAACTCTCTAAGTTTAGCCGTTTGGCTACAATTTTTACCGAACAGACAGACAGACAGACAGACAGACAGACAGACAGACAGACAGACAGACAGACAGACAGACAGACAGACAGACAGACAGACAGACAGACAGACAGACAGACAGACAGACAGACAGACAGACAGACAGACAGACAGACAGACAGACAGACAGACAGACAGACAGACAGACAGACAGACAGACAGACAGACAGACAGACAGACAGACAGACAGACAGACAGACAGACAGACAGACAGACAGACAGACAGACAGACAGACAGACAGACAGACAGACAGACAGACAGACAGACAGACGACAAAATGACGGTATAAGGGTTTTTTGGTCATACCTACAAAACCTTAAAAATGGTAGTACTTTTCCTGCCATTCCCCCACCTTTTTCCGTCATACCCCATATGCCCGGTCTTAAAACCCCGGGTACATAGAGCGCACTCTGAATACACCCTCGACCGCAAAACGAATATAATTGGGTGTACTCCGAGCATCAAATCGAACAAGTTTAAGTGTACAGAACGTGCACGGAGCACTCGGAGCGTCAAATCGAATATACACATTTTTGTAAGCAATATGTCTGAATTTAAGTAGTATGGTGGCGTTAAATGCAACTGTCAAATTTCTGTCGTTAATTATAACTTCTACCGAGTTTTGTTTATTATATGTTTATAAATATGAGTTTATTAATTACCAATAATGGAGTGCTATCACAAACGGCACTTATTTCGTCCATTTTGCTTAAGTTATGTTTACATCACTTTCAAGTTGACTGTAAGATTCAATTAACCCCCAACACCAGCAACCATTAATCCAAGTAATCCTGCTAGTCATCGGATTGTTTAGAAATGACGGAGCGCTCCGGCGGATCAATCGGATGGACTAAAAATAAGCTACTATGTACGCTCCGACTTAAAGTCACTCGATTATACAAAGTAGCGCAAGCCTTTGAAGAAGCCGACAGACCCCAGGGTTTGATTGGCAACATTGCTTCCCCTATTAAGCAAACTAAAGCAGCAATTTTTACGTTCTTAAATTTACGTCTGCGCTGTCACATCTCTCTTTCTCGCTCTAATTTAATAACTTCCTTTGTCAGCGGTTTGAATATTTAAGATTGAGTTTCATTTAAATTTATATATTATATCCATTTTATTTAATAAAAATTAAAAAATTAATTGAAATTGTACCACAATTTTGTTATAGTGCATCTTTGATTAAAAAAATCGTGATTACAATGTTTAAAATAAAAATTTTGGTAGTACTAGTTTCTTTTTTTTTTACTGTTGGAATCACTGAAAATCATTTGTGTTGGTGACATTTTTAACCCCAATATGGCCGCCGTTGTGCTACTTTGTATAATCTAGTGACTTTACTCCGACTGACTTTACGACCGGATCGGGAGCACTTGGATTGCTCGGATTGATCTAACTGACTAAACGTAAACGCCTATTACCACGGCACTGTTTATAAGTAATACTTGCGTATGGAGATATCTTATAATCTGTCAGAAAATTGTCAAGTTAGCATCGTGGCAAAGTTATATTTCGTGCGACCAAGGGATTTCTCTGCGAGCACATTGTCAAGTGGCTGTTCTTTACGCTCGCGATCTTGTTAAGCTTCAAAGGTATTCATTTCATTTCAAACAATCAAGCAAATTCTTTGAAATTCATTAGCTCATTCTCTCCGAAAGGAAAAATGTAGAAATTCAAAGACGAACTTTAGTGACGCTTTTACAAAGGTCGGTTACATGATCACTTGCACCAGATAACGCTTCATAAGAGACTTTTTTTTCATATCGAGAAATGTATAAGTTCCTCGGAAAAGATTAAATTAATTATTTTGCGATTTCACGGAAATATGGTACTGTTATTACTGGAAAAAGTAAAGGGCATATTACAAAAATATTCCCCAGCTTTCCTAATACCAACCTTCAAGGTTGGTTTTGAGTGGAAGAAAGAGGAGATAATTCAAAGAAGTGAGATGAAGACCAGAGCTGGTCATAGGAGGCGCAGAAAGTGTACTACTCCCGGCCACGCGATGTTATTAGGGTTTTGTATGTATGATTAAAAACCCCTTATAACGTCGCTCATATGTCTGTCTGGCTGAACCTAGGAAGTTGAAATTTAACATGTTTGTACAACCCTTTGAACCACACATAAGAAAACTATTTACTTTTTTAAATATAAACAAACATGTTTCAAACGAAAAATTAATAAATTTTTCTTTTTTTTTGAGTGGGGTATCAAATGAGACCTCTAAATACGTGGATATACCAACAAATTTAATTTTTTTTTAATAGTGTATTCGCCAAAAATGTGCTATAACTTCTGTCCCCCACCCTATTTCCCATAGCGATTGTTCTAAAATTCTGATTAGGGTTTTGTAGGTGTGACCACCAAAAATCCCTTATAACGTCACTCATGTGTCTGTCTGTCTGTCTGTCTATCTGTCTGATGGAACTTTGATGGGAACCGGAATAGTTCAACAGGAATTTTTGATTAGATAAGTTTTTCGAAAAATGTCGATTTTTTGTCGTAGATGATTTTTTTTTTAAAATTATTATGTGGTATCAAAAGAAAGCTCTTAAGGCGGCGCACAACCCTATAGTTCCCTATAGTTTCTTATACAAAACTAATAATCGGAAATAAAATTAATAACAATCTATATAGCAAAATTTGCAGCGAATTTTTATCTATCTAATAGGATATTTTAAATTTTAGATAAAATTGTTATGTAATTGTAATTAAGCAAATTGCATTATAGACGCCATCTTGTAAACTAATCGACGTATATTTGTGTACGATGCGGCAAATTGTAGCTAAAGCTTCATTCTACAAAAAGGTTTTTAGCTATTATGTTCTATTGTGAAAACTACTTATAATTATTGTACTTGGTAGTCTATATTTGCCGCCATCTTGAATCTGCCGCGGTTCTCAAAATATGTGCACCGGGTAAAAATGATTTAATTTTTGTGAAAAATACGTGTACCAAGTGGTAAACCATTATCATGAAGTATAATATTTTTCGACGAGGGTTCTAAGCTATAGGTAATCAAGTCGAAAAAATATTGACGTATTATTTGAACATTTCTACACAAAACTATATAAATATAAAAGTTATTTGAATAATGTTGAATGAATAAAACAATGTTGCTGTTGTCAATTATTAAGTTATTGAGCGATAATATTTTTACAATAAATGTTTCTACAATTAAAAATATCCTATTAGATAGATAAAAATTCGGTGCAAAATTTGATGTATAGATTGATACTAATTTTATTTCAGATTGTTAGTTTTGTATAAGAAATTGGTAACCTCTAGGGGTTATAAGCAGCCTTAAAACGTAGATTAAGGAACGATAAACAGTTTTTTGTAATTCGTCTTTTTTAACACGATTTTGTCCAAAATTGCGAACTGAGTTACACACATCACACTACACTCTACACTGTAAAATATTTCTTATTAATCTAATGGAGGCTTGAATACGAAGCAAATGCAGAAAAAAACGCTGGGATATTTGGCAAATTATTTAAATTTTGTTTAAAGAAATTAAATGTAAGCTCTTAGTTCTCAAATAACGAATAAAAGAGATTATTAAAAAAAATGTTGATTTTGATATGACAAATATACCTAGACATCCAGTATTATGTTGGCTTCTTACACTTATTAAATACCTACAAAACCCTGAAATGTGTGAAAATTCACACTTCACTTCAATTATTTTTAAGGTCATCATTTATACCATATTTTAGAAATGAGGAGCTTTATATTTATATTATAGAAGTACGGAGACGTTTGTTTTTGCTCATCTATTTTCATGAGTATTAATAACGATAAATTTTGTGTCCTCCTCAAATATTCCCCCCCCCCAGATTTTAAGGGCTAGCGCCGCCACTAGCGCCCTCGATATTCGATAAGGTAAATCAGTAAAAGATGTGCTTATTACACGCGAGTTTTTAGGGTATTTGTCATTATTTGGATCCGTTTTCCTTTTTTTTTCGGCTTCGTATCAATTTTGCATCCAGCCCCAAAAACCCAAGATTGGCTCTCTTAAGACTATACGGAGGATTTTGAAATAGTTTTTGCAGCAAAATGTGGACGGACATTGTCGTGCTGTAACACAATGAATTTTGATAACAACCCTCGGCATTTTTTCGAATTGCAATTTTTATATCGACACTTTTATGTACTAGTTCACTATTTATACTGTATTTTAATATACTTCCAATAAGTACGTTTCATAGATATTATGTAAATATAATAGGCAATTACTTGTAACGTCATTCTCTTTATAAAAAGTCCGACTGTAAGTGTAACATTGTGTAAGCTTGTATAAAATATTTTAATTTCATGTCTAATATTTGCATTTTTTCTAGGAAATTGAACATTGCTACTATCATGGCACAGTGAAAGACTATCCTGGAGCAAGTGCGGCATTCCACACCTGTAACGGCGTTAGTGGCGTTATTCATGTCGGCAATGAGACCTTCGTCATCCACCCGTTCTATGGAGGAGATTTGTCGGTCAGTATTGGCGGGTGATGGGAAACGATATGTCGTGAATCTCACTAACGCACGCTCTCTGTGCCCGGGAATACATTCAGGGGATCCCGTGTAATAGCTCAACCGCGACCGAAACTGCATGCAACCGCACATTGCCGAGTAACCGTTTACCATTCCTGCGGATGAATACGCATACAATATTCAGCGAGCTATTACTTAATTTCATATATGAGGAGCCTATTTCTAGAACAACTCTTTTCCATTTTACAAAAGTTAAGAATACCCACGAAAAATGATTAATTACAATTATTAATTACTTAAAATCACTTAATTTTTTCAAATCAGCCATTTATTTAAGGTTTCTAGGTTGGTTTAGAAAGAAATTATGTTTTTTGTTTCAAAAAGGTGGTATTAATGTTGCCAATAAAACAATAAATCGAATTTAAAAAAAATTGTACAAAAGACGTTTTGGGAATAAGCTCCTCACATAAAGACACTTGAAAATATATGTAATGTACAGGCTATTCCAAACGATTAGGCGGAACTAAATGGAAATTTCGTTCCTTTCGGTTGTCACGAAAAGGGACGTTGCTTGGGCTATTTCATGTTTCAGGTTTGGTATGTGAAAATTTAAAATTCCAACAGTGAAACCATGGAAACAAATGACATATATTAAAAATTTTGATAAATTTTTTCATATTTTGAAGACAAAAAAAGAAATAAATGGGAAATTTTTATTAAGAATGACAAAAAATTAAAATGCAATGAACAAGACATTTTATAATGACAATCAATTTAATCCAGAATTTGCAATGTGAGTATGATTTACAAAGCTTAAACAAAATGAACAAAAGTCCGAATTAATAGATAAAAATTACTAGATTTCAAAATCTAGTTCCGCCTAAACGTTTGGAATAGCTTTTATTCTCGTCTATGATAATATAAAATGTTGACAGAACAAATTCGAACAATATTATATATTATATTGGCAATACGTACACGTGACCTCGCTTTAAGACAGATATCTCTTTAAATTTAGGCTGTATTAAAGTGAGGTCACGCCCATTAACACTAGCAGTTACAGTCAGCCTAACTTAAACATCATATCTTAAAGTTCTAGTATGAAAAACCTTCTGTCCACGAATCACCACTAACATAGACACGTAAAAGATTATTCATGCAGCGACGGTTCATGTACGCTTGGATCTTCTATACACGAAGCGTATCGTCATAGAAGAGACATAATAAAACTTATCTTGGTTTTCTAATTTTTGGTAGTTTTGTTCCTTTCTGCAGAAAGTCGTGCAAATAAACGAGTTATAAACGAGTCAAAAAAAAAACTTTTAATGGAACCCTTTTGATCATTGCCCATTTTTGATCCAATGCATATAAATATATTTTTGTTCAAAAAAATATTATGGCACTGTGGATTTAAACCCAGTATTAAGAAAGTTATTATGACTACGCAAATTAGAGTGCAACTTAATGATGTTATTTCTAATATGCGTCTATGACGCGACGCTACATGTACAGAAGGTCTAACACAATCAATCTAACAATAAATGAATGCACTTTATACAGGGTGAGTCAATGAATTGGGACGATTTCAAGAAATCAGAAAATTATCTTTTGTAAAATTTATTGATGAAAACATAATCTACACGAATGGAAATAATGTGTAGATGCACAATCGTTCATTTTTTTAAAATAATTCCGAAAGGTGGCCTCCATTTTGTCGCACAAATTCTTGCAGCCTCGCCGCAAAGCTGCCCATAACATTGCGCGGCATTTCTAGCGGTATTGCGGCCACTTCAACTCGAATCCTTTCTTTTAATACCTGGATAGTTCTTGGGGAGTTACTTTTATACACTTTTGTTTTTATATACCTCCAAAGGAAAAAGTCGCATGCGGACAAATCAGGAGAACGAGGTGGCCAGGGAATATTGCGGTTCTTGCTCATATCTTATCTGCTTAATCGAGTAGCTTAATCTCGAATGTTGAGAGATTGCACAATCTGTATTTTATATGGATGGTAGTGAAGGTCTTTAATTAAAATTCTTCTCGTGGTGCTGTAGGTTAATCCGAGAGTTACGCTTCGTCGTCGAACGGATCTTCGTGGACTCTCTTCCAATGAATTTCGTGCCGCCTGAATATTCTCTGGCGTGCGTGCAGTTCTGGCACTACCATCACTTTTTTCTGTTGTTGAACCATTTCTTTCAAAGTTCCTAACCCACGTTTGAATAGCATTGTTAGACGATACACGAGCGCGAGGCGGTAAATGGAAATGTAAACGAAACGCTCGTCTCGCACGAACGAAACTTTCCCCATTTTGGTAATATGCTTTGACTGCAAATGCGCGCTGTTCACCCGGCCAAGTATCAATGATAACTAACTTCCCGCCCTCTAGATTCACATCGTTGAGGCCCCAAGCCCGCCACCCCTCTACTTTTTCTATAGTAACGTTCTCAAATCGTCCCGTTTCATTGACTCACCCTGTATATTCAAACGTAGCACCTTTCGATCAATTTTTGGTCTTAATGGTAAATGTAAATAGTAAAATTTGTAATGTGCACTATACAGGGATTTGGGTGGGGCATGTTTTGACCCTCTGCGCTCTAGAGCAGTATCCAAAAAGACTAAATTCCGAAAACGTTACTATACTTGTATGCGTGGCTTAAAATAAATTTTAATATTGAGTTTTGGACGAGTGATAGCACGCAGAAGGTCAAATGAAATGGGAAAGTACGCTCACGATATTAATTTGTGACGTGCGATCTCGAACAAGTTATGACTGCACAGCTTTGCTCTCCTTTAGCAGAAGCACCCTCACGTGATATTCGAAGCCCGGACAAAAGCGAATAAAGGATGTGCCAACTCGGGCAACCTAGAATGGCGCATGAAGAACTTTCGGCGGCAGAAACATCTATCTGGCGTGACGGACACGGGTGATGGCGAACCAACGCAACGTTCGAAGCGTGATGTACGGGAGGCCACCAAATACATCGAGACTGCAATCGTCATTGACAAAGCAATGTTTGAAAAACGGAACGGTAGCACACGTGCGGAAGTTGTACATGACGCTATTCAAGTTGCAAACATCGCAGACCTATACTTCCGTACACTAAACACTCGTGTGTCTGTAGTATATATTGAAACGTGGCAAGGCGCAAACCAAGCACAAATACTCAAAAACGAAGATATCAGTCGATCATTGCTCAACTTTAATGACTATACATCTAGAAAACTATTCAAAATTGACAAAGATACAACACAACTATTGACTGGAGAGACATTTCATGGCGGAGAAGCAGGAATGGCCGTGCCGGAAACTGTGTGTACGTCGAAAAGCGTTGGTATCAGCGTAGACATTAACACTTACGAACCACATCTATTAGCTGGTACTATGGCACACATGATTGGCCACAACATCGGCATGGGTCATGACGATGGACGTGATGAGTGTTTTTGTCGAGACTGGCACGGATGTATCATGGCACAGTCTATCGTTGGTCAGGAAAACGTACAGCCTTACAAATTTAGTGAGTGCAGCCGAAGTGACTACATTGATGCACTACGTATTGGTCATGGCATCTGTTTGCTTAACAAACCGAACGAGCTAGAAGTGCGAAGAACTTGTGGCAACGGTATTGTCGAGGAGGGCGAAGACTGTGACTGCGGTACGATAGACGAATGTCACGAAATGGATCCCTGCTGTGACCCTATAACCTGCAAGCTCACAAAGGAGAGTGAATGCGCAAGCGGTCCATGTTGCGACAATTGTCGACTCAAACAACGTGGCGTGGTATGTCGTGACGCAAAGAATGAATGTGACTTACCGGAGCACTGTACTGGCGAAAATGGACAATGCCCAACAGACGTGCATAAGAAAAATGGAAACCCTTGTGCGACCAACACCGGCTACTGCTTCAATGGTCAATGTCCAACTCTCAACCTGCAGTGTGAGCAGATCTGGGGTTTGGGTGGCATATCCGCAGATGTTCGCTGTTACGAACAGTTTAACAGCAAAGGATCAATGAACGGCCACTGTGGTACAATCTCTCCTGGCCAATTCATAAAATGCGCACCTGAGAACGTTCGTTGCGGCTCTTTACAGTGTCAGATGGGCAGCAAGTTCCCGGTCATCGGTGGAATGGACGCAATGTTCGCACGTACTATCTTCTCCATAAAGAGCGTCGAATACGAGTGCAAGTGAGTATCAATAAATAGCATTGTATTAGTGACAACTACAAAATGATTGAATAAATGTTATGTTTACAGAGCAACAAGCGGAAGCGTAAGCAGCAACGAAATCCCGCCTCACGGACTGGTGCGCGACGGTACACCGTGTGGCGAGAATCTCATCTGCATCAATCAAACGTGCGCGTCCATTTTCCCACACATCGACCAAAGTAGATGCCCGAGCAACCATAACAATCTCGAATGTTCAGGCCATGGTTTCTGTTCCAACGTGAACAAGTGCTACTGTGAACTGGGATGGAGTGGCCCCGATTGCTCAGTTCAGTTAGAAATCACGACACCGCCTGCCAGTACGGGTACGGTCGGACCACCTGTAGGCCAGGCGGTAGACTCCAAGAGCAGCAACAGCCTCGAACCATTCATGAAGAAGAACATCACCCCCTACGGTAAGTAGTCGAACGACGTGACTGATGACTGAACGTATGCGTCTTGAGTGAATGACGGCTGTGAGAGGAAGAGAGAATGTTGGTGCGTGTGGCTCGTTGTTCCCTCTTACAGCTCGCCAGTCGGAGTCTCCAAGCGATCAGATGAGCTAGCAGTTGAGTCAGCGAACTGATGAACGTGCACTGTTCACAGGCGCCGACAACACGGACAACCTGAGCACGCTGTCAATGGTATTCATAATGGTGGGAGTTGTGAAGGGCGTCTTCATATGTTTCGCGCTAATGGCCGTTTGCTACAGGTACAGTGCGCCGGTGGGCGTACGCGCACGCAACAGAGCACCTGTCTGTCCCTGTCTATGTGTCTTTCTCTGTCGTGTCTCGTACCTGTCGTATCGTATCGTACCGTATCGTATACCGTCTGTACTGTACATGTCTGTACTGTTCCAATCGTGCCTGTACGATGTATCTTGTGCCATGTCGATGTCGATATGTGTGGTTGTGCCTGTCTATCCGCCCAAGTCTTGTACATTTATACCCGTACTGTTCTGTACTTAATCATTGTGAACCCAAAACCCCACTGCCGACTGACATCTGCCCACTATCAACTACTTGTTGTGGTAACAACACCTTGGTAAATGGTTGTATTTGTGGTCGTACGCGCCTATGTCAACACCTATGTATGTTGTACAGTCACTGCCAGTCTCCGCTGCCCTGTACTTTCCTAGCTCCTATCGCACGTCCGCTTCCGATCGCCGTCCTCGATCCTTGCTGACGAAGGCGACGCGGTCCAGAGACAGCCGATTGCCGCCGGGCGCTCTGTGTGCTGCAACCCAACTGCGACCCTCTGTCTCTGTCTCTCTCTCTCTCTCTCTGTTTCTTTCTTTCTCTCTTTCTCTGCCTATCTCTATATCACTCGCTCTGCCCCTATCACTGTCTCACTCACTATATCTCACTCTGTTTCTCTCTGTTGTGTATGTGTTGTGCCTGGGTGCCGCGTACTCGCGAGCCGCGGGTAGTGAACGATATGAAAGCAGGAGGAGGGGATAACGTCGCGTGTCCAGCTGGACGTGAGCGCGAACGAGAGACGCGTGCGAGGGAGTACTGTGCCACCGCCACCGGCTGTGTTTGCTGTGTGCCCTGTCTGTGTGAAATGTTAGATGTGTGCGTTGCGACACGCGTTTTACGCGTGTGGTAGTCGCGACTATGTTCTCATACAAGGCTTTTCTGTTTTTTGGTTCCGGTTTTGTTTCGTTTGTTTGGTTACTTTCTCTCCATCTGTGTGCCTGTCTGCATGCTGTTGGACGCCGGCGCCGTGTGGACTGCCGCCGGTGCTGCCCCGCCCGTGTGGCCATCCTCCCGCAGAGAACTACCACGGCTCGAACACCGTATTTCTCGTGGTCACGCTCATGTCAGTGGTAGGGGGTGTTTTCATTGTTTTTGCGATGATGGCTCTCTGCTACAGGTCAGTTGTAGTACACAAAAACTTCTCCCTGTGCCTCAGGTTAGTGAGCAGAACGAACCAGGTAGTCTAACTTACACACTGTTCTTGATTGCGCTTCCTTACGTTACGTTAATTCTTTACTTGTCTCATGTCGTTACTTGCGTTCCTCCTTCAGCGTCACGTCTATATACATACTTATATACATATCTGTGTACCTGTACCTACTCCTCTACTCCTGTGTTGTGTCTTCCCTGATTGTTCGCTCCGCAAACAACGCTGCACGTGTTACCCGTCAAAACATTATGATCGTTCCCCGAAACATACATCTGCACCAACCCACAGCTTTCTTTCTATCCATTCCGATTTCGGTTGATTCGGACCGGTTGATTTGCGTTGTTAGTCGCTAGCTAGCTGTTAGAGGCCCGGGGCGCTAGGGCCGGGCCGCCCGAATAGAGAGCATGTCTCGCCAACGCCCGCCGCCTCCATGGAGCGGCCCATCACACTGGACCAAGTGCCGCCGGCCCCGCGCCAGCGTGTGTGTGCGTGCGTGTCTCACCATCTCTCTGTACTTCTCTCTGTTTCTCAGAGTCAATCACTATGCCTACCTGTCTGCCTGTCCCGTTTCTCACCCTCACCCTCGATCCAGCACACGCCAGCCCACTGCGGCGACTGCCGACAGCGCTATCTCCTTTGCATGAACCACAACAAGCATGTGCATGCGTTCGTTGGTGACTGATATATTGCATAATATATTGCCTGGAGCCTGCCGCCTGTGGCCTGACGCCTGAATTTGCGCACTCTGTGTCTATGAGTTGTGGACACTCTCACTATAATGACGAGTTGCTCGTGTGTCTGCTGGACAGGAAGAGCACAGTACCTAAGTACGAACCCCCGTACGTGAAAAAGCCCATCACCAAGAAGTACGCGACCACGGCATCCAACCATTCGCAGGAGGACTCGCTCAGCAACGCCGACAAAATCCTCTCGCTAAGCAGCATCCCGTCCTTCAGGTAAGACATCCTGTCACCTCCGCTTTGGAGTCCCGAGTCTCATATGTACCTTGTGTTGTGCAGCCGCGCCGATTCGCAGCGGGTCCTCTTCCGGCCGTCCAACCACATGTCGGCTGCCATTGGCTCCCACTTCGGACACCAGTTAGTCACCTACCTTTTCTATGTATCTCTCGATCGTTTTCTCTTCTATCTGTAATGTACCTACTCAGAACTCACAATGGGATCGTGCGACTCGTGCACGTGACACACGCACACTCACACACAGTACACTCGTGAGCCGGCCGTCGATGAAGGGACGCTCGACGGTCACACCGCGCAATAATGTCAGCCAGCGCTTGTAGTTGCCTGCCAATAGTACTAGTGCTTGTAGCCCGCTCGCTTACGGAACATGTTAGCTGATAGATGTTAAAGTGTAGCTGATACGCGTGTGCTCCTGTGGTCTGTGTATGTTACAGGGAGCACAAGATGCAACACCTGAAGCGGATGGGCGTCAACTCGGGCAGCGAAGATGATCCCACTCATTCAGGTATGTTCACTTGCACTTGCACTTCATTCCGTCACATTTATCTAATTCTGTAAACATGCGTTGTTGATCACAGGTGAGGAGGAGACTGTGTCATTCATAGACTTGCAACACAACAACTTGTCCAAACTACAGCCCGAGAAGAAAGGCATCCTAAAAAAGCAGCATTACGGGCTAGTAATGGGCGACGGCAAAGACAGATGGGCAGATGGTTCTCAGTGTGATAACCTTGATGTCTTGTCACAGTCGGACAACAACATGGAGATGGTGGGTGGCTCCACCATGAGCGAGGTGGAACGAACACTTAAGAGCCTCAACGGCTATCATGAAGACATCCTGGAAGCCTTGCGTAATGCGGCCTCACATCGTGGCTCCGCGGCCACGCCCTCCGGAAGTAGCAGCATGCTAAGTGAAGAGATGTTGCGCAAGACGCTGCAAGACTGTGGAACCGTCGCTATGGGTTCATACATGGGCGACTCTTACAAACGCGCTGGCCCACAAGGCAGCCAAGATAAAATATGTGACATCGCGCAAACCCATACGGTCATGGTAGAAGGTTCACCTTCAAGGGGCATCCATCAGCACACTGGCCCACAAAACGACGAAGACGAAGATGACGAGGTACCACCGTGCGGACCTATTCGAATTCGTAATTTAGAAGATCTAATTCGGCAATTGGAACACCATTCCCGGCATATGTCCCCCAGCGGATCTGAGGACATCCGCATGTCCGAGACTGAGGCGGATCGTCACTACCGTCTCGAGTCGAGCTCAGCCTGTAGTGAGAGTTCGCAACAATCGCGCTGTCGAGGATCGCTAGGCGCGCGAGACGACCAAGAAACGCGATTTGTTTACGGCCGCTACCGCCAGCCGACCGGAGGCCGTCTAGGCGGGGGTGGCGGCTACCCACATCACCAACATCATCATTCTCATCATGCGCACCAGCTGCAGCAGGACGAGGAGAGCATTTACGAGACGGCCGATCATGACCGAGGCGTTGGCGACCCCTGTGGAGACACTCCCGACAGCGAGAGGTACGGTAAACCACCACATTGCACTCCTCACCCCCTCTTCGTTCCCCGATAGCGCACTAAGCACCTTGAGCACCTTGCACCCCCACAGCTACCAGCCGCATATAGTGTAGTGTCTACCATATGTCCTGGTAGTGTTGTTATGATTGTTATTTTCTAGTGATGAATTTATTCAAGCTCAACAACAGTTAGTCCGGTGGGCGAGTGAGGAGGCCGTGAGCAAGGCAGGCCCCAGCGGCAGCAGTGGCGGAGGCGGCGCCAGCGACGGCTGCGTGCCGACTCACCAGCGCGAGTATTACCCATCGCCGTCCGCATCTTCCGAGGAAAGCGACGAATCCGGCGGCGAGACCAACAGCATAGCGCGCGCCCCGCCGAAACCGCCGCGACACGACAGTAGCGGTCCGCCACCCGGCACGGCTGCGGCCGGTAGCAGTAGCGGCAGCGGCGCTCAGCCTGAACTCACCGGCCAACGATATCCCGAGTACAAGCACTGATGCCAGCAGCCGCCGCCGCCCGCAGCCTCCGTCAACAGCGACTCTAGCAGCGAGGTCGGCAGCGGGAGGGGCGGCTACATTAGCGGCGGCGGCGGCGGCGGGAACAGGAGCGAACGGCGACACACAGCGACCGTGAGGCCGCACTGGAGGGCTGCACGCTCCAGGCCCAGGTGCCCGCCTCCAGCGCCCAGGATTCAGCAACGCGCCAACGGACACGCGCCTCGCTCCAACACCTCCACAACCAATCAACACACACCACCACAACCGCACTAGCGTACACGTTTTGTTACCTACTATACTCCAATATCAACACATCTCAACTCAAACACACCTTGTTACCTAATCGACAGCGTTCCAGTTAGCGTTCGTGCAGAAGTGTAAATAACAATGCAACATGCGAATGGACGTTGCAAACGGACAACGGACAGTGACCGAAAGCGTCGCGCAGTGACCGTCAGCGTCGCGTCTCACTGTACATACATTACCTGTATCCATTCATTAACAATTCTAAATCGAAATGTAGAGTAATTGCCGTTAAGATGACCCTCGTTACGCCTTAGTTGGACCGCGGCGGATAGTGCGGTGCAGTGCAGTGCAGTGCAACGCGCCCGGGGTGTGCGGCGACGGCCGGCGCTAGGAGGCGGCCCGCGCGCAGCCACTCATCATCTCACGCATACATGTCAATTAACACGTCCAGTCTACGGCTGCCAACAAGCGCCACCATCGCCGCTATACCCCAAGCGCTCGGACCCGCCACACCTGTTCTTGTTTTCGATTTATCAACTTGTTTAACCAAAACTAAATAACTAATGCGAAAGTGAAGTTACGAACTTATACTAACCTTAACTTTATAGGGTTTTTAATAAAAACTTGCACGAATTTTTAAAAACAAACACGTAAATCGAATGTTCACACAAAATGCCTTGTGCAAGTAATTAATTGTAAATTAATTGTTAAATACATCTTAGATGAATAGTAAAAGCTGTTATAACAAGAAATGTTGCTCATGTCAAAATAACAACCACCACAACTGAACATGCATTGACTGACGTGCACTCGCCGCAGGACGTACAATCATCGAATCGTAGGATGGGTGGACTCATGCAGGTTTGCCAATCTCTACTAACTATTTTATTCCAGATAGAGCAATCGTCTTACATCTTTTTCAAAGAGACTTGGCAGCAGTATATACAATTCACCGAACTGAACTAAAACTTGCAAAGCTGCTGCAAAATTATATAAGTAATAACATCATGTAAGACGCATTCCTGTGCTTATACGCGTATATGTTTATAAAAAATTTATGAAAAAAGACTTTTTTAAGTACACCAAGCTAAAATCGCGACCCATCTGTTAAACTGATGACTTTAACCGATGATAGTGTACGTCCTACGGATCCAGTACGCATTACTGACGAACGAACGACACTCAGACCGGACCAGACAGATCCATCTAGTATTTATAATAATCCGCAGGACAGCCAGTCAAAAATCGCCGTCGCTCGACTTGATGACTGTCCTCCGAATTATAAGCGGCAACGGCCGTATCCTTCATCTTTACACAGGACTTGTTTCAAATACTGAAAAGAATATAAAGAGGGATGTAAATATATAGAATAATTTATGAAACACTGCCTATAAATAAATATGAATTATTACCTACACCTAGTGAATGCATTTGCACAACACGAGGGACTTATTTTAGAGTTTTCCAGCCCAAGGAAAATGAAGCATCTTCTCTACAATTACAAGGATTCATTTTAATGATTATCACTGAACTACGCAAGAACGAGGTATGTTTTTCAGAATCATTAGCTCAACTATGGAAGGTCATGTTGCGATCTTGGAAGCCGTCAAGTCGACAATATAGTAAATATTTCACTCTTCTTAAAGAAAATCTAAACATTATATTTGGTGAAGTCATAAATAGGTTCCGTTTTCGGATATTAATTTTATTTACCAATAAAAAAAAATACATTAGTACCTGAGAGTCGAACCGAAATTTATTTCGTTCCGGTTTTCGGTTATGTTCCAAGTAAACGTTTCTCGTTCCGTCTCGGTTCCGGTTCGTCGAAAAATTTCGGTTCAGTTCCGGTTCGGTTCCGGTTCAAATAACAAGTTAAATTTTAATAAACAATGTTAACTTTTCTCTTATAAAAATAAAAAATAATAGTTCGTAGAATAGTAATATTATAAGGAAGAAAACAGAATAACACAAACATTTTTTTAAATAATATTATATTAAAATTAAAAATTCATATTTAATCGACACATTAATATTTTCTCCAAATTAGATTCTGATAAATTCATTCTTTTGTCAGTTAATATAAGTTTTAGTACCAAAAAATTTCTTTCTACACTAACTTGTGTAGCTGGTACTGCCATTATTATTTTTGCGAGTTCTGCTAATTCAGGGAAAATAATACTTTTCTCCGACCAGTATTTTAACACATTAGTGTTCTTTGGTTCTCTAGAAGGATTGAAGTTATTAATTTGGTTTGACAAAGACAAATTAATCGAATCATTGAAAATCGTTTGTGAATTTCCTTCTTTCTCATTTACAATCATTCCTAGTTCTTTTTCTTTTTTTTAAAGATACATTTCAAGAAATGCGTCTTAATATTTAGTAAATTCTGAAAAGAATTTCAGATATTCTGATAAATATAGGTAGGCAGTGTCAAATGAAGGAGTAGGGGTTACTCTTACGCTTACGAAAGAAGCATTACATTTCATCAGGGAGAATTAAAAAAAGCGATTAATGAATTAATTTAATAAAAAAAAAAAAGAAATTGAACCGAAATAAACCGTTATTTTTTTTTTTTCGTTCTAACCGAAATTAACCGTTATTTTCATTTCGTTCCGGTTTCGGTTTCGGTTTTTAAATTTAGCAATTTTACGTTCCGGTTACGATTCCGGTTCTGTTAAAAATTCCGGTTAATTTCGGTTTTCGGTTCGGTTCCGGTTCGACTCTCTGATTAGTACCTTATTTTATTATATATTCAACATGATCTGTTGCCATTTATCAGGGAACTCTTCAATTTCTTTTGCGTATCCGGTTTGATTTCCACCGGTTTTGAAGTGAAATAATTCTGGACGAACTCTCGAACCATGTCTTCATTAAGAGATATTTGTCCCCTTCAAGAGTTTTGCAGTGACATAAAAATATGATAACCGGAAGGCGAAAAGCTAGGTAAGTACTGTGGGTGAGGTAGAACAGACCAGTGAAACTTCAAAATTTTTCCCATGTGTACTCACTCATGCTATATAAGGTTCTGTATCGAGAAGAACATTTTTTTTTCCGATTACCTAACTTTGATAAAGATAGAAAGTGCCCACATCAGCCGCCTATGGATCCGCCCCATGATGTGAAGAATGCATATATATAAACAAGTATATGGTGCCTGGCCTATACTCTCAATGTAAAGTAAATCTGGCCGTGATAGGGAGTAAGATATACATATGTCTGTCTCTCTTTGTCACTCTTGAACACGATGCGCATGCTCGGGTAACGTCAATTCATTTTGAAAAAACAGGATAAAAATATGCCTTGCTCCTTGTCTTAACTCCCGCCACGTAACTGTAGTTTTTTTGACCAATAGCAAGGTTGTAATTTAGACATGCGCAAACAATTCACCGGGCTTAAAGGGAGACAGGAATACATAGCTCCATCCTTGTATTAGGGAACGACTGGCCAGCGTTTATGCGCCATATACTTGTTTATATATATATATATATATATATATATATATATATATATATATATATATATATATATATATAAACAAGTATATGGCGCATAAACGCTGGCCAGTCGTTCCCTAATACAAGGATGGAGCTATGTATTCCTGTCTCCCTTTATATATATATATATATATATATATATATATATATATATATATGGAAGAATGTTCATTTCAATTCCTCCATTTTACTAACTACAAATTTATTATTTTATTACGATGTGTAAGCTCTCACTGTAATTTCTGTACTGAGGGACACTTGCTTACTTTTACCAAGTAAAAATTTGTCAGGTATGATAATCTAATTGTGTCACTAAGGAGACATTAAAATTTGTCCCCGAGCGGAAGTTATCTATGACTTAAACTCATATAATAAACTAAAAATCCAAATGTTATTCCTTTATCTTATTCTTTATTTATTTGATTAACACAATTAACTAAATCAAAGAATTCTTATCTAAAAGTCTATAGTGATTGATGCATCAATGGAAGAAAACACAAAGTTCCCAACTGAATAACTGTAGCTATGTCTCCATTACTGCGTTTTGCGTTGCTTCGTCTCGATTTATAAAAGACTAAATTGATTTTAAAATCGATAGTAGTGACAATTCTTTAGTTACAGTGCCCTGTCGAAAGTTCCTACAGTACAGTATGCATAAAAATGAACAATGAGAAAGTAACTGTCAACAAGTTACAAAATAGACCCCTGATACTATTTACATGTTATAAATGTTGTAAATGAATATATATTTATTTGTAAAATTTCATATATTATTATTATAAAAATTCGATGTGCACGTAAACCTAACCTCACTATTAAAACTTCCCTGTTTCCAGTTTTTTGTAGTATTCGACATCTAATCACCTTTTTAATTCTTGAATAGAATAATCTTCTATTTTTACATATTTTATATTCGCACATGTCGTCTTCGTTTAAAATAAAATTATTCATTTTAGTCCGACAATGAATTATAAGTAAAAATGAGATATTTGTATGATAAATTTTACAAAAGTATACTGGCGCTAGTGTTGCCTACGTCACTTTGTATATCATCAAATAAAGCTACGCAGAAAGTTGAACACTGCTGAACTTTCTGCACGGATTAGAAAAGGATATTGCGGTTTAGAAACAGACGGACCTTTGTTTGTAGTAGCATAAGCAATAGTGTTTTGTAAAGCGACATTACATTTAACCACAAATACGTTGTTTTTTTTTTTTCAGCACTGTAACAACGCAAAACGCACGGCACAATGAAAACTTAGCTTAAAGCTAAGTGGAGACTTAGCCACGGCAAATCTCGCGAATAATTGAGATCCGGATAATCGATGTTTCACTGTATTAGTATCCAGGATTAACTGCATTCTCACCAACTACAATAAAAGGTGCATCTATTGTGGTTGGTAGCAGCGAGCCACTCACAAAATGGGGTTTCAGTTCATCACCATATTATGGCTGCGGCACCTCAAACGATATTCGAGCTTATCCTGGCATGAAACATGATTGCATTTCCATTATGCCTGAGTTCCTGATATGATAATCGATTTTGTTTTTATTAATCATATTATATTTTAATGCATCTATTCATTCATAATTATATATCCGTTTGCTAAATAATTACGTGCCACTGCCAATTTCACAAAATTATCATTTGGTAGGTAATTTACTCACAAATTTTGCGCACCAATCTTTAGACGCATCAAAAGGTAAACTGGTAAGAGCTACTTTGGATGGAAGAGAAGCGATGTCACGCATCTGCTGCTCGCATTGATCAAACTGATCTTTTCGCGCTTTCAGATCCAATCGCAGACCTTCAGCCAACAGCAAACCTCCAGATTTTAGAGTATTCACAGCTTCTAAGGGGCCACGTTCGTACGCCAACCTTGAAATCCACACAACATCGCAACTACCAACAAAACGTTCCAAAGATCCAGAACAGGACAACATCTCGATCCGGACATTCGATAAAATACCTGAACGTTCTGCCACGTCTACTACTTCAACAATATCACCAGCTGCACAGTATTCCTGTCCTTCTAAGAGCTCATAGAACATCTGCATCAAGTTATACTCTGTGATATCCGTCGCACTGTGCGTGTAAATATTATTTCTTTTCTCCAACAATTCTTTATTATCAGAGTCTAGCCCATAAGCTGCATAAGGTCCAATTGTAATATCTCCCAAATAACCAGCGTGTATTGTACGAGTGCTGGAAACGGGCATTATTCCAGCTGCTAATGTTCGATTTGGACGAGTTGGTTCAGTATGAAGCCAAGTAAAAGCAACACCTGTTCCCCTCCAATGTTTGTACTCCTTAGACGAAACTCTCTCTCCACCAATCTCATGTAAACGCATATGTAAATCCCAATCAAATACTCCAGTACGACTATCGTATCGCGTACCTAAATGTTCTCGAATACGACGATCCCACAGCGCTGTGCCATCCCAAACGGAACTTAACCGTCCACTCCAAAATCGAAATAAAGTCTCCAGGTAGTCACGTTCTTTATATCTCAAACCGCTTATGTCCACTAAGGAACTCAACTTGTCTGTACTAGATGCAGTTGTATCTTGCGTTATAAATTCTGTCAAATCGTTTGCCTTTTCAATCATATACTTTTCGACGGCCGGGCGCACCAACATGTTACCTGAAAATACGTAATTCGTTAATTCAATGTTTCTCCAAGACTTTTTTTCTGCAGGAAGTAAAAAAAAAAAACTCGAAAAAGCTGCTGCTTTCAAAAAGTGAGGCTATAGAGTGCACTTATTGACAATATCGATGCGATACCCTGTTCAAAATACATAAATAGCAATAAAATCACATGAAAGTTTGAAGTCGCTACCCCTATTGGCTGTTGTATGAAATTAATGACACACTAGCCAACGAACGATGAGAGATCGACAAAATTATCACGTGAACAGTGCATGAGTACTATTTCTTCATTCCGAATATAGTAGTTTACTTCTGTTTTGACAGTTATTGGTATTCCATTTGTAATTTTTTTTTTGCATATTTCTTCCTTTTGAAATTTTGATTTTTACTTTTTTTTTGAATATTTATATTTAAACCACAAATTTTAAACTCAAGATAAAATTCGGTATTCAAAATAAAATTTATATTTCGATGTTTTATAAACGTCACTATATTATACAAAGTAGCGCAAGCCTTTGAAGAAGCCGACAGACCCCAGGGTTTGATTGGCAACACTGGTTTTCCTATTAAGCAAACTAAAGCAGCAATTTTATACGTTCTTAAGTTTGCGTCTGCGCTGTCACATCTCTCTTTCTCGCTCTAATTTAATAACCTTCTTTGTCAGCGGTTTGAATATTTAAGGTTAAGTTTCATTTAAATTTATATATTATATCCATTTTATTTAATAAAAATAAAAAAGATAATTGAAATTGTACCACAATTTTCTTATAGTGCATCTTTGATTAAAAAAATCGTGATTACAAAAAATGTTTAAAATAAAATTATTGGTAGTAGTAGATTCTTATTTTTGTATTGTTAGAATCACTGAACATCATTTGTGTTGGCGACATTTTTAGCCCCAGCATGGCCGCCGTTGCGCTACTTTGTATTATATAGTGACTTTATTATAAACAAAACATCACAAATGACCTTGCCCTACAATATTTCTGGTACATCCTGCGTTACTTGTATTAAGATAACAACCCCTCCTCAATATAGGTGCTGATTGTAAAAATGATTTAATTTTATTAAAGAACACGTGTACTGAGTGGCATTCCATTATCATCAAATATAATATTTTTCGACAAAAGCTCTAAGCTATAAACAATCATGTCGGAAAAAATGTTGCAGTATTCTTTGAAGATTTCTACACAAAGCTATATAAATATACAGGCTATTCCAATCGTTTAGGCGGAACTAAATGGGAATTTTGTTCTTTTAGGTTGTCACGAGAAGGAACTTTGCTTGGGTTATTTCATTTTTGACGTTGGCATGTAAAAATTTAAAATTCCTATAGTGAAACCATGGAAACGAATGACATATGTCAAGAATAAAATACTTTTTCACATATTTTAATGACAAAAAAATAAATAAATGGGAATTTTTTATTAAGAATGACACAAAAAATGAAAATATAAAGAAAATGACATTTTAAAATGATATTAACCTTAACCAAAAAATATTTATTGTAAGTATCAGTGACGGCGCTAGCGGGGGTCCGCTCCCCCCAAATTGCTCTCCCCCCCCCAGAATTGCTTGGATAAAAACGTATTTTAGAAGTGAGGACCTTTTTTTTAGGTCATCACTTGTATTTTCATGAGTAAACGATAAAAAAACTTATTTTAAAATATTTCTTGGTCTCCCCAAATATTACTCAAAAATTTCCTGGCCTCGCCAGATTTTAAGAATTAGCGCCGTCACTGGTAAGTATGATTAACAAAACTTAAACAAAAGGCCAAAAAGCACGATTCAAACGATGAAAGGAACTAGATTGCAAAATCTAGTTCTGCCTAAACGCTTGGAATAGGTTATAAAAGTTATTTGAAACCCACAAATATATTTAAAAAATTACATAAAATTGTTATCTGATAAGTTATTGAGCGCCAATTTTTTTTTACAATTAAAAATATCTTTAATTAGATAGATAAAAAAAATCGCTGTTAGTTTTCATATATAGATTGTTGATAATTTTATTTCATATTGTTAGCTTTGTATAAGACACTTGTAATCTCTGGAGGTTATATGTAGCTTTAAATACTTAATCAAATAATTCTTAACTTCTTAAAGAAATTATAGTTTTATCAATATTTTAGAATAAATATTGGTATTTGGTAGGACCGAAACCCGCTTAAAATTTTTCAAATGAGTTCACATATTTGCTTGTTTTTTTTTTTGCTTAGCAAACTACAATTTAAAAATTAAAATATATAATTATACTCTATTCAGAATGTAGACGTAATAACCACGTGCATATGGACATTTCGTCGACCTCCCGTCATTGGTTGTCTGTGTATCGGTTAAGTCCATTCTACATTATACTTTTTTCAATACTTTTTGCAATACTATCCAACTCTGACGTCATTTTAACTTTTGATACTACAGAATATAGTGGGGAAAAAGTAAGAGACAGACATATATTTTATACCTTCCATTTTTTATTACTTTGTCATACTTCTCATTGCCAACTTAAAAATTTTTATGTTCAGGTGACAGACAACAATTTGGTTATAGTAAACCTATTTATAAATATTGTTTAATTGTGCTAAGTTTATATTTAATTATATGTTCTAAATAAACTGCTTATCAACTAAATAAACTTCTAAAAGTGAAGTTTTAACAAAAACTAAAAAGTTGGTAGTTGGTCCGACTGAGAAGTATAGAACTGTAAACCAAAAATTTGACCGGAGGTAGTTTTGAAAATAGTGTAGTTTGAAGTGTAGCATCGTTATTGCGTTTCACATTATACCTTTTACGTCAATACTACGCAAAAAATCACTAGTGCTGCGCAAAAAAGTATAATGTAAAACGGACTTTAGACTTCGTTCAACATAAGAAAAACACAGGCGGATGTTAGCAGCTCCCATGTGCAGAAACCAAATTTCGTCCATTACGTTATCAAAAGTTATTTTAACACATTTCAGTGACGTCACTTTGATTTGTTTTTTACTACGCGTCATATGTTGTTTGTTTATTTCCATAATTATTATTGATTCCTCGTACGTTTCAGGTATACTAAAATGAGTAAAAATGTATTTGAAATACATGATTTTGTTTGTTTGGTACCCACAACAAGTGTTTAAAAATTGTACGTCAATGTGATCAGCTGTTTTCTCGCGCAGAACTGATGACGTAATTTATGATACCATGTGTTTTTCTTATGTTGAACGAAGTCTACTCAACGAAACAGCTAATAAGGTAGTGACTTTAGACTTGCACATGATCTTACTATAAAGCGTTCAAAGGTGAGTTTGCAGTACAGTGCATATGGAGTAGTTCTTTTTCATACTCTCTAATGGGTTTACACAATGACGCTATCCTTTTCTTGCTTGTCGACGATGCCAGCTGTAAAACGCGCTGATTTGTGAAGACGCAGTATTCTACAAATGGCCATTTGTTTTTGTTGAGTGATATTTTGAGTTTTATAAGAGTTGATTTTTGTAAATCATACGAGTTTTTCATATTACAGTCTGTTCCAAACGCTTAAGCGGAACTAGATTTTGCAATCTAGTTACTTTCATCGTTTAAATCGTGCCTTTCGGCCGTTTTGTTTAAGCTTTGTAAATCAAACTTACAATAAACATTTTTTGGTTAAGGTTAATATCATTTTAAAATGTCATTTTCTTTATATTTGGATTTTTTGTGTCATTCTTAATACAAATTTCCCATTTATTTATTTTTTTGTCATTAAAATATCTAAAAAAAATATTTAGTTTGACATATGACATATCGTTTCCATGGTTTCATTGTTGGAATTTTAAATTTTGACATCCCAACGTGATAAATGAAATATCCCAAGCAAGGTCCCTTCTCGTGACAACCTAAAAGAACTAAATTCCCATTTAGTTCCGCTTAACCGTTTGGAACAGACTGTATTATAATTGACACATTTGACACTTTTACAACATTTGGCAACACCGCTCCCATTTGCCATAAAAGCTATTGGATACAACAATGCCCGATGGCGGCACTACGATCGCTGTGAACAGCTGATTGAAACGAGTAATGTGAAAGTTGTCCATATTTGTTTACATGTTAAATCATCGATTTGCAATGGATAATAAACAGCTATCCTTATTAAATTATTTAATTTTTTTAAGTGCAACACCTTCTTCTAGGTGTGTAGTTGAAGGAGAAGAGTTGTTAAACGCCGGAAATCTTATGTTGTGCGGAATTTTGGACAAAAATGATGAGCATGTCGACATATGTGGGTTATGTTTACAAACAAGCAGTTTGAGAACACCACCTCACGAAGTCACTGGGAAATTAAAATTTAATAATGATGTTGAAGTTTTAAATACGTCCTGCACATGTAAAGCAGGAACTACATGCAAACACATTTCAGCTATCCTATTATTTTGTGCCAGGTGGTTAACAAACCAAAATGAAAGAAGCCAAGATCAGGGCATTGATTGATTGTGAAATATTTGATTTATCTTTTTTTTGTGTGGTTTCTGTTGGTTTTACTTTTTGTTCCAGAAACAATATATTGAGTATGGAAATATTAACCAGCACAGATTTAAAATGCCTGTGGTCTACTTTTAAGAAACCTGTCTTACAACAGTATGAACCGAAACCTCTGTTAGAAACTCCTTGCCTAAATAAATTGATTAAAAACAAAAGCAGGCACTGAAAGTTCAGTGAAAATGTATTAGAAAAGCTGCGTACAGAATTTGAGACCGCTTGCCCTAATTCTGCATTAAAATTACCCGGGTAGATATTTAATTATGTTCGAGAAGGATTTTTATAATTTAGTGTTTGTTTTTTATTTAATTTGTTTAATAAATACTAGTTTGTTATTATCACTTCCACAGCACCAAATTTATTAACAGTTCACAAATTGTTTCTCATTTGGAAAATAGTGGAAGTAAATATTTCTGTTACTTCCTTTTCTAGAGTGACAGCCAAACACACACCAATTTGTGTTATAATAACTCATTATAACATAAAGTAATATAAAAAAGAATAATAATTGCTATCAAAATATAATATAACAAACAAACTGCAACACTAACTTTTAAAAGCAATACAAACTACACGAGAAAACACATGTAAACCAGATGTAAACAATAAACTATTACTCGTTTCGCTTAGTTCAGTTATAGTCCGCTTGGCGTCACTTCATAGCGCTGTTTACAGTGACTGTATAAAGACAGTGTGGCCATATGAACTGTAGCCGCCATGTTTATTCCAGATTTGTATTGGGTTATCACGGATTCTTTAATATCTCTTCGGGTCGATGGGATATCGACTTAGTTTTTGCTTACAAAGATTACACATACATATGCCGAAAAACTTATTTCAGGATTTTGTCCTAATCAACCCCTAAAGGGGTGAATCTACAAACGGGGTGAATTTTACATCCCGTCGTATTTCCTGTGTTTGTTGAGTTATAAGGTTTCTTTTTGGCACATAGGTGTCTTTTTATAATATCTCGAAATGGTTTTGACAGTTTTTTTAAAATTTCACCCCTAAAGGGTGAAAAGGGGTAATATGTGATTTCAAGGATTCTTTAATATCTCTTAGGACCAATAAGATATCCACTTGCTTTTTGCTTACAAAAAATACCCATACAAACCGAAAAACTAATTCCAGCATTTTGTCCTTATCAACCCCTAAAGGGGTGAATCTACAATTGGTGCGAATTATACACCCCGCCGTATTACCTGTGATTGTTGAGATGTGACATTACTGTTTGGCACGTAGGTGTATTTTTAAAATATTTCGAAATGGTTTTGACAGTGTTTTTAAATTTCAGCCCCAAAGGGTGAAAAGGGGTGACATGTGATTTCAAGGATTCCTTAATATTTCTTAGGACCAATAAGATATCAACTTAGTTTTTGCTTACGAAGATTACCCATACAAATGCCGAAAAACTTATTTCAGGATTTTGCCCTAATCAACCCCTAAAGGGGTGAATCTACAATCGGGGTGAATTTTACATCCCGTCGTATTTCCTGTGTTTGTTGAGTTCTAAGGTTTCTTTTTGGCACATAGGTGTCTTTTTATAATATCTCGAAATGGTTTTGACAGTTTTTTAAAATTTCACCCCTAAAGGGTGAAAAGGGGTAATATGTGATTTCAAGGATTCTTTAATATCTCTTAGGACCAATAAGATATCGACTTGCTTTTTGCTTACAAAAATTACCCATACAAATACCGAAAAACTAATTTCAGGATTTTGTTCTTATCAACCCCTAAAGGGGCGAATCTACAATTGGGGTGAATTATACATCCCGTCGTATTTCCTGTGATTGTTGAGATGTAACATTACTTTTTGGCACATAGGTGTATTTTTAAAATATTTCGAAATGACAGTTTTATAAATTTCAGCCCCAAAGGGGGAAAAAGGGTGACATGTGATTTCAAGGATTCCTTAATATCTCTTAGGACCAATAAGATACCGACTTGGTTTTTGCTTACAAAGATTACTCATACAAATGCCGAAAAACTTATTTCAGGATTTTGCCTAATCAACCCCTGAAGGTGTGAATCTACAAACGGGGTGAATTATACATCCCGTCGTATTTCCTGTGTTTGTTGTGTTACACAATTTCTTTTTTGCACAAATGTGTCTTTTTAAAATATCTCGAAATAGTATTGAAAAACGCATGTTAATATATAAAAAAAAAATAGGATATTTTCATATTAAAAAAGAATAAGCAGAACATGTTATATACCCTGACTTCAAAAAGAAATTACATAAGAGTTGGCTATGGAAAAATAAAATAATGTATACTACAAGCTTTATGTAACAATAAATAACTTATGACAACAAGAGTGATTTAATTAATTCAGACAGTAAATTAATTCTAAAGCTTTCTGTTGACATTACTTTTATTTTCCATAGCCAACCCTTATGCAATTTCATTTTGAACTCGTGGTATAAAAGATATATTAATAAAGAAAACTGATGTATATATTATCAATTATGCATTTATTCAACTAAAATTATGGTCAGGTGAAAAATAAAATGAAATCAGTATGGAATAACATTAAAATTAATGAAAGTAAATACTTCTTATAATTGTGAAACCATCCATTGATTTACTGGCATAATGTTTTTTTATGTTCATTTAGCCTTTTTTTTTTTTCCTTCAATTTTAAACCTAAACATAACAAAACGTTTCATTATTTTTAATTTTAATTTGTGACAATTTAAAATATGTGCACAGTTTACATTATCTACATTACTCATTACTCATCACAAACACAACAATATTCACTATTAAACGTCTAAATATACGTATATTATTTGAAAATATCACTTAAATCTGTTGAAACACAAGCTAAACACATGTAAACCATATATAATCTGTAACAAATTTGGTAGAAACATGGCGGACTTCAGCTCGACCAATAGAAAATGAGACCATCGTATGGCCACACTGTCTTTATACAGTCACTGTAGCGCTGTTGAGCCCAATACTCTATACTGCAAACTCACCTTTGAATGCACTATATTTCTGAATTCAAAATGTAGTATAAATAAAAATGAAATAATTCTTACCATAAAGTTCCATGAAGAACCGAGTTTTAGCAGAAGGTCGTAACACCTGATTTGGTTCGAGAGCAATACTCAACAACAAAAGCTGTCTAGCAAGTAATTCTACACGAGGTTCAAAAATAGTGATAACAACTGGTTCCTTAAGACCGTATTTCCATATGCGGGATAAGGTCCGCAATAAATGACGAGCATCGGCACCACCGATCACTAAAAAATGTAGTGACCGATATGATAAAGGTTCTTTCGTAATTTTCGCCAATTCCTCGCAAAAATCTATTGCTGGAGTCCGGCCCCAAAACATGTTGTTGCTGTCAATAAAATCAAATCAACAACTTTCGTTACCTTAGCAACCACTTTTCTTCAGTGACGTATCATAAATAATTTCCACTTGGAATGCTAATATTTATAAAACCACACAGCCGTATTTACAGACTATTCCAAACGTTTAGGCGGAGCTAAATGGGAATTTCGTTCTTTTAGGATGTCACGAGAAGGGACCTTGCTTGGGTTATTTCATTTCTGACAGCATGTGAAAATTGAAAAAAAAAACAGTGAAACCATGGAAACGAATGACATGTCAAAAATATAATTCTTTTTTACATATTTTAATGAAAAATAAATGGGAAATTTGTATTTAGAATGACACAAAAATTCAAAATATAAAGGAAATGAAATTTTAAAATGATATTAATCTTAACCAAAAAATGTTTATTGTAAGTATGATTTACGAAGATTAAACAAAACGGCCAAAAAGCATGTTTCAAACGATGAAAGTAACTAAATTGCAAAATCTAGTTCCGCCTAATCGTTTGGAATAGCCTATACCAGCGGTTCTTAACCAGGGGTCCCGAAAAGGGTAGGGTGACCATTTTCTTAAGAAGGCAATGCGGGACGGAACAAAAAAAGGTCGTCACTTCCCAAATATAAGTGAAGAGCAAAAAAAAAAAAGGTCCTCACCTCCCAAATCCAAGTGAAGCGCAAAAATAAAGGTCCTCAAATACAACTTTTGCGGGACTTAATCTTTATGCGGGACGAAAGGTCACCCTACCTTAGGGGGTCCCGAAATTAAAAGAAAAAATTTAATTTTTACCAGTTTTTGCTTTTAAAATTACAATAAACTTAATTATTAAATAATAAATTATTAAGTACATTTAAAATATTATTTCAAAAATTTTCTTGGAGGGTCCAGAAAATATTTTAGGCTAGTTGGGGGGGTCCCGATTATAAAAAGGTTAAGAACCGCTGACCTATACCATAAGATAAAAAAAAATAAAATATAGGGACTTGCGGTTTGAATTTTTTGAAATCTACAGACTTTTTTCTACCTAGATAAAAAATAAGGCCCTCCTTAGGTAACGCCTTTTTGATCCGTGTAGTTTCGAAAATTTGTAAATATTTCATTTTCGAAAGACCGTATTTTAAAATCTACATTAGATAGGGACCTGCGGTTGAAATTTTTGAAATCCTGAGGTCCTAAAAGGCCTTAGGAATCAATTTGAAGCAATTCCCAAACAAAACAAAAAATTTAATTTGTGAATTTTTTTTGAACTTTCAAAAATTCCTATTTAAGAACAATAGAATATAAAGAACTATGGTTTAAATTTTTGAAATCTTCGTATATTGATTAGTCTATAAAAAAATTGGGGCCTTAATAACCCAACTTTTACAATAAACACGAATCGTAAAACAAAACCTTTAAAAATGGCAAAAAGGTACTTACGATTTTCGAGCAAAAATTTTTTCTCTCTGATTTACTTCAAAATTTGTATACTTATGCATTTTCAGTCGTAGATCTCAAAAATAATCTCCATTACAAGCTATGGTTTACCTTTTTTCTAATAAATTCAAAAAAACCGACAGAAAATGACCATAATTCAAAAAATACATATAAAAGGGCGTTTTAAGTATAATTTTTAAACTCCCCACCCTAAAACTGGTCTATATACAAATTAAAATAAAAAAGTTGGTAAAATATGCGTGAGAAAATAACATAGAACGATGATAGTCACTCACTAGGTATTGAGAAGTGACACGCTCGAAAACGCGAACTGGTGACCAAATTATAGTACTAAATACTGCAGTAGAACTTCTGTACTGCAATAGAAACTACAGTTTAAACTTTTTACGTATATTATAGTATTGAATTTAATTAACTAAAATATTTGTCGTAACTACTGAACTGATTTTAAAAATTCTTTTCTTTCTGATTACTGCATAAAACGAGTACCAAAATTTCCACTGAAGAAATATATGTAGTCACTTTTAATTTTAAAAAAATGCGTTAAATATAAACCAAAACGATTGCACAACTATCATTATATCTTTGAAACACAGATTTCAAAAATTCTTGGATCAGCAGATCAGCTCGAGTGAAAAGTGCGCATACGGACAGACAGACAGACCGAAACGTTGCCTTTTACATAAAAGTATTGTATATCGATATTTGTAGCAATTTATATTTTATAGAGATATAGACTAGCTACGATTCCCGTATTGTTTTTGTCATATACAATTTTGCTGTAAAACGGAAATAATTGAGATATTTCAATTTATTTTGTGTTTTAGGTGGCGTTCCTCGTAGCCTCCATAAGTTCATCCTATTGAAAAAATGCATAGAACAAAAATGATTTACATTTTATTTTAAACAATTTTTGTTATATAAATTTTGTTGTCATGTAAATAGTAGTGAAATATTTCAAATACCTCCTTAGAATTACATTTTCGATGAAAACATGTCTGAATAATTTATCACATTATCTTGTCTTGGAAGGTGGGTAAATTACATCAAGTAGTTTTCAGTTAAATCAGTTAATTATATTTTTTAACATAAATCAATACAAAAATATCATGTAACAATTATTAAAAAAATTAATTTATCTGGATTTAAATGATTTCTTTTTATGATTTTTATGTTGTGTATCTTTAACTGGAGAAGAAGCCTCTGATACTTCCCAAAGTCCAGAAGTTGTTGTATTGCTATCAAGTCTTGGTCTTTTCTTCTGTTTCATTGCAATCTGTGTATCATTTGTACTTTTGCTCTCATCATGTATACTACTCGCTGGCCTTTTATTCTTTGATTTTTCAGCCTGTTTTTTATTAGAATTTTGATTCTCATTAGTAATCTGTTTACTTTTTATGACCACTTTTTTATCAGATTTATTTTGATTCTCATTATTTTTCATGTTCATTTTTTTATTCATATTACGATTCTTCTGTTTTTTGCCTCTGGCTGTGTCTTCATTTTGATTATTCTTAGAATCAACATCATTTTCATTGTCGCGATTAGTAGTTTCCTCTTCATTTACCACATCTTCAGGCTTTGGTATTGAATCTGAGAATTTCTTTAGTTTGGCAACGAAAAATCCATCCATATTATGTGCGTGCGGATAAAATCGCCTAGCTAGGTTCATAGAAGGATGGTATCGGTGTTGACGGTAATGAACAAAACCTTCCGCACCAAAATCTAATCCAGTTGGCACGAGTTTAACATTACGTTTACGGAGAGCATAATCTACTATAGATTCGTTTTCCTCTGGTAATATAGAACATGTGGAATAAACTAAATATCCACCCGTCGATGACTTAGCACTCAAACTATCAATTGCTGCAAGAATAAGCTGACGCTGCAAAGTAAAACAACGTTGAACATCTGTTTTGTCCTTGTTAGTTTTAACACTTGCATCTTTAGCAACTACACCAGTTCCTGTGCAAGGAGCATCTAATAATACACGATCAAAACCTTTCATAACTGAGGGTATCTTACGTCCATCCATGCATGTAATAGTAGCATTTACAACACCTAATCGATGAAAATTTCCAACCACCGCACGAACTCGGTCACGATTAGCATCATTGGCAAAAAGTGAACCAGTGTTTTTCATTAGAGCTGCAATATGACTGGCTTTACCACCAGGAGCACTGCACATATCAAGTACCCTTTCATGTTCTTGCGGTGCAAGGGCCATCACTGGCAAAAAAGAACTTGCTCCTTGGATCAAATAATGACCAGCTAAATATTCTGGAGTTGCACCGACTGGTACCTGGGATGAGTATACAACAAGCCCAACCTTACTCCATTTACCAACGGGGTCCAAATTAATACCACGATTTATAAGAGCATGCGCAAGATCGCGTCGCCGGGTTTTCAGTGTATTTGTGCGGATAGTCAAAGGTCTTTGTACCTCGCTTGCTTCTAAAAATTCAAGCAATTCAGTCAGAGGAAATAGTTGTACCAAACGTTCCATTAAAAATGGATTGTAGCTATAATAAGTGCAAAGATCTTTCTGGAATAAATCCATGTATTCAATGCGAGATCGACCAGGTTCACGTAATCGGGAAAAATCACTTAATACAGTGATAATATCACGAATGCGCTGTTGTATATCTTGCAAATTTATCTCTGTCTGTTCGTCATCAATATCTGGAAATACAAACACTTGTTGGTCTGCCTGCGCACTCTTTAGTTCGGCTTCGTCAAGTTTCTGTTCTTTGCGTTGCTTCTTCTTTAGTTTTATATTTTCTTTTTCAATAGGCAACATTTCCTCATCACTCTCCTTTTCATCCACCTCTTCTTCAGAATCGTCTTCATCCTCTTCGTCAGAATTATCTGTATCATCTTGTTCATCAGAATTATCTGTATCATCTTGTTCGTCAGAATTAATTGCATCTTTATCAATGTCATCCAATGTACCAACCTTGCAACTGTCACTGTCATCAGCATCATCTGAATCTACAGAATCACTTTCCTCCTGGTTACTTCCTTTTTTGGGTTTTAACCAACTTTTATTCTCATCAGTGTAACCATTCGTAGACTCTTCAATCTCATTCTCGTCACTTGATTGTTCCTCAGATTCCTCAAATTTAGTATTCGATTCACTGCCTTCATCCTCTGACCCATCACTGTTATAAGCTTTATTTTTATTTAACGTTTTTTGTTTTTTTGATTTCTTTGATTTTGAAACTTCTGTCTGATTATTTTCCTTACTTGTTTGTTTTATTAAACGTTTCTTAGCCCGTTGTTTCTGTCGATGACTAAGTGTCTTTTCAACCTGGTCATTTTCTGCAATAAATATTCTTAAGTAAGTACTATTTTATAAAAATTAAGATAAATTTGCCACATTAGCAATAAAATACAGACCTGTAAGTTTTTTACTGAAAATAGGATCTTTCTGCTTCTTTGCTTTTTTTCCAGGACCTTTCTTTACTTGAGTATTTTCTAGATATTTAGCTTTTCTACCCATTGTACCTTATTATATTAAATAGTCAACAAACTTCAAACTCACGTGTACTTTAAGAGAGTTTAGGATCGGGGATTGAGGTTAGGATTTATACAAATTAATGAGAATAGAACAAAAGTTCAACATGAAAAAGCAACTGATAATACCGACTAGGAAATCATCAGAAGATCGTATTTAAATTCAATCTGCAACAATATTAAAAACTAAATAAATAAAATATCTTTCATATTGATATTTATTTAATCCTTTTATAACGTTTGAACAATATAACAAAAAAAAAAAAGTAAAATATATAATATTATTACATATATATTATATCAATTGCAATCCATTTTTTATTGCAAAATTAAATTGTTATCGTGTAAATATAGTAAATTGAAAAACCGCGTTTCTTCTTCTTATAAAAAGTTGTAGAATACACGTCGAACTACTGTTAAGCAGTCAAATTAATAGCGCTTAATTTAAATAACTAGAGGCAAGAATTATTTTTTATTTTAAAACAATGACGTCTTGATTAAATATAAAAATAAAACAAGGTATATGAAATAATAATGGATTCATAAAACACTAAACAACAAACTCAATTTTAACAAATATCACAGGTGTGCTGTAAGATGTTTTTCGGACCATAGAGGCTGTAATGGATTTATGGGGACATCCATGGTATGTTCTACATATTGAACTTCGCCAAGCCAGTCCACCAGTATAATTGTATGTGTCCTAGTACCATATCCAGCTTCAGGGATTCGGACAAATATTGAACTCAGGAAATCATAAGAATCCGGCGCACGACGTTGTAGTTCTGGATCAGGTAGATGTCTAGTTAGAATAGTTGTAATTAATAAAAGATTTAAAAGAAATTACCTTAATGTACCTATCTTCCCAACGTAAAAGTTGCAACAACTCATTTACCAAATATTCTCTGTCTTCTGTTTTCTTGCCATACTGATTTATAATATCTTGAAAACGGGCTTGACCAGCATTTACCTTACTCAAAGGTCTCTCAGGTAAACTATTTCCAAACGCAAATATGCCTGCTTGATACTCTGTTATTTTGTTTCCAATATTTGAATAATGATATACATTTGCTTTGTTGTTACTAAAATATGGTTAATTCAGTAAACGTATCAGAGCAATAACAATAACGTAATACGACTCACTCGAAACCAAGTTCTACAGCAACAAAATTAAATGCATTACGTGGACATGATTCCGATTGTAAACTTTTCAAATATGCCTGCACTGACATATGTGTATTCTTTAAGAAGTCTGTTACAATGAAACCTCTACCCAGTGCACCAGAATGACGCTCTTCTCCTGTAAGATTGAGCAGTGCACCAACTCGAACTGCTGCGGAACAGCTCGATTCCTTTAACTGATTAATAGAAAGTCCTAGCCATGTACCACCCTCGCGGCCAGGCTCTAAGTCTACCCCTACAGACAACAATTCAACAATGTTATGCTAAATTCGTGTATTACGTTTAAAAAACTCACCTGATATTATACATGGATTATCAAACCATTTCTCAACATGTCGTGCATTCCTTATATAATATTCATCTCTATTTGATGCTAAAATAAGCCGATACGGACCATCTTCAGCTTTAGTATTCGTATGAACAAATAAAATACACATACTTTTTAAACTTTACACCCTTCATAGAATACGATAATCACATGACAAACTCCATCTATCGTTTCCTGAAACATTTATGTGTACATAACCAAACTACCGCGTGAGTACAGGGATACCGAAATTAAATTCATTCTAATATTTTTTACTAAGCCTCTATTTTGTGTGTTAAAACAGTTACTATATTCTTTTGCATTCATTAATTACTTAGAGAAAATCATGGCGTCTTACATAACGGCTAGAATACTAACTCCAGGTAGATATATTCATCTCAAATTCTGCGCATTTTGTATCGAAGTTTATTAAGATAAATATATTTTTTAGCTATTCGGCGAACTTTGAAACAAGTATTATTTAATTTTGAAACTGCTAAATATCATACTCGAGGAAGACTTGTACAATGCGTAACTGTATCTCCGATTACAAAAAGGTATTATGCAGAAAAAAAAGTGTTTCAAAGAAACAAGCCACATTGTAATGTAGGAACAATTGGACATGTTGATCATGGTAAGACAACTTTAACTGCTGCAATTACAAAAGTACTTGCGGATAAGCAGTTAGCTGCAGCGAAAGGATATGCAGAGATTGATAATGCACCAGAAGAGAAAGCACGAGGTATCACCATCAATGTAGCTCATATAGAATATCAAACAGAAAACCGTCATTATGGACATACAGATTGTCCTGGTCATGCAGATTATATTAAAAATATGATTACTGGTACAGCACAAATGGATGGTGCTATTTTAGTAGTTGCAGCAACAGATGGTGCAATGCCACAAACTCGTGAGCATTTACTACTTGCTAAACAGATTGGCGTTAATCATATTGTAGTCTTCATTAATAAAGTGGATGCGGCTGATAAGGAGATGGTGGAATTAGTAGAAATGGAGATTCGTGAGCTCATGTCTGAAATGGGCTATGAAGGAGATAAAGTACCAGTTATAAGTGGATCTGCACTGTGTGCACTTGAAGGGCGAGAACCAGAGCTTGGCGCTCAACCAATATTACGATTGCTTGAAGAAGTAGATAAACACATCCCAACACCTGTGCGGGAACTTGACAAACCATTCTTATTACCTGTCGAAGCTGTTTACTCTATCCCAGGTCGTGGTACTGTCGTAACTGGTCGTCTTGAGCGAGGAGTACTTAAGAAAGGCGCAGATTGCGAATTTATTGGCTACAACAAGACCTTGAAAAGTACAGTGACAGGTGTAGAGATGTTCCATCAGATCCTAGATGAGGCACAAGCTGGAGATCAACTTGGAGCTTTAGTACGAGGTGTAAAACGAGACGACATTAAACGAGGCATGGTAATGTGCAAGCCAGGTACAGTTAAAGGTCATGACAATGTTGAAGCCCAGGTATACATTCTGAGCAAAGAGGAAGGTGGACGCCATAAACCTTTCACCTCTTTCTTCCAAATGCAAATGTTTTCACGTACTTGGGATTGTGCTGCACAAGTTATCGTGCCTGACAAAGAGATGGTGATGCCAGGTGAAGATGCACGCCTACATCTCAAATTGTTGCGTCCTATGGTACTTGAGAAAGGCCAGCGTTTCACATTACGTGATGGACACATCACACTTGGCACTGGAGTAGTCACAAACATCCTGAAACCACTTAGTGAAGCTGATCGTGCAGCATTAACTGAAGGTAAAAAGGCACGCGAATCCAAATCCCAAACAAATTAAGCTTCTTTACCCACATTTATACTTATCAATGTAATGTTATGCTAGGTTAGTTCTTTTAATTACTCCTAATAAATGTTATGTATATAAACAAATGTTTTGATTTGGGGTTTTGTAAATGTAACCAAGAAACCCTTATTCCCTTACACTATCACTTATAAATATGTCTGTATGGTAGAAATACTGACCAAACAGGTGAACTTAAACACTTATACTCCTACACAATTAACGAGGCTAAAAGGGCCGAGTCGGCACGACTAGAAGACTCTTTTTTTTTTTAATTTAAAAAATCCTGACAACAAAATATAGGGACCTGCGGTTTGAATTTTTGAAATCTACAGACTTTTTTCTACCTAGATAAAAATTAGGGCCCCTCCTTAGTTAACGCCTTTTTGATTCGCTAAGTTTTGAAAATTTGTAAATATTTCAATTTCAAAAAACTCCACGGGCCGAATCCGGCCCGTGGACCGTAGGTTACACATGCCTGATTTAAAGTTTAATTTCAGTAAATTTATTGAAGTGTAATTTGCAGTTGAGCAGGTGTTAAATGCCGGGCACGTAATTTTATGTGCTCCATATGAGTGTCGGTCATCTGAATTTATAAATTATGGATTCTGTTTGGAAAGAAGTGCATTATGTTCATTGCCTTATGAAATAAAATTAGTTTTAGTTGGGAAGGGGCAGCTAAAAGTTAAATATCCAACTTGCAGGTGCCAGCATATTAGTGCAGTTTTGTTTTTCTGCGACAAATGTAATGAGAAAATTCGCATAGTATCAGTTACTTTTTAACTCAAAATATACTCCCAAGCCTTCCTCCTGTCCATAACCAAATCTTTTCCCAATCTGGAGTTAATATTAACTTTCCCTCCATTTTTCTTAAAAAAGAAAAAACTAAGATGCCTATCTTTGTCCCGTCTTGAATGACAGCCAAAAATACTACAATTTGTTCTACTTTTATAGTTTTTCACAACTTCTCTCGAAATTCTAACAAAAATTCAACACTAGAACATATGTAACAAGTTCAAACAGTACTAGAGCGCTTAGTACAATATTTGACCACCAGACTGCGTATTCGAGTGTGTCAGTTCTCAATACCAATACTTATTACATTTTCGTTTAGCTGATATCTCCATCTCTTCCGAGGTCTTCCCACTGGCCGACGAGTGTTCAATCTTCCCTTCCATATCCTTCTTACAATTCTGTTCTTCCTCATCCTCAGTCCTATCCACTGTAATCTACCTCTCAATTCTCGTGTGATACTCGAAGAACAGTTCCCGGTTAACTTTGTTCTTGTGGATTTTCTACTAATTTGAATAGGACCGAAGATTCGGCATATTTTATTTCCGAAAACTTAGGTGTTGTCGAATTCGCTTAAGTCCATATTTCGGAGCCATACATGAGTATGGGACTTACTAGTTTAGTTTAACCTGATATCTGGGTTTCGTTTTGAAGAGGACAGGAATATTTTACAATACAACAAATAAGTGTACACAAATGTTAAAATAACATAACATATAGAATAACAAAGACTATCAAAGTTTCAAAATTGACCGCCGGGGCACTGGGATCTTAAATTTATGTCCCTATCTTAAAACACACATCTGGCCAGTGTTTTTAAGTGAAATTGCGCACACATCAAATTAATCTGGGGGGGTCCATTTCGAAAAATATCAGTAATATAATACAAATTTATTGCTGCATTTTTACGAAGAGGAGTGTTATATGTTAATTTAATTTTTATTTGCTTAGTTTTTATTAAACAAGTATGATTGTTTTGATTCAGGGGGGAGGGGGTCCGGATCGTGGACCGCTCCCTGTGTGTGCGTCTGTGATGGCCGTATTAAAATGTACAGAATAAATAAGGGTATAAAGATCTGATTAACTATTTTATCAATAGATCTAATTTTATATGAAACATTAAATATTTAAATAAATGGCTGTTAATTAAAGCTTAATACTTACTTCAACACTTATTATTTTATATCCAAAAAGATTTTAATAATAAAAAGTATACCCAATAATTGTAGTTGCTTACTAAAAGATATCTATGAAACCCTGAAATGTATAAAAATTCACTTCACATCAATTTTTTATCGTTAATTAATCCATAATGGTTAATATCAGTACCTAAGCACATGGAGTAAATCAAATGCAAGTTTATTTTGAAAATATTTATTACAAAACAAAATGTACGAGGGTTGTAATAATGAAAGAATTTCACATTTTAATACCTTATAAAAATAGTAACAGTCCTCAAATTGGCTTAACAAATAACCTATTTCTTAAGAATCAGCACTCACACTTGAGAACGCGTTGGTGCACCAGCACTTGCATGGCGTTCAAATATTTATATGGAATTCAACTAAGTAATGAAATCGAATAATAAAATATGCCGCAGGCGACCTGCAGTTTGCAGGAGGGCGGCATCGCGAGACTCCCATATGGCAAACTGAGCCAAACATTTGCTCAGAGATCCTCGTCGTCTTCTGGCAAAGCTGTTTCTTGGGCTTCCTTCAAATCCTTCTCGATCTGTTGTTGCCATTGAGGGTCCATGGTTACTTCTGGTGGAACAAGAGCAGGCATTGCGACGAATTCGAGGTTTGGATCACCGATCAGCTTCCTAGCCAGCCAGAGGAATGGCTTCTCAAAGTTGTAATTTGACTTAGCGGATATATCGTAATACTGTAAAAATATTAACAAGGTAAACTTCGTTTATAAATAAATCTCTAATTAACAAACCTGCAAGTTCTTTTTCCTGTGGAACACTATGCTTTTAGCCTTGACTTTTCTGTCCTTGATGTCCACTTTGTTTCCACATAGCACTATAGGTACATTTTCACACACTCGCACAAGATCCCTGTGCCAGTTTGGTACGTTCTTATATGTCACACGGGATGTTACATCAAACATGATGATGGCACATTGACCTTGAATATAATATCCATCACGTAGCCCGCCAAACTTCTCTTGACCAGCTGTATCCCACACATTAAATCGAATTGGTCCTCGATTTGTATGGAACACTAACGGATGTACTTCAACACCCAAAGTGGCTACATACTTCTTCTCAAATTCTCCAGTCAAATGTCTTTTAACAAAAGTGGTTTTGCCAGTACCGCCATCGCCTACCAGAACACACTTAAAAGTTGGCATATCACCGTCTTGTGCCATTTTTTAGACTTGTTCAGTGAGTGAATTCTCTCTGAAAGAAATATAATGTCCACTGTTACTACACAAAGCAATATAATAAATTTTAAACAGCATTTATACACAATCTCCAAAGTAAAACTTCTTTTCTTTTAGAATTTCTCTAAATACAAATATATATGAAATAAAAACTAACAAAATATTTGCGTTATAATTTAAACATAACCGGCACGTTTATATAGATTTCAATTTTTCGAGCCGGAATACTGCTATGGAGACGTCTCAAAGGATTTTGGTATTTCAATACCGAGTTTAGCATTATTTTTTAATGTAAATATAAAACGTACACCAAAAATATTATTACAGCAATTACATACACAACAAAAGATTTAATTTAAACCAAGTAAAATATATAAAACCCACCGATGGATGCACAAACTTGGGATTAGACTCACCTTGCAGAAAAGTCGTTACGGCTCACAATGGCGTCCGTATAAGTGAGATCCGTTTAAAGCCGAACGTTCGAGTCACGAAAATAGCCGATTTAACAGACAAATTTGCAAACTGTATCTAATGTTGAAAAAAATATTTAAACAACTAAGAACAAAGATTTTATGAAATATGTGGCGAAATATAGTGAAATATCACAAAACAATTAATTTTTTAAATAAATTTGCTATTTAATCGGTGACGTCATGTGACGTTTACGCGCAAGCGTAATTCGGGCTACAGCACTGCAGAGCCGACTTGAACATATCGATTTCGTGACCATCGTTCGTGTATGTTCTTAGGTGTAGTGGTTGTATGTAGAACATTTTTGAATGGGATATCTATATAAAAGTTTATATATTGACAGTGTGTGACTGCTCGAACGAGTAGAAGATGACGAAGGATAGATTAGCGGCTCTCGTTGCGGTGAGTGAATTTTAATCCTAAGCTGATTGTCTGAAACATGTTGCACGGTGCTCAGGGCATGTAGGGCAGTAAGCCACCTCCTAGTTGGCTGGATGATATTTATACCCCATTGTCCCACTAGACAAGCTGCTGGCACTGGCCAGTTAATGTTTTACCTGTATTTTTAATGAATGGACGTTAACGACTTCCTGTCCGCTGAAGTTAGGAAAACATCTTCCTCTTCCCTGATCAAGTGCGTTCGCGCGTCCTCCCTTATCTGTCATCGAGAGACGTACAGGTGCCAGATGACAGGCAGTCAGGAGACGCTATATTTTGCTTCGTTTAATGCTTATTTAGGTTAGTTGACTGAGTCATCGTCAACTGTGCACACTATTGAAATAAGGCTATGAATTATGTCATATATTGACACGCCCCGTGGGGCAAACGATTGTTCAGCTTTGCTGAATAATTTGTCATTATATTTTTCAGGCCCAAAGTGACGACGATGATGTCGGCCCTGACGATGTCTCCGTCAATGTTGAGGGCAGAGATGGATTCATGGATGCGTTTTTTGCGGAGGTAAGTGGCTGTAACTTTATGGCAGATAAACAACAAATAATTCATAAATTACCAGAAAGCGGAATTATCGCTCTCCCACTCATTAGTAGACACTAAGTCGCTGCCGCCAATCGACGTCAGTTAATGAGGTCATGCTATAACATTGACGAGTATGATTCATTATCACTTTATCATCACCGGCTGTTCTCTAAGCTTATTATCATCTCCAGTGGGAGTGATAAACAGAAGCCAGTGTCACGGTATTATATACATCTAAGCATAGACCGTTGTTGACGGTGCGAGCCCGCGGTCGGTCGCGGGTATCGATCAACGGCCGAGGCCGGTCAGTTAAGACGGACTGACGCCGTGTAAATTTTAAACGCGTGACTCGCTAACATAAATGACAAGCACGCACCTTACCGCGGCCGGAATGTATGTTGCATTCTGCCGAACGGAACGCACAATGCGTGCTACGGCGAACTTGATGGGGAACTCTGTTTTACAGTACAATATGTGCAGGTTGAAGAGATACGGGAGATGATAGATAAAATCCAGGCGAATGTGGAAGAAGTGAAGAAGAAACACAGCGCGATCTTGTCCGCGCCACAGAGCGATGAAAGTAAGTAACCGGTAACGGTGCAACAGATGCGCTGAGCGACACACTTGTTGCTGCAACTCTCGACTGTCTCTCTGTTTTAGAAACCAAGCAAGAGTTGGAGGACCTAATGGCAGATATAAAGAAGACAGCCAATAAAGTACGCGCCAAACTCAAGGGTGAGTTAGCGCCAATGAGCGCTGTTTATTGAAAACAGTCGTTGTCAAAGTGTAATTAACTGTAATTGATTGCAGTTATCGAGCAAAACATCGAACAGGAAGAACAGACAAACAAATCCTCGGCAGACCTCAGAATACGGAAAACGCAACATTCGACGTTGTCGCGAAAGTTCGTGGAGGTGATGACGGAGTATAACCGGACGCAGACAGACTACAGGGAACGGTGTAAGGGACGAATACAACGACAACTGGAAATTACGGGCCGCCAGACTACCAATGAGGAACTGGAGGAGATGCTTGAACAAGGCAACCCAGCAGTCTTCACACAAGGTATCATCATGGAAACGCAGCAGGCTAAACAAACGCTCGCCGACATCGAGGCCCGCCACGCAGACATCATTAAACTGGAAAACTCGATCCGAGAGTTGCACGATATGTTCATGGATATGGCCATGCTAGTCGAGAACCAGGTACGTACGGTGCGTCCGGGTCTTTGGACCCGGACGCCAACCATCTTTCCCAGCTCAGTTGGAGACTGTTGTCTAGACTGGACTATCTAGCTATGCTCTGACCGTTCATAGTCGGCCAGTGAGTAACTTGTTGGTCTGTTCTCTATTGCCGCTGGGCCGCCGCAGGGAGAGATGATAGATCGCATCGAGTACCATGTAGAACATGCTGTGGATTATGTGCAGACTGCCACTCAAGACACCAAGAAAGCCCTCAAGTATCAGAGCAAAGCTAGGCGGGTGAGTCAGTCCATGTCTGCCTCTCCACTGATCTCGCACTGTACCTACCAAGCTTTTAATTTGGTTTTGTTTTTGTTTTTTTTTGCCCCCACCCTTTGTTACAAATCATCTCCCATTTCCTTTTCTGATCCTTTACATGCCACATTTTCTTAACTATTATTTTCTGTTGGTTTGGTTATTTTCTAACTACATTCTTCCTACCTGATGTACTTATTGTGTGCTCTAACTGTATTATGTATCTGTATGTACCTGTATCCGGTATGATAATATGTTGTACACTACTTGACGTCGTACGACTGTGTGTGTTGCCTTTTGTCATCGTTGTGCCATCATTTCAAATAACTGTTACCCACTACTACTAACCCTACTGGATGTGTGCGCGGCCCGCGCCATGCCACACTGCCCGTCTGTCGCCCTGTGTGCGTGTGCGTATGTTGTACTATCTTCTATATCTAATTGTCACCTTCTCTATCTGCCTGCATGGCTAACTGATGCTGCTAACTTACTGGTTACTTTTCACTTGCATGATTTATACCACTATTCCCTTCCTACTAACGCTCTGCCGTGCGCGTGTGCAATCGCTCGCTATGTACTAATGTATCCGCAACCGACCCGTGCCGACCCTGTCCCGTGTCCCGACACCGCATCTGCAGGGTGAACTCGTCGACCGAGTCGAGTACCATGTGGGCCAAACTGAGAACCATGTGGAAATTGCCAGGGGAGAGCTGAAGCAGGCAGAGGGCTACCAAATAAAGGCGAGAAAGGTAGGAGCGCGAGCGGCGAGCGTGCACCATTTAGTGCCTAGTTTGCCTAGCGTAGTGCGTAGATTTCCACCTACTGCCTAATGCATTAATCCCATTTCCAAACCTATCCTAGTTCAATTGCATGCTTTCAGTGGAACACGTACCATGCTGTTGTTTGCGCATCTTATTAATTTTGTTTTTTTCTTTTGTTCTGTTCACAGAAAAAGATCCTGATCATAATCTGCCTCATAGTCGCTATCATCATTTTGATTATAATTTTATCATTTAGTTTATAATTGAGTAGGCTGGCACAAGTTCCCTATCACACTTTTAGATGAATAGCTAATTAATTTATTGTGTGCTACAACGATGTGTGTTACCGTACGCAGCCCTGCAGTGACCGGGACGTTCCGTGCAGTGTCGCACGAAAAGAGCGGCTTTTACGTAAACGATACGTACTCGCGAGCCTGCTGCATTCGTCATTCATCGCAACATCCCGTGGCGTCAAACGCTCTTGCCAGTAGGTTTCGTTTTATTATCATCTCATTACCACTCTATAAATATTACTATTATTATTATTGATCTTTATTATTATTATTATTAATATAGAGTTTATTTTTTTACGTGGACTTTTTTGAGGTTGCACGATAAACGATACATTGAGATTATTGTCTGGTCTGTTGGTTAATTGATTAGGACTAATAAACGATGAGATTAGTTTGTGGGGGTTCCTTATTGAGCTAGAAGCTTTGTCTGGCACTAGTTACGCCAGTCCAGTTCAATTACAGGCAGTTACAATAGATGACATGGATAACGATGGCAAATGTGCAGCGCATCTATCTCGACCATGGCTAACGCATTGTTTGTGTTCTGTGTGTGTTGTGTTATTGCCTCCCGCAGAAGAAGATCATGATTCTTATTTGCCTGGCGATCCTCGGCATCATCCTCGCGTCGACGATCGGTGGCTACCTGGGCTTGCTATGAACGCCCGCCGACCCGAGGTAAACATCGTAAATACACTGTATCACTCGGCCCTCTGTACAAGTGCTTGTCTGATTCAGGTACCGCCGAGGCCGCCGGCGCTGGGACGTGCGCCTTTGCACTCGCCACTACAACGTCATCATCATTGCGATCATCGTCACTGTCACGGACGTCGTCGCCGACCATCATTACCTCGGACAGGCGACGGGTGGCTCTGGCACAGTAAAAAGGTCGCGCGCCTTCCGCCGCCTTCACTGGCACACACAGTAGCATACAAGGCTGTCGCCGCCGCCGAACGCGGTGCGCGCCGGTCCACGTAGCAATAATAACAATTATGTGATGATTCACTATACATACATAAAAACGTACATAATTCTCTTACATTCATTGGATATGGCTGAGAATGGCTGATCCCGCGTGTTCAATAATTCGCTAGTTACAGTCAGTCGCTAGGTCCGTCTGTCCGTTTCACGAGCCGGTATGCCTGCGCACTGTACGTCTGTCTGTCGTCTGCCTACTCCAAAGTTCAACTTACAAATAATAGCGTTCTCATTCGTTATTCGTTCAGATTCTTGATGTACAATTGATTGATAGTAGTGTGTGATAGTACCGTACCGTAACGTAATGATATAACGCAGGGCGGACGGCGGTAGTAGTTACGACCCCCGACCGCCCGGTTAGAGACGCACTTTCCGGGCGTCCGTTCGTAAGCTTTCAGAGATCTCTGGAGAGCGGCTGCCCACGTGTCTGCCGCCTCCTACACCCAGGCAGCCCTTGTCACAATCTAATGTTCTCAGAAGTGTCAATTCGCAGTCGTGGAACGTTGTTCATTAAATATTTATCGTGCATCCGCGAACCGCGATGCATGCAAGTGAGATTAACGAATACTACTTACTAATTAACTTAAATAATTATGATGGTCGTAGCTAGGTCGTAGAGTAGATAGGTGATGAACTTTTTATCAAGTAGAGTTAGACGAGAAATGTCGACGGAACATTGGACGCCAGCACAAACGTCTGTCTGGGGTGCACCAGTTCTCCAAGCGTTGCGTAGTGCAACCCGCAGTCGCCACCCCTAATCCCATTGCTCTACTAAAGCACCCAATTGCTCCCGACACTCATTTCTACGTCTGCCGCTACTCTCTCTCTGTCTCTGTCTGTTTATCTGTGTGTTCGTCTTTCTTGTCCGACTTCCCGAGTTGTTGTTCTCATCTCTCTGTTTGTCTGTCCGTCTGTCACCTACACCTAATACACAAATCTCCCCCTGGTTCGCAAACACATACATATAACACACACGTCGATACAATAGACACCATCGTGAGTTGTTGCTGCGCAAATGTATTATTGTTTGGTACTGGTTTACCAAATGCATTTTACATGTATAATTTGGTTAAATGCGAGGATTGGTCGCAGGACGGGAGTTCGCCCGGACTCCGACTGCATATTGTAAATACACAGACTGTAAGGTCGTTCCGCGAATTGCCGCCGGCGAGCTGAGCCCCACGCCTTGGGTCGCCGGCATCCTGTTTTCATTGCCTCTCTAGCTCTTCTAGTCTTAGATTTACCCCGCTTGGCCCAATTTGGCCTCGCCCGCCCGGTGTATATATATACGCTGCCCGCCTCGCTCGCTCGTGTATATGTGTAGCAGACAATAATGGTCAGCTGTCTGTTTGGATTTCAAGGTCATCTCTTGTAGATACTCCACCCTTCGGTGTGCCTGGGGCGAACGCCCGCCATACCACACTGCGACCAATCCTCCACACTACTGTAGACAATTCATATAAGAGATTATATATAAATATATTATATATATATAAAATATATAGATGCAATCATACATCAGTAGTTTGAATGATACCACTGTATATCCAGTGCATCATTTAAATGCTGATGTATGTATGCATGCACATACATAAATCTTCTGTACATTTCAGTATTGGAAGTAAAGTTGTAGAATCTTCCAAAGCGTATTTTGTTGTTTATTATGATACACACTCAGTTCCTGTCACATAGTTTGTTGATTTACTTCTGGACACAGTTCAGAATCATTCTCATCACTGATAACAGCAGCAGGTTGCACCAACCCCATGTCATAAACACCATCCTTAGAAATTTGTTCAGGACCCTGCAAACCATGATCCTTGATAAAAGTTCGCACAGTGCCTTCATGTACCACAGACATTTCTAAGCGACATCCCCAAGCAAGTAATGCTAGGGGACGGCTGGGAGATAAACTTGACTCGGCTGAGATAATATGTCTGCGAAGGCATGAACGTACCAACTGTTTTAAACGTTCTGTCTCAGTAACTGCAGCACATGGATGGTACAACATGACTATAGCACCATGCTCCAAATTATGAAGCCAACGTTGCATGGGTACATACTTGTACTCACCATACCTTGGCCATACAGATCGATGTGCACCAAATGTAGGTATATAACGGCTAGGGTACTCAATGGTACTGTTCATACAAACGTGTAGAGCTGAAAAGGCAGGTGGTACATGTACACATTGCAATTCTGGGTTCACTGAGGGGTTTGGCATAAACAAATACTTCGGTTGATAGCATGTGTATGCAGAAGGCAGGCCATTCCAATCAACATCCAGATTTGTCTGCAAGGTAAGTAACCGTTAATATTTACATTTATCAATAACAAATATACATTTACCTTGCCATCATCACATGATGGATTAACCATTCCCATCATGTTCCCTTGCACTATAGGATTGTTATCTTTTTCACCTGGAGCATAAGGAAACCACTTTCCACCCCATGGAGCATCCATTTGTTCAGAGTTTTCATAACCTGTTCAATATTATCATCAATATGATATTCAAAATTACCTTTATTTTACAAATTACTTGCAACTACAGGTGTTGAAGAATATTTGAAGATCAGCACGATTGTCGATATGTAATGAAAGTGAAAAAATACCAGTAACTTCATCATTCAGCCAAGAATTTTAACAAGTTTTTCCAATATTTCCGTCGCTTGCAACCCATAGAGATAAGAGGTAGTCGCAACCTTGATATCTGACTAATATTTGAAATACCGCCGTTTTTAACTTCAGTATATTCATAAAAGATGGCAGAATTTCAAGTAATAATAATTTCGTTCTTTTAACACGTGCAACTATAACCTAAATGTGTACTCTTCACTATATGACTTTTTGAATATGTTAGAAATTAGTAACATTTAAAATGGGTAAAAAATCTAAAATCGGAAAACAAAGGAAAGATAAATATTATCAGTTAGCTAAAGAAACAGGTACATGTATTATATTTTTTTTACAAAAATGTGTATATAATGTTGACATTTAGGTTTTAGATCTCGAGCTGCTTTTAAATTAATACAGTTGAATCGCAAATTTGAATTTCTTCAAAAATCTCGAGTATGTCTCGATCTTTGTGCAGCTCCAGGTGGCTGGATGCAAGTTGCTCGGCAAAACATGCCAGTATCAAGCGTTGTGGTTGGAGTAGATCTTTTCCCGATTAAACCTATACCAGGTTGCATTGGCTTAGTTGAAGACATTACGACCGATAAATGTCGGACGGCCATAACGAAAGAATTGCAGACGTGGAAAGCAGATGTAGTATTACATGATGGCGCACCTAATGTCGGCAAGAATTGGTTACATGATGCTTATCAGCAAGCATGTCTCACACTTAGTTCTCTTAAACTTGCTACACAATTTCTTCGTGCAGGTGGTTGGTTTATAACTAAAGTGTTCAGATCCAAAGATTATCATCCATTGATATGGGTACTTAAACAACTATTTCGTAAAGTGCATGCAACTAAACCACAAGCATCTCGTAATGAGTCTGCTGAAATTTTTGTTGTATGCCAAGGCTACATGGCACCAGATAAAATTGATCCAAAATTCATGGACCCACGACATGTCTTTGAAGAACTGGATATTGAATCAGGTCGTCGTTTGAATGTCTTACATCCTGAAAAGCACAAAAAAGCAAAAGCGCAAGGTTATCCTGAAAATGATTACACCTTACATCATATATTGTCAGCTAATGAATGGATAAAATGTGATTCAAACAGCGCTGCTATAGAAGCTTTACAACGAGCATCAGAAATAAATATTGACAGTGAAGAAATTAGTGAACATTCTCGAACTACAATAGAAATACGTGAATGCTGTAAAGATATTCGTGTCTTAGGTCGTCGTGAATTACGATTGTTACTTGCATGGCAACATGCCTTACACGAAGAGCTGCATTCAATAGAAACCACTAAATCTGATGCAGTGCCACCAGAGACTCCTACATTAGAACGTGATAGTGGAGATGAAGATGCTGACATTGACCAACAAATTGCGGAGCTTAAAAATGAAGAATTACGTGAAGCTCGACGTCAAAAGAAAAAAGCAAACAAAGAACGAAAAAAACTTAATGAAAGATTGAATCTAAAAATGGTCCTGAAAGGAGATTCAGGGCCTACATTGGAAGGTGAAGATACATTTAGTTTAAAGAAAATTGAAAACGAAAGACAATTGCGTGGATTAAGTGATCAGGCACCAGATTTACTTGCTGACGACAGTTCAGATAGTGAAGAGACTGTGCCTCGACCTAAATACGAACGATATAATAAAGATAGCGCACACTTGGACAGTACAGGAACTTATTATAAAGACACAGATTCAGAATTAGAGATGGAATCAGATGAAGATGAATTAGCAGTACCAGGTCGGTTAGGTTTACAAGATGAAACTGAAGAAAGTACAGTAAATACAGAGCGAAAACCTGGCACTGAATCCCATCCACTTCTGACAGATCTTGATCATCGCGATCGTCAACAGAAGCGTGCTCATAAAGCGGAACTTTGGTTTGGTAGAGACGTTTTTAAAGGGCTTTTGAGTGAAGCAGATGAAGACCGAGAGTTAGATAAACTTATGGATGAATATAAGAAGAAGGGTGTAGAGATCATTAGCAAACAGCAGCCAGTAGCATCTGATGCACCACCAGATCACTCGGACAGTTCTTCAGATTCTGAGAGTGAAGCAGAAGATGATATAAAAAATAAAAATGTACCGAAAAAAGTAACAGGTTAGTATACTTATACCACTATTCTGAAACAAATATGTTAAACATACTAGCGGCGATAAAATAAAAAGGTCAGAAATTTAACTTAAATCGCTATTTTGATATACATTTTCTTACAGAATGGGGGTATTAACTATAATACTAATATAGTTATAGTAGTTAGTACACTAGTGTTCGATTATCTAAAGTAGTCCAAAGTCATATTTGAATTGTGTAGTAATTCGATTTATGTAAGTACGTTTGTCGTAGTTATACCTTACAGATAAACAACAAATTTTGGCATGCTTCATTTGTATTTCTCTTACTATTTTGCCAATGTGAGTGAGAGAGAAACACATCAGTACGTTAATTATTATTTCAGTCATATGACCTTGACTGGACTTCTCTCGATAATCGAACTTTACAATATACTCTCGATAATCTGGCGCTCAACGAGGTAGACCAAAAGAAAATTGCAAAGAAAAATAAATGTGTAAATGTATACGTATTTAAGCGGTTTCACTGTCAAATAATAAAAGCGGATACCGCCGAACCCACACTCATGTGGAACTTGTTAGCATAGAATAACTTGTTTTATTATATTTTGTTTCTGCTGTTATTTAAATTTAACACCAGAGTGAGACCATTGTTAGGTGAGCCGGAATAAGTGCAGTAAAGAAAGCAAATTATATTTGATAATTTCCCGCCTTTATTGCACTTATTCCGCGTCACCTAACAGTGACCGCATTCTGTTTATTACCATGTTTGTTTAATATTATTTCAAGACCCAATCTTCGACCTTGTATCTAAATTTCTTGCGTTATACGTCACAAAATAGCAGTATTTATTAAATTTACATAATGCATCCAGTAATCCGGCAGTGTTTAAGCTCATGTGTCGGATTATCGAGCGTATACAGTTTTTGTCGCGGCTGTGTGGTAGTATTATTACCTATAGAGTACAGGGACGAGGGTTCAAATTTGGAATTTAAATTTTCGGATACTGTGCAGTCAGCTCAGGGATAAATGGAACAGTCGAAACGTCACGTGGACTACGTGGCTTTCATATAATGCCAGAGGTCTTACCTTAAGTCCTTATGCGCCATCTAGACGTTGGGAACCTATTATTTTCTGCATTGATTTTGTAATTCCAACAGGATTTTTTACAAAAAGTAAATATCTTTAAATAAGGTGGTACAGTAAACTAAAAAATTTATGTGAAGCGTGAATTTTTACACATTTCAGGGCTTTGTAGGTATTTAATGAATGATAACAAATTGTGGAAACGTATTAAAAATCATAAATTTCGATAACATTTGAAAAGTAATTCACGTCTTCTAACTAGAGACTTCTCCAGTCAGTCAGATAAATATTTTTAGCACGATGTGAATAGAATAGCTATTATATTGAAAATTCATGTTGTACTATTACGTTCACATTAATGTGCATTAGCAGCGGTAAAGCCAGCGGGGGTGCGAGGGGGCCCGAATCCCTCTAAAAACTGCTGTGGCCCTCAGCTGAACCCCCAAATATGTTGAAAATTTAAAATTTTAGATGATACTTGTTGTCACTAGGCATCTTTAATTTGGGAATATTTTAACTGTAAGAAATGAAAACAACACGGGAAAAAATCAAAATTAGTATTTCGATATTTTTAACTAATCTGGTCAAAAATTCCTGTTGAACTATTCCGATTCCTATCAGTGTACTTCATTGAGAATTTTTTCAGGTTTTTAGACCAACCCCTCTGGGAAATAGGGTGGGAGACAAAAGTTTTTGACAAATTTTTAGCAAAAATCACAATTTTAAATGTTTTTTTATTAGATACACACAGCCGGCGCAAGGATCTGCGGCGCCCGCATGCAAGATTTAATTGAGCGCCCCCCCTAAATCAACAAAAAAGTCCTCACTTTAAAATTTTAAGCGAAGACCTAAAAAAAAGGTCCTAACTTCTAAGTTTCAAGTGAAGACCAAAAAAATAAAATTACATTTCACTACATTACTTTTATTAAGCGCTATTTCGAATCTCACGTCAGCGTCCCCCTCGAAGTTGCGCCCGCATGCCTTGCATGCCCGTTTGCGCCGGCTCTGCATACACATTTGTTTATATTTTTCCCGCGATGTGTTTTTTGCACTTTATAGTTTTTCTACATGTTGGACAAAGAGTGGTAAAAGCATGTCAAATTTTAACTTTTTTAGGTCTAGCCGTTGGGCCACAATTTTTACCGTACAAACAGACACATGAGAGACGTTATAAGGGTTTATGAGACGTTAAAAATCATATATTTACTTTATCAACGAAAATTTATTTATTAAACGTAATATATAAACTATTTCCGTCCACTCTTCGTCTTTAGCAAAATAAGTATAACTACAAATTAAAACTGTGATTTCTTCGCACTACACGTGTCCACATACTAAGGGGGCCACTGAAAAAAGCGATCAAATTGACAAAAATGTCATTTTTATTCATTTTCTAAAAATTTTCTTAATTTTTGGAATTAGAATTTTAAATATAAAGTAAAATACTGTTTTTCAGTCAGGGTGGGACGTGCCGCGTTTGCCATCTGCAGACGCCCATGGATGTAGGTATATATTTACCCCGTAAATAGGGGTCCGCCAACTATATAAGACATTGCACGTGTCCGGGATGAGAAACACTGCATTAGTGTGCAGTTACATTGGATGCGGAAACGTGCAATTTTTTTAACGCACGAGAACTGACAACAAAACAAACACACGAAGTTAAATGAGCATGGTTACAGTACATGCATACCTGCGTGCGGTAACTTGCGTCGACGCACAAACATGTTTGTTTTTTGATGCGTCCAGTAGGTCAAAAATATGAGTTTTGATCCAAAGACTTTTTACAAAATTAGAAGAAGAATAGAATTGTTAATATGCTGCTGCATAACAATGGGGATTTTTTATTTCGTTATTTATCTGTTTATTTATTTATTTTGTTTTCTTCATTTCTTTGAAGTTTTACAGAAACAAATAGGTTTGTTCTGTCCGAAAAAATCAACAAAAAATTAATTTGTCTGTCTGTTTTTTCCGAGATTTACGTAAAAATTATTATTCATCCAGATGAAAAAGTGTTTCGGACAATAATTTTTGTTTTTTTTATTCTAAACAATTTGTGTCATACACGTTTTTGCTGTTAATAGTAATGGAGATGTTTCAAGATAACCTCGTAACTCCCCAAATATTAATCTAAAAATGCATATAACAAAAATAATTTGTTTTATTACTATAAATAATGTTGTTTTATATGTTTTTGCTGTTCAGTAACAGATATTTAAAATAAAATAGTTTAATTTGTATGAAACCGCACGCATGTACTGGAAACCACCCATCCCCGGATCAGGACAAGAACGTTCAGTGTAAACGCTCGTTACCGCACGCATACACGATACAGTGTAACCCTAGCCTTAATTATTTTTAAATTTTATCCGACCGTGCATTATTTTGCTCGCCCCGTTCAGGCGCGCACAAAGGAAATTGGTATGAGGGGTCCATTTTGAAAAAATATCGGTACAATAATATAAATTTATTATTGTTTTTTTTTTTTTTTTTTTTGCGGAGAGGAGTGGACTTATATATTAATTTAACTTTGATTTTAATTTAATTAACAAAAAATGTGATTTTTATCTTCAGTTGCTTAGTTTTTATTAAGTATACGTACAAGTATATTTCAATACAAGAAGCCGTAGCATTTTTAATATTATTTACCCTACCCGGGTCCGAACAAATTTTTATCTCGAATCGAATGAATTTCAACGAGAAAAATAAAAATATTAATATGAAAAAATCTGGGTCCTCAAGCAAAACCTGAGTCAGCATAGATCTCTAGAATGCACATGGATACTATTTGAAAACAAAACCAGCACACAATGAAATTGGGTAGGAGACTGGTTAAAGAGTTAGAATTAACTCAAAATTTGTGAAAACGCCGTGACATAAGGCATAAAACCAGGACTGCCCCCGGTAAATCAGAAAAAAATGGGATCCTTAAGCATTCATTTTTCCACGTATAACAATGTTATAAAGACTGATAATTTTAAATATCGTGTTTTTATGATATGTATATTTAACAGTAAGATTTATGAATACATTTGTTACAGGGCGTAAACGTAAATTAAACGAAGAAGGTTTAGCGATGGGGACAATGATGATAAACAGCAAAAAGACACGACGTGATATCACAGATGGTGCCTGGAACCGCTACGCTTTCAATGACGATAATCTTCCAGATTGGTTTGTACAGGATGAAAATAAACATATGAAGAAAGAAGCACCGGTACCGCGCGAACTTGTGGATGAATATCGCCGAGACTTACAAGACTTGAACGTTCGTCCAATTAAAAAGGTAGTGGAAGCGAAGGCCAGGAAGAAGAAACGAGCAGCGCGTCGCCTTGAACGAGCCCGTAAGAAGGTTGAAGCACTGATGGAAAATGCCGAAGCAGGCGGAGATGTAGGTGACCGAGAAAAGGCGCGCCAAATAAAGAGACTTTATTCAAAAGCACGTGAGCCACGCAAAGAAGTAGCTTATGTGGTAGCAAAAAAAGGAGCTGCAGCTGGCCGTAAGGTAGCACGACCAGCCGGTATTAAAGGCCCTTACCGCGTAGTTGACCCACGCATGAAAAAAGACACACGAGCTCAGAAGAGGATCGCTAAAGCAGCCAAACAGCGTAAAAAAAAGTAAAATATGACTAAACAATACGTATATGTTACGGACATTTATATTGTTACTGTTAATAAATATTTGCGTATTTATAAGAATATTTGTTTTCATTTGTACGGCGGGTTGCCAGTCAGGCAGAAATTACCCAGCCAGCCCGTTTCCCAACCACATGACCACTGTTTTTTTTTTTTTTTATTGACGCACGGTTCTATTTCTAATCAAGGTCACTGTTCGGCACTGCTCGGGGTTAATTCGTTTCATATTACCAATAAATATATTAAATACGGGAATTATAAACAAGTATAAGTTAAAGCTGAGAAGTAAATAGTTAAAACCGGGAAGTACTGCAAAATTGCCAACATCATGGTCGTTTCCGCGTTCGTCCGACGTATCAATTGTATCGGTCATATTCATGTAACCTTGCGGTCCAATTTAAGCAGCAATGTAATGTGTTCATGGTATGACCTCCAGCAAACCTTGTACTTGTGTGTTTGAGGGGCAGCGGGGACTAGCTGCACCGACCCTGAACTTGAACCGGCGCGTGCAACGCTGCATGCGGCGACGACGAAAATCTGTGTTCCCAGCTCTTCACCTATACGCCTCGTAACGACACAGCAACAATTCGCAATTTTTGTAAACGGAGATGTTTTTGATTCTTAATATTGCAAAAACACAAACACAGATGTCGAGAGTACGATGACCATGAACCTTTCTGTCACGAAAACATGTTGAATGTCACACAAACATAGTTAGCGCGCGCGCGTTTCAACGATATATGTCTCTCTGTCTGACGCGTTGTTGATACAGTCAGAGCGAGAAGGACGGTTACGGCGTCGCGGCGACCTTGCTAAACTTGACCTTGTTTTATTTTAGTAGTGGCGAGAGCGGACCGCGCGCGGAAGGTCGTTCAGAGGTTAAATACTGTTGTCCTGGCGAATGAAGGCAGCGGGGTGCATATGCGTGTACCACCCCCGAGCACGAGGGCGACCTTCACGCCTCCGCGCGTCGCCGCCCGATCAATAACCGGAGCGAGGAACTCTGCCGACGCAGTTGCCCGTTAGCCTTGACCTTAGCATTGCATATCCGCCTGCGAACGTTCGCACTCGCGCATTGCCGCCCACACCCGCCCCCGGACGCAACCGTTCTCCTAATACTTCCTCCTATACAATTTGCTCTCCGGGAATTTTATTCTATTACGTATCGGACAAGTGTTTACAAAATATAATATTACATTTAGTGATCATGACACAGAGTTCCTTGAATCATATCAATAAATACCAAGTCTTATCTGGAAATTACATTTTTATCTAATGAAGCGGCAATGTGCGTCACATTGCTGCCCGTCCGTGTTCGTCCGCTGGTTAGGATCGCATGACATATGACCGCCGTCACTATAAATAAGTGATCGCGGCGACCTTCGCAACCCGCTCCCCGCCCCCGAGTGTCCACACCTTGGGCCGCGCAATTCGCACGCTCACAAATACACTAACTGTAAACAGCGCGAGATGTGGCGGCTCGGCCACGGCCTTGCACTCCGAGGCTTCCGGGTGGGCCGCTCGCCGCCCCCGTCGACCACTGTTAAACGCGAGACACGTTTTAGAAAGTACGAGTACGAAAGTGAACGCAACAAGGCGAGTGCTGTTATATGCGAATGTAGGAAATGAAACTGCCAGCATGCTCTTGACATTTGACAAATGTCACGGAGTTTCGGGAACAGCCTTGACCTACGAAAACACCAGAAGTATATATAACTGCTACGCACATAGTTCTGGTGCGTCATTCAGGAAAAATGCGTCATCTAAAAAATCAGCCCTAACTCACGGTGTTTGACGCTGCACGTACGTTTATGTAGAGATACATAGATACCTACATGGCGACCTTGCCGACCAGTGCGCCACATATATGCTCTTACCTTTTCTATTTATTTATTTTGACAACAAAGTGACCTTGGTGAATTGCCGATGATGTAAATATCCGCCATTCTGTGCGATGCTCGCTAACAGCCCCCCTACCCCGCACCGTCTATGCTTACAAAAAATATGAAGGTGATTTAATTTTAGCGGCTGTGAACGAAATTATTATTCGGATAACTCGAGCTAAAGATCAAGTCGCACGCCACAACAGACATGAAATATTTGATAATGGTTGAGATGACTCGTACTTTCACTGACAGTGAGACTGGTCACAGCCAGAGATAGTTTTCACTTTCCGAAGAAGTGTGTTTTTGGGTCGTCAATAAATGGAGAACTCTCTCCTACATTTCACTTTCACCGCGGCTTACACGCTGCGAACCGTGACTTGCCTTTTACTTTCTTATAGCCTAAGTCAGCTTTAATTACAAGGGCCCAAAAACAATTTTGAGATAGTTTCATGAGGTAGTAGTTCTTTGACGAGGACGTCAGTTTATTGTAGAGTTTGTTTTCTCGGCCAAATAAACTTCCGCATGTCGCGAACTGGTCTGTACGTGCGTGACCTTGCCTGCGCCATCTCTAACGGTACAGACCTCAAGGTCAGCGGGCTCTCCCCGCCCGCGCCGCTATAGTGTCCTACTGACGTCATGAACACACACAGAACTAATGAACGGCTTGTAACATCGCCGCCGCTGGTCTCAAAATTAATTCAATTATATATGTATACGTGTATCTGCAAATCGCACGGCATTGGACCTTGTATTCAAGCGGGTGACATCTCCGTGACATTGCCGGGCTGTATGTTTCAAGGTCGGCACCCCGCACACCGCCGCCGCAGATGCATCGATCGCCGCCCCCGCTGGGCCGCGCGCACACTACCGCCGTGCGAACAACGCGCTCCTAACCTTGGCTACGATTGTCGATAAGAGCCGCGAGATAAGAGCGAGTGAGACCTTGAACGGTATTTTCCCCGCATGCCCCTGTGCCCGCTAACCAGCCATATTATTTACCCGATGCGTAACACAATTCGCCGAAATATATGGTTGCGCCCCTCAACAAACGTGACGACCTTCGCCTAGCATATCGAACGGTCCGGGGTCGAAGTTCAGCCCTTGTCGGCCTTGGCCGACTGAATATAGCGGCTGGGGTTGTTTCACCCAACACCCCAGAGTCAAGGTCGGCAGCGGCGGTTGCGCAACGTGACGCAGCTACCATGAAACCCTGTGTCGCAGCATGACACCCTCTCCACGAGCTGTAAACGACTACCCTTGGGTTAGTGCGCGTCAGTGACGGCCGGCAACCTTGAACGCGACCTCCGCAGCTAATGGATCACAGCGATGAACTTGAAAACTTCCTCGATCAGTCGCGTCCCTTGCCTCTCGCGACCTGCAATGGGTAACTGGGGAACACAACAATAACAATAACAACATCTATCACATATAAGTAGATATATTAAATTCATAATCTTACATTGGTTTACTAAACACAGTAATAGTAGTAGGTAGTAATAATTACTTAAAGTAGTAGGTAGGAGTTTTGGTGCCCGATTCTGTCCGTCCGTCGGCATTACGCACAAACACGCTCTCATAAACACTACGCACGGCGTACGCGTCCCAAACAGTCTATTTGGAAATTGCATTGCACTTTGTCCATTGTATTCGTTTCATCGCTTACGTTCACGTTCATTCATACGATTCACACTAGTCTACGCTATGGTACATCAACATCAACATTAACGATAATAATAATAGTAATAAATTATTTGGTTTACAAGACGACGAGACGGGAGATGGTGGCATATTACACATCACAAGCTCCTGACACATGGCCAGTTTGTATACACTCAGTGTTTGTATGTCCCACTGCACTGGACTTTTTGTACTATACACCATTTTTATTGTCCACCGATCACCGTTCAAACTTCCATAGGAGTGGAACAGTTAGAGACAAGTCGCGGTGATGGAGACGGCGACTTCTTTGACAGATTTAGAGGAGCGTCCGGCGCGATATCAACCTGCAGTTCTAAGAGCTTCGCAGGTTGTGATGTCGCCGTTGCCGCCGTCGTGCTAGGGGATACAGGTGGAGTTTTCCTCTGCTGCGGACTTGCACATGACGTACTCTGGGGACTTTGCGGGTGGAAGTAGATACGTGGAAAGTCTGTCTGTTGTTGATCGGTAGACTGTGACGAACCTGCCATTAAAACATACGTGGGCGCTGGACTCTGCCGCCGCCCTGTGGTTGTCGTAATGACAGAAGTACCGTATGAAGCTGGTTGCGCCGTCCAGTGCTGTTCCTGATGGTGCGGATGCAACGGGAGATAGGTACCGCTTCCGCCGGCGACGGAGGTGGCGCATACGAGCAGCGACGAACCACCACCGTTAGCCAGTGAGCTCTTAGTGGTGTAGGGACAAGTCCCTTGCATATCTGAAGCGGCGGATATACTAGGTACAGGCGAGACTGTAGTTGGTTCTCCGGCTCTCATGATAAAGTTATGAATAATATCAGTGCGCTTCTGTTGCTCTGCTGTCATACGAGGGCCTTCCATGAGCGAGCGAGCTAATGTAGAGTGCGTGCTCGACAGAGAGCCCAGCAAAGAGCTACTACCACCGTTGGACGGACCAGCTACTGGTGAAGATGGCCGTCTGCTGGTTTGTGGTTGTTGAAGTGAACTGCAACTAGGCTCAGCTTCTGCGCTGTCTTTGTTACGTAGCGCACGAAATTTTTTGTGAGGCTTATATGCCTCATCCATGAGAGAGTTGGTATCATACAATGGAGGTGCTTGTAAAACGCGCTTCAACACAGGCATGTCCTCGACAATGTGGTGCTTATCATCAGGTTGGTCTTCGAGCGAGGAACGTGGACTAGAGCAGAGCGATGTGGGTGCACTGGACGAGGCGGTCATTTTACTATCGAGCTTTTCTGTGCCAGACTCTATGCCTGAATCACTGGGTGAGTCTAACTTCCTTCCAAAACGATGATGTAACTGCGTGGCGTTAGTAGCGACAGGGCGTAACACAGGCGTGATGGTTAAGCCGTTATGAACTAGATGCGCCGCGTTTGCGAGTTCGTCATCTCCAGAGCTAGTTGATCCGGAATTGGCGCGGTGACGGTGCGGACATAGACCACCGGCAAGCGTTGCCGCTAGCAGTGGTGCACTGCTCGCATGCTGCGATACTTGTTGCTGATGGTGGACACCATGAATCGAAAGGTGATGACCATGATGATGATGGTGATAGTCCACCGAGGCGGCCAGAGGTGTAATCTCGCTGGAGCACATGCTTTCTGTACTTGACACGGAGCCAAGCGGGCTTTTAGCTTCGTCCATAGTGACATCACTCGCCGAACTCCAACCTGATGAACCCGCGGGGCTCTTACTCACGTTAATTTCATCTTCCGTGCTCAAAGTCCAGTGATGAGTTTGAGGATGCTGCTGCTGTTGATGCTGATGCTGATGTTGCTGCTGTTGTTGCTGGTGCTGCTGCTGTTGCTGTTGTTGTTGCTGTTGTTGTTGCTGCTGCTGCTGTTGTTGTTGTAGCAACTGTTGCTGTTCTGTCATTTTGAAAGCAAGTAATTTTTCAGAGTGCAGCGTGTTAAGCGTACGCAAATCGGGCACTTTCTTCATTAGCTCGTGGCAGAGGTCCGGATGACCAGGTCGATTCTGCGCCATTAGCATCTGGAGCGCAGTTTTCAGTTTATTGTGCATTTTGTCAATAAGGTCAGTGTTGCGCAGCCCCGGTCTATCTGAGGCAATGACAACTACCGAGCAGAACAGACCGATTTCAGCGTCAGACAGGCGAAGAGCATTGACGCGCTCTGCGAAGTCAAACATGGAGTCCATAAGGAAACGTGCATTACTACTGTTATGGATGGCATCTCGCTTGAGTAGCTGTCCGTTGAGGCAGATCATGGTGGAGGTATGCGCATCGAACATACAGGCCAGTCGCACGAGTAGCACTTCAAACACGCCGGCTTTGAGTAACGTCACCTGGTCATCTTGTGCGAGCAGCGAAAAGCCTGGGATACGCTTTGCGAATTCGACAACACCTCTGATGGCGGGCGAGAAACGCTTGGAAAAGTCTTGCAGAAGTTCCTGCTGTCCGGTTAGCGGCTGCGGGTTGGGGTTGAGAGGGCAGGCGAGCGTAGGTGGACAGGCCGTATACGAGGGCTGCTCACGGGCGCGCGCTAACATCGGCTCCACTTTATCCCTGGTGAAGTCGCACGTGTCCAAGTGCGCGCGCACTACCGTCGCCAACAGTCGCTGTTCATCCTCTAGTTCGGCAGACACAGCCTTCTCTAAAGAGCGCGAGTTGCTGCTCTGTTGCATGGCTGCCAAAATGCGAGCTTTCTCTCTCTTCGGCACACGGCCGAATCTCACCGCTGTAACAAGAAAAAACAATACATTATTACAGGTCACAGGTGTTCATGGGGCAGTATACGTGCAGCGTGCGGGAGAAGGACGAAAAGGGAACCGGTACATGTACTATATAGCAGAGAGCGTGGCACGAGCGCGCCAGGTGCCGGCTGCCGCACAGCTGGCCTCTGTCACACATCTGCCGCACGCACGGCACACGGTGAAAGCAACACTTACGTGCGTTGTGATAATTGACCACGCCGTTCAAGATCCCCTTGAGGATGGGCAACTCGTCGGCCATCATGGCAGCAGTATCTTAACTTAGCGGCGCTCGGGCATAAGGAGCGTCGTCACGGTCTCAATCACTATGCCACAATTTGCGTTTAGTTAACCACAACGAATAGGGTTGAATTAATAAAATTCACTTTTGTAGCACTAGTCACGACACTATCACTAACTGCTTTTGCGAGGGTATTTCGCGCGGCTAGTTTATCACTGTGCGAGCGTAACATTCCCTTGTCGAAATACCGCTGTTGACTGAGAGCAACGCAGCACAGAGGTCGCTTGCTCAACTCGCGCACTAGTACCCCCACCGCGCGCACAACGCTCGCCTTACCCTTGAACTTGGCGTGGGACGCGCGCGACGTCGCCGCTACATACGGCGCAAGGTCGTTCGACGGTCCGCCGGGGAGCGGCGGCAACCCGTCATTCCGCACCACCGCCTCCCGCGACACCATCCCCAGTCAAACTGCTCCCTAACAGGCGGACCAACCCGCAATACACACACGTAGCATGTGTTGTATGCATCGCAGGGGTTACCGCGATCTCCACTTTCAGGCGCACGCTGTTTCGTAAGTGTCATTTTCGACCATAGTATTTATTATTTATATAGTTTTAAATTTATATTAATAACAATTAATATAATAATCAAACAAAATTAATTATAATATAAAAACTGTCTCATAAGATTTCACAACGTCATCTACTGTTGATGGCTGTTACGCAAGCATTTAGGAGTGAGAGCTCGCGTCATACACCAAGTAGGAGGGTACTGTACGAAACAGTGCGGTGAGAGGAGAACATTTACGTAAACGCGTCCCTCAGGTCGTGACGCCGCTAGCGTCTCAACCGCTCTCTCCCCGGCATCAGTTACTTTCGAATGGGGTTAGCGAGGTTATTAGGGCAGTGTGCCCGCGACATGGAGAGCGAACGCGCACTCTCGGTCCCAGGTAGTGGGGGCTGTGCGCAAGAATAGCAAACTGCGCTGGTCGGATGTGCGCGCACAGCACGGTACGGCGGGGGAACTGTTCGGGAGCAAAGCCCCCGACGGTCAATGAACCCGCCGGTGCACTGACCTCGGATCGCGCAAATGTATGTTCGCGTGCTTGTGCGTCATCGCTCTTAGTTCCAGAATGAATCCGAAACAACTCTTCTAAAAATTACCGCTAATCGAAAAAGACGTGGATGAAAGGGCGGTAGTATGGATTCGGAAAAACAGGGTTTTTAAGAATGATGGTTGTGAAGATAAACAAAAATATAACAAAACACTTACCGTCTCTACTCATGCCAACGGCGATGCACTTCTTAAGCCTGCAGTATTGGCACCTGTTCCTGTTTATCCTGAGGATGGAACACTGCTGATTCTTGGTGCACGGGCGGTATTGGATTTTTTGCTGGATGCTGCGTCTGAAGAAACCCTGCGAACGGGAAGAACAAGAACACTGATGAGACACTGTTTCTTGTTTACAGCCCTTGATAGGCTCGGCTGTGGGTGTCGGGGCGTCTATTACGCGACGGTTGTCCACACACGTCATTACCGCCATCACCAGCACTTGCACATCACAAGCAACACACAATGTTCGCGATAATATTCAATCTGCGCTAAGCGCGATTCTTTAAGGGTTCGTTATACAAAATATGCACTACATTCACATACAGTGACTCAACCTGCGTCGGCTACGATATCCTGCTGCGGACTGAGCAGAAGCAATCGAGCGAGCGCGACTCGGGCACACAGTTAGGGAGACCGCCTGACCCAGTTGCCGGCCGTTCAACTCGCGAGGACATAGCGCGTGAAAGTGAGAGTGTGTATAGAGTGCAAGGCACGGCGCAGCGCAGCGGTGAGTGCGCCGGGTCATTGCACCCTGTTCGCCGTCTCCAATAATTGCCACCACCAGCAACGACCTGCCGCAACGAGCGGCCATGACCACAGTCAATCGCCCGTCCGCGAACGTCCGTCCACTGCTCCTTATAAACGTGCGTGCACAACGACTGCGCATTGCCGAGGGCAACGGCCGCACAAAGTTCATCAATTGGAGCGGCCGCGACCCCGATATTTTATCTCGTTCAAGACACATAAATAAAAATAAGAAAACATGCAAACAAGAGAGCGAACGTCATTACATTGCAGGAGAAGATACCGGGAGGCATATGTAACCCGGTTACCGGTGCTGCGGTGGCGGTGACGACGGCAATTGTTGAGCGGGGGTGACACAATGGCGGGCGACTGCGGCGCACGATGCACTATGAGAGGGGTACCGTTACGCTCGCTACAACTACCGGATTCCTTCGTGCAGGTGCAAAGCATTGCGCTTACGGGGGGCGCGGACGAGAGGTAACAGCGGTCGTTCGCCACCGCGAACGGTGGGTCACTCACCTGTCGGCGCCCAGTGCGCTGACCTCTGACCGACGACTGACAGAGTTCGTATATCCATCATTTATAAAACATATTTTGAAAATAGCTTTTAATTTACATAAACACTTTTATATAGACAGTTTCGCTATTTTTTAATACAATGATTTATTGATAAATAAGTTTATAGTACAATTAATACTATTTTTATGTTTTTAATAGTATTTTAACAGTATTTTATATGTAATAATATTAATTGAACATTAACAACGAGAATTTGAAAACATTTTTTTTTTTCACTCTTTTCAATTTCTATAATATAATGGGTATAAAAAATAGCAGGTAGGGTTGGAAACCATCCGCCTACCGTATGGTTCATGGAGGGATTTTTTTTTGCGACGTGCAATTAATCTAGATGCAAGGGTTGCGGCAGGTCAGGAAGGGTGCATTCCAAGGCCACTCGTTCTGCATTGCCGCAAGCGCATTAACATTTCCTCTCGCTCTTCAAAAGAATTGCCGAAAACGAAACTGATGACGAAATACAAAAGAGCGGCCCGCTTTCCTGGCTGCGAGTTTGCTTACAAGTGTATCCAGTTATTGCCCACTCCACGATAATTTATACGCGGACATGACACAAAGAGTGTTCTTGAAATTCTACATCTTATTTTTTTTCGGTGGGACCTTGAAACTTTTTGTGTAGCCGCGCTGTGTGTTGGTTGGTTGAAGGCCCGTGCGGCCCGCTCACTTCGCCCCACCGCGACCACGTGCACCGGACATTGACACAGGCCTAACCGACCTTCAACCTTCTTTTTGCGCCGTTGCTGGTAACATGGCCGTAGCTATCGTGTGTTTATTTCCGCATTTATGGCAAGGTGTGTTAAAAATGTGATTACGAAAATATATTCTGAACTTACCTTGCATCCCTCACAGGAGTGAACACCGTAGTGGAAGCCGGACGCCTTGTCACCGCAAACTCGGCACAGCACCGTGGTGCCATCGAACTCTGCAACAAAACACAGCATGAGCACTACTCACTACACAACACAGTGAAGAGAGCGCCCGGAGAAAGCACTTTCTCTTTCATTCGCTCACACCAGCACGCACCTATGTTAAGAGCCGGTTCGCGACCACCGGTAGCGTCACCGGGCGTCGTCGACTCCGGCAACTGCGGATAACAATGTTGCGAACTATCCGGCGACGTTACAATCATCTCGACAACCATTAGTTATGTTTCTTCACCAGGACACTCACTAGTGGCACCGGTGCTCGCAGTAGAGCACTCTCACACATGCGACACTCACAAAACCACAACAGATTTGTGCCGAACTTGAATAACACTATTGTCACACACAAATACAACAACGAAACGTGATGACAGTAAGAACGATAAGACAATGGTGTTGCCGATCGCTGATGCTACGTATATGTGTACAAACAAACACGACACCGTACATAAACAAGACAAGCAGACTAGATGCGCGCGCGTCGGGCGCGTGCTGCGATAGTGAAAGTCGGAGAGGGTCTGAGAGCCGGGGCTGTTCCTCGACCGTAGTAAATAACCTGCCTGTTCTACCTGAAGGGCGCTGCGCGGCCGACCATCAACCCGCGCACCACTACTCCCCGGGCCTTCATAAAACCGAGCACAATGGTGGGGGCGCGAGAGGAAACAGCACAGCGCGAACTTGGGTTCATCGTATTTTCAAGTTGGAGGTCACTGACAACAATGCCACGTACAGATGCGCGCTGCTATTGGCTCGCGCTCCGCCCCACTACTGGCGGCGGCAGGCCTCGCCGCCGCCGCCGCCGCCCAGGAAGGAAGTTCAACGCACCCGAACCTTGACTGAATTACCCAGACAAGCATGCAAGCAGCTACGGCCAAGGCCATCGCTCGGCAACGCCAACTATTATCTCCAGCTCTCTCTTCTCCATTCCCCTCATGCTTCTTCATTTGTTCGCACGTTCAACGATCTTCTGCCTCGTGCCTCGACACGATCATCAACCTCTATAAACTATATTTCTACTAGCTCAACCGTGTTTTGCTTGTCTCTCATTCTCTCTATCATCACTTTCATACCCCTCGTCATAATCGTACTAGTATATTTTCTTATTTACAAATAAAAAGTGTGTTGATACAATCGAAAACGAATCCAATAAGAACCTTTCACTTGTTACCCGATAGACGCAGGGGTGGTTAATGTTCACCCATGAGACATTCCCCCGCGCCTTGTTTAAATATAAGTTGATAGGGTGTAGGGAGGAAAATGAGGGTGAGATCAGACGGATTCCAGCGCGAGATTTGGGGGGAGCGGTGAACGATATACACGTAAGGACAGTGACCTAGAGCGAGCGAATGAACGCGGGCTGAGTTAGCGAACGGTCGGCTGCTGTCGGCGGCTGTCGTGCTAGTTCCGAGGTCAAAACGAGTCACTTACCCCAGTGGTACAGAAACCAGATAGAAAGAGAGAACGACGCGCGGTTACGCGACATATACGCCAGAGCGCAGAGGGCTGTTGAAAGCGAGCGCGTTGACCGACGTCACACAGGTCACGACGTTCGCGACCGATGGCGACGGCTCTGTACTGCGGGATTCTAGTGAACAACGCCCTGCAGAGAACCCTCCCAAAACCCATCATTATATTTACGACATGGTCGACCTTGTGCCAAAACAAGTGCGGATGATGACCGGTCATAAAGACATAATGAGGCCATCGCTCCCGAAGGACTATGCCCAAAGACACTTCTACAACAATAGCATTCATGGAATTTTAACACAAAACGGAATTTATAGTTCCGTTCGAAAAATTCACCGAAATAATATATCTGCCTTTAATTTAAGCTAGAAATGTGTAAACAAAATAATTTGTTTTGAAATATTTGTGAGCTCAGACATTTCAGAAGTAAACATAATCAATGAATGGATTATTTTTATTTTTATTTTTTGAACTTATAACTTATGTAATCCTCAGTATAACGACTTTAATAGTGAATCATGTATTGGATTTTATTACATGGAGCCTTAAGGACATGTGCTAGAGAAAATGAAGAATATTCGTCGGGCATTGACGCACGCCGTTTCTGAACGTTTGCGATGTCAATGCAGTCGTTGAACTCATAGACGCGCGCGCGCTTTGCACCGTTACCTTTACCTCTGGCGAGCGAACAGAGTGCGAACTCCGGCCCTCGGATGCATCGACCCCGCGCGTCCAATGAACTCGGTTAGCCGGTCGACAAACTGCACCGCCCCGCCCGTCACATGCCGCCCCACAATGAAAGTAAACATCGCGACCATATACCGACCCGCTATATACGTATTGCACGTAATACAACTGAGCAACTAGATAAAGAGGCCATGGGTTTTCCAAAGCTATGTATTTGGCGCGAGTGTTGCGTCAGACCTCGCGGTCACTGAACTCGCGCAGTAGGTACTTTCGCTGCTATTCGGGGGCGGTAAACACCTGTAGAACTTGAAGTTTACCGCCGCCAACCGCCTCCAATATTCTATGTTCACTACTTGCCACAATACATTATCGTAAAAGCTGAAATGTTTACTAGAGTATTGTTATGTAACTGACAAGATGTTCCATAAAATATTACAGGCTGTAAAGTAATTCTATCTGTCAGCAAAAAGGGTCCGTAAAATGCTCTTTGAAGGTTACATTAACAACAGCAATTATACCTACTTAGTACCCATTTGGAGTTGCCCAGGGTCAATGTTTATTGTTAGCTTAATGTCAGAATTACTTCAGTATTGTGCTTCGAAATTTAAACTACATTATCACCGGCTACGCACCTCGACAACAAAAGCAAGAAGAGCATAATTGTAATCGGTTAAATATGGTAATATTTAACTAAAAATAATGGTAGTAATAACAAATATTTTAATTTTTTGTTCTATTTAACTTTTTTGAGTTAAAAAAACAATGGAAAATTTGCAAATGTTCACTCAGAAGAAGGCATATTTTTATTAACAGTTGTAAAAAGTATACTTATTATTGCAGTATTGAATCTAAAAATACTAATTTGCTGCGGAGGTGTCAGCCTCCGCGTGCACAAATTCATAATACCGTTCAATAATACAACCGAACCCAATTGCCGCCCGTGTGCATCAGGCGCGCACACAAAGGGATGGTCCTCGAATCCAGACCACCCCCAAGAATGGAAAAATCATTTACTTATTTAATACAAACTAAGCAAATGAAAATAAAAAATCAACTATTTTATTAATAAAAATTAAATTATAATCAAAATTAAAATATATATGAGCCAACTCCTCTCCGTAAAAAAAAACAATATATTTGTATTACTTTACGGATATTTTTTCGAAATGGACCCCCCCCAGATTAATTTTCTGTGTGCGCGCCTGGTGTGCATACTTTCATAAGACTTCCTTTATTAGTAAGATTTTACTCGAATCGACCCCAAAGTCCGCTTCTTTTATGATCCGCCCGTGTGCGGTGCACAAGCTGAACACCCGCACATATACTAAGCAGTGGCGTATGAGGGTGGGGATTAGGGGGATAAATCCCCCGAAAATCGAAAAGAACTAAAATTATAATTCCCGCATTTCAAGATTGTTCGCTTTTTCAATACGAATAAATTCCGATGTTGTGAAAAATCCCCCCCCCCCCGAATATGTTTCTGCGTACGCCACTGATACTATGTATAAATAGTAGAATATTATGTGCTAAATATTGAATTTAAGTGGTGATGAAATTATTTACAAAAATTGAATGACATTGTAACATGTGTATATACGCAGGCGTACATTTGTTTGTTTATGATTTTTATTTACACAAAATAAATGTTAAAATTGCCCTATAATTCAGTGGGGTCATTAATTCGGGCAGTAGTAAATCGTAGAGCAAAAGTTGGATCTGTTGTGTAACGCGACAAGAAACTGCTCTGCGGAATGTATACAGAATTGGTTCGCGTTGAACGAGCTAGGCTACAAAATAAGCGAGGGGCGGTGCGAGGTGAGCGGTAATACGAGGTGTACGGCCGCAGCGGGAGGACCTTGAACCCACTGTGCGTCCCGGCGCGCGAGGGATTCTTGACCGCGATATCGGTCTGTGACCCGCGCGCTCGGATCTGGGACACGGCACTCTCGATTAGCACAGAGAGCGAGCGCAACGTGTAGAGCGCAGCGAGGCTGTTACGCAAACACTTAGGCTGCTGCTAGAGGGGAAGGAGGTATGCTTGGCCGCGGACGAAAGTGCGCTGACCGCTGCTGACGGCACCGACCGACAGACCGGTTTCCAAGATTCTCCTTCCATGGTGCGTGCGTGTGTTCGTACGCACTTTCGCTCGTTACGCTAACGCACTGCTCGCCTGACGAGTTTCATTTTCATTCTCATGAAAGAAAGTCCAAGTGATCATCGGCTTGTCGTCACATGGGAAAGAAAGTGACATTTATTTTGTATTCGTTCTAGACGCATTTTATATGGCAGTTTTTAGTTTATATTTGGCTAGATGGGGAGGACATATTTTTATGCTCTTTCAAACAAATGATAATCGCAAACTTCCAACACTAAATAACAAATGAAAAAGTTTTATTTCAGGCCGCAGAGAGTTTCAAATATATTGTCTTTTCATATTTTTATTTTTATTTTTTTTACGTATCCTTCGCACACCTAGATATGTACGCATGTATGTTATAATAAGCGAGGTTAACCGAGTTAGGTGAACGCTGTTAGTCTCGTCGCAAGGTGTTAGCAACGAGAGCTAGAGTTAGCGAGCAGTGAAATCAGGTCACGGGTAACCTCGTTCGAGGCTCGGTCGTTGCTCCGCTCGTTCGCGGAGATTGCGAATCGAGGCCAGCGTAGACCCGCCGCGAGGCTAGGGCATTGCCTCTCGCAGTTTTGAGGTCACCGCACAATGTGAAGCGGCGCGGAGATGGGGGTATTCTCGCTAAGAGAACATGTATACCTCAGGGGCGGCCACCCCTCGATAGCAGGACGTTCCGTAAGCTTATCGTCAGATATGTCAGTGGGTCGCGGTTCACCCTTGCTCTGATTAGGGAGCGAGTTCGGGTTGAACGAACTAGCCTCGCGCGGTTGACCCCGTTACCGAGGCCGTACGGTGCAACGTCCTAGCCTCTGACTCGGGTGACTACGTCCCAGTTTGCGGGCAAGCAGTGAATTCAGCTTCACTTACATCCATACATATTATGAATACAGTAATTTAAAAGAAAAAAAAATACATGTTGCTGTTCGCCATACAAATATTTGTCTCTACATACAAATTACATATTTTTGCTCTTAACAAATTCTATAAAATGCGAATACGCGAATTTGAATTTGCCAAAAGTCCTAATCTTAAATCGTCATAACGTACCTGCAAGTACCCGACCCAAAAGATTTTCTTCAGTATCATGCGGCAAAACAGGGCCTGTTTCCAAAACGGCTTCTATGTCCGTATCGTCTCCGGAGGCGGTGGCACATTCTGTATCGCGGTGGTTCTTGACAGTCATTTTCACAGTGGTGTTGTGCGGTTAGCACTCGCACAACATAAAACTGCACCGGTTTTTAGAAGTCACGTTCTGTCGCTGGAGGCGGCAAACAATAACAAAATCTATAGTTGCACGATAGCACTTAACACCTCAACGGCTCACAGTTATTGTGATTTTTATTATAAACCAAAGGCGCTGCACATGTATCTCAACAATATATATTGGAACGACGTTAGACGGCGAGACGTTCGTTGACAATCGGACGGTCGGTTATCGGCAACTGACGAGCGGCGCGTTGAGCGAGCGTGAGAGTGATTGTAGCGCGCGCGCACACATACACACACACACAAGAGCCATATGACCCACTAACTCATTTCCCGACCAACACTTTTACCATAAACATCCAGCCGCGGTCGACAACCGCGTACCTTCAACTTCTCGCTATCGCTCTCGCTCTCGGCCGACCGACTAGCTTTGTGTACCTGGCCGTCCCCCTTTCAGCACTCACCGCAACTTGCCATGCTGGAGAAAGGGGCTACACACGCAGCGAGAGCGCTTTCACTTTTCCTAGTGACACGGCTCACCTCCGATGCTTTCACTGTCCACCGTCAGCCGAATACTGCCGCCTCCTGGAGCCGTAAGCCGGGTCGACGACCGCCGCCGCCGACCTCGGAGGCAGCGCGCGCACCTCGTTCAGTTCGTTGACCGAACGTGCTCGACCTCCGATATTGAGGTCGCGCACTCTAGTAGGTACACTTTTTGTAATAAAGCAACGATTGGCTGACACAATTAGCGTGCGATGAACTCGTTATTTAACAACATTTCAACTCTCGAAAACAAAGAGGCCTTAGTGAAATCGAAATCCATTTCTCCTTCAACTAGTCGCTCACTGTCACTCTCTAAAGTAAAGAATACTATGGAGACGTTCGGTACGAACGCAACATGCACGCACGCACGCGACCTAGTTTCCTGGCCGAGTTCAACATACTCTGACAGAGTTTGAGTTGCAGCAAGCGACGGTACAGCCCTATGCTATAGAGCGCGCCGGGACGCCGACCGACGCCTCAGACATTCGACCTGTGGGTCACGGGGTCGTTACCCTTCATCAAGGCCAAGTACGTTCAAATCAATGAGATATAATATAGCGCCGCACTACGGGCGGTAGCTGAAACCAGCGTTGCTTATTCTCGACGCTCGGTGGTGATAACGCGACGCCCGCCGTCGCCCGGAGCGGTAGGGGTGTTTGGCTGCAACAGTGGTGAAGGGAAAGCAGACTGGCGGGGCGGTTGACGCCGCGCACTGAATGGGGTGCATCGCGCGAGTGACTCAACACGGGCGGGGGTGGCCGTGACTCACACATGCCGCGCCGCTCCCCACCTCCAAAGTGCACGTGGTGGCGCGCGGTCACGGGTTCAGCGAGTTCACGCGCTACCCCGGCCGGGTGCCGTTGACCTTGATGTGCGGGGTAGCGCTGCCGGTGCGCTGACCTGACGGCCCTGTTCAGCTATCGGTCAACTGCCTGTCTTATCTCCATACATCAAATGTTAAGTTGAGCAGATAAGACAATCTGAATTTGTTGTTGTCGTCGCTCGTCGCTATCTTGCTGTTGCTGCTATGTTTCGTTTACATACCATACGTGCGAATATTTCACGGCCGTTTCGACTACACATCCAACTCAGTCAAACTAGTTGTTATTTACAATAATTTAGCGTTTTGAAATAAATGTGCAAAATGCAAATGGTACTCACCTAGGTCCGGTATGGAACTGGACGGTTCTTCGTGTTTGGTAGCGGATGCGACGTCGCTTTTTGTTTGTCCTTTAGGCGGCGGCGGTGGCGGAGGTGGCCTCATGCTCGAACACGTGCTTGAGGTAGAAGACACGGCACTCGCGCGATATTCTGACTTGACGACAGCCACCGACGCCGCCTGCTGGTGTTGCCTTCTTACACTTGCCGTTGCACCATACATGATGTCTCTCTGTTGTTGTTGCTGCATGAGGCGGCGTCCGCACTGCCGGACTGTTGTTGTTATTGTTCCGGTGACGTCACACTTGTCGGCACAGTCGCCCGTTCGCGAATGAAAGTGAAATGCAGTTGACGCGAGTGAGGGGTTGTGCGCCCTGTGTGGGGGCGCGTGCGCGTCTACACTTGGGGTGGCGGTGGCGACGGCGGCGGTAAATGCCGTGTTGTTGCCGCGACCGACTTGCCGCGTGTGTTGTGATCCGATAGTTTCCGCCGTCTCCGGCTGCGCCAGGGCCAGAGTGTATGGGAATGTGCACCGATCCCCGGCATGCACCGTCTCTGCTTTACGTTCTTCTTTCCAGTGACAATAACACTAATACGGCGACGCTTCCACTCGCACTTTTACTTGCACTAACTGTCAAAGACACAAAAACACGCACTTTCTTCAGATATCCCAAAGATAGGAGCACGTTTTCATTCACAACAAAAAAAAATAACGCACATACACACGCAGAAACGCACAATATCTTGTTACGAGACGAGGGTGCCGTTGTCCACGGCCGATGATGACTGAGAGACGGCGAGCGAGCGGCGCGGTGCCGCGCGCGCTGTTGGCCTTGTCCTTGAACGCGGATTCTGAACCCGGGACAGCGCGCGCGGTGCCCGACACTCTATCGATCCCAGGGGCGCTCCCCCGCCGCTCGCCGCCCTACCACTGATCAACTTATCTCGCTCGCACTGTCGACAATTCCCATACAGCGTAGTCTCATCTCGTTCTGGCTCTAGCTCTCCCTACCTCTTTACGCCGCCTTAGCCCGGCGTATTTATAACTTTCTTCTGCGTCTCTCCCGTGTGTCTCTCCCTTCCCGCTAATCTTGTCTTTCCAAAATCATAGCTAGTATACCGCCCCCATCGCTGCCTCCCTGCTGCTCCGGAACTGATGCACCGCGACCTTGACCGCCGAGAAAGTGAGAGTTCTGCTGAGAGTTAGCTACAAATACATGTTCCAGATAGATGTTGACGAATATTTTGGAATCAAAACAAAAATACCAGTCGCTCAGAGCACTGAAAGACGTCAGAGAGTATTTGGATAAAGCTGTACCCCAACAGTGGATGCCCGTTTCAATGACATTAAACGACGAATGAGACAGACAAATGTGGTACTGTATTATGTATATGCAGTGATACTCTGGTAATCAGTAACGGAGTTAGGGTACAAATATTTGTGAAGAGCGATATCTGCGTTGCGCTATGTGCCAATGTCAGACAGTACGGCAGGTCGTTGCCTCTGGTAGTTCCTCCGTGCACTCTGCATGCTATCGATTGCAGTGGCGGCGGCGGCGGCTTGCATACATGCATGCGCCGGGAGAGAGGGCGCAGAGGCGAGCGGGAGTCCACCGCGACGCTGCATAGCACGGGAGAAGAGGGGCGTCCTTGGCCGATATGCAGGGTGAATGCCCTACATGTCTGATGCGTGAGCAGCGAGGGGTGCCGCGCTGCGAGCGCGAGGGCGAGGGCGATGACTCAGGAGGGTGAGCTCGCCAGTAAGGGGTTGCCTTGGCGACCGACCGCTTCCATCGCGCCGCCGTGTCACGACCCCGACCTTATAGCGGCTACTGCGTCAGGTGGTTGAACTCCTTCTTTCAGTCTGCCCCGCTCGGGCTGACCCACACAGAGAGCCGGACGTCGGGACGCTGCCGGGCCGTCGACCTTGGCTTATTGACGTCCGGCGCCTCTGCCGGGTGGCTCACCCCAGTACGTTTCCCCTCCCGCAAATAGCGCCAAACGACGCGCATCTCTCACTCTAAGGTCAGGGTCGTGTGTCTCTTGGGTCAAGGATCTTCATGCGCGTCGACAGATTTGCTCTCAGAACAAAAATAACACGTATTGTGTATCACATCACTATCAGGAAACAAAGTCAAGTTTAAAAAGTCATCGAGAGGTGACTATATAAATAGCCAGAACGTTTGCTACAGAAACCTATATTGCACAATGGAAAAACACGCAAGTAAATAAACATTTTGTTAGCCAGAGTCGCGTCATGTTTACATTATTTAAGTTGTAAACTGACCGCCATTCGCCGGTTGTCATCGGGAATCTACTAAAAATATAATTTCATTTACACGAAACCCGTTCGTCCTATATGCATTCTTGTTGCATAAAGTAACAGGCGAAAACTACAGAATATAATAAAGTTAGTTCAAATTCTTGAAGCTTAGCATATATGACTATTGGTAGCTATATAATTAGGATTTATCGTTACTCCATAACTTGAGTGCGAAACTAAAAAGGTGTAACATCTTCCATAATATTTAAACTATACAAAAAATAGAATAAACAAAAAATATATAAGGTTTAGTTAGGAAATTATATAGCTTGACTTTGATGATAAAAATGTTTTCATGTTATACATGATAATATTACATTTTATAAAAAAGCTTTTTAAGAAATATTGTAAAATTTGTTGTACTATAGTATATTATACTTGTTATTAAAAAAATATAAAAACACTTACAATAGGTAATAAGAGTAATAAGAAAAAAATATTAAGAAAAATCTTGTTTTTAACTAAAAAATATATTACCGACTTTTATGAAATAATTAACAATATTAATTTTAACTTTTAAATTCCCATAATTTTCGACAAAAAATTAATTATAAAAGATCTATGAAAAACTAGTAATATATTTTAATTAGTGACCTACTGCTTTCAGTAAACATTCACAAAAAAATAATAACGACATAGTTTAACTCCAGGTAACTTATTTCCTTCAATTTCTAATTCTTCAATCAGGTAGTACCAAAATTTAAGTTCTTTCGTAGAGTATAGATTAAAATTTTATAATTTACAGTTCTTTTTATAATTATTAAGTCGGTAGGTATTTCCAATAGAATTTAATGGACAAGTCTTAAATAACAGTTATGAATTTAATACATTGTTAAATTATTGTACTAATGTTGCATTTTTACAAGTTATTATAGCAAGTGTCATTTGCATTTTTACCAATTCAATACTTTAGTTTTTCTATTTTGTAAAACAAAGTTCGAAACAAAAGATATTTTGCGAATGAGAAGCGCATGTCTGATATAAAAATGTGGTTGACAGCTATCGCCACCATGTGGCCATTTTATTAATTGCAGTTGTTTTGCCGGGAAGTTTATGTTGAAGTAGGTTATTGAGTGTATTTGTGGAACAATTTATTATACACAATGCCAGAATCAGAATTTAATCCAGATGATTTGAGTAATATTTTACCATTATATTATAAAAGATTATTTCCTTATGAACAATACTATAAATGGCTTTCATATGGTAAGTAATCTGTTTTAAATATACTAGTAATTATAAGAAATTCTTTAATTTACGTGACAGTCTCAAATAAATATTTACAACCAGTACGACATATATTTGTTAAATAACCTTTGTTTTTTAAACATAAAATTATCCTATATTGAATGTGTTTTAGGTAAGGATGATTTTATTGCAAGGAGAGAATTTTCATTTACATTTCAAGGAGATATATATGTGCGATATCTATCATTTGATAACATGAATGAACTAATTGGAACTATCCAGAAGAAAAATCCAATAAAAATAGACATCGGAGCAATATACAACATACCGCCAAAGAACAATAAACGTTTTGATTCTTTCGGAGTAGTTGAGAGAGAATTAGTTTTTGATATCGATATGACAGATTATGATGAAGTGCGTACATGTTGTAGCGGTGCCAGTGTTTGTACTAAATGTTGGAAACTAATAACGTTAGCATGTAAGGTACTGGATGCAGCATTACGTGAAGACTTCGGCTTCTCACAGTTACTTTGGGTGTTTTCTGGACGAAGAGGTATTCACTTATGGGTTTGTGATCGAGCAGCAAGACGCTTAATACAACGTGGTGCAGTTGCTGAGTATTTAACCTTAATACGAGGTGGGAATATGCGTCACAAAAAAGTTAATTTACCAGGTGATAAATTACATCACTCTGTGGTACGTGCTCTACGTATTTTAAAGCCACATTTTGAAGAGATATGTTTACGTGATCAAGATTTACTTGGAACTGAAGAACGTGTGGAGACATTTTTGCAGATAATAGGCCCTTCATTTGATAAAATATCGTTACAAACGATGTTAGAAGCCCATAATTCTGTTGAACGCTGGAATTTATTTGTGAATAATCATCGTCTAATGCGAGATAAAGGCACATTACCTAAGTCCGCAAGGCATCTCATTGAAGAAATTATGATACAATTCTTATACCCCCGTCTTGATATTAATGTCACTAAAGGCTTAAACCATCTTCTTAAATCACCATTCAGTGTACATCCGAAGACTGGTCGTGTGTCTGTACCATTTACTATACAGAATGTTGACAAATTTAATCCGTTAACTGCACCTTCCATCCTGACTATAGCAGATGAAATAAACCAATGGGATGAACAGGTGCGACGTGAAACTGGCCCAGAGGATATTTCAGTCAGTGAATCTGCTCCTACTATCACCGTTATGAGGATAAAGGATTACAAGAAGACAAGCTTGTATCGCAGCATTGTAATTTTTGAAAATTTTGTACGCTCCCTAGAACAAGTGGAGATTGCTGCAGTAGGTAAGTTTGTGCATGTAATACTTCATTTATTTCTTTGCTTATTAATTATTTTTTTTTCAGATACTTCAAGCTATATTTTAGAAAAAACTGTGTTGGAATAGTGGAATATTAATCTTGTTTTATAATCAGTAATGTAATTTTGTATAAAAATATTTTTTTAAGTAATTATAAACTATTAATTCATGATTTTTATGTATAAAAAATATAATAAGAATCATAAATTATTTTCGTATATTGATTTTATTTTTCAAAAGAAAGTGACAACGGTATAGTCTGTTTAAGCGGGACTAGATTTTCAAATCTAGTAACTTCTAACGATTGAATGAAGCTTTTGATCATTTTGTTTAGCAAAAAAGCTAGTGAAACTTAAAAAAAATTAAATTCCATTTAGTTCTGTTCAAACTTTTGGAATAAACTGTATCTTATTCTATTATATATTCATCGTTTGCAATGATCTGGTGCTACTTATCCTCTGATAAGACGAGATAGCTCTTCGTTTCCTCTTATGTAAAATTCTAAAAATGTATATTGATGGGAACCGGAATAGTTCAACAGGAATTTTTAATAAGGGGATTTATTCTGTAACTTGTCGACAATCACTTGCACACTTTCTAGGTCACTTTTATACATATTATACAGTAAGAACTTTCGACAGCACACTAAAAATAAATGTCAAAAAGCTTACAGAATAGATCTCTCAGATTATTTGAAAAATATCATTTTTTTTGTGTTGAAAAAAAAAATTATTTTAAAATTTTATTGGGTGACAGCTAAAGAAATCACTTAAGGCGTATAGACTATTCCAAACCTTTAAGCGGAACTAAATAGAATTTAAATTTTTTAAGTTGTCACTAGGTCACACACACTGGCAAATTTAAAGGAACAGACATAAAATTCTGATATCTCTCAGGTAATCTTCTAGTACGATGTTTTTTGGAATAATGTTCAATAGGGTTGAGGTCAGGGAAGCACGCTGGCCAACCCATTGTTGTTATACCCACTTGATTTAAAAAGTCTGTTACACAGTGGTAGACGTGTGGGCGCGCATTATCCTGCATTAAGGTGAAATTTTCTCCGATATATGGGGCAAAAAGTACAACATGGTCTTGAAGAATATCTCTGATGTACCTATCTGCAGTTAACGCTCTACCATCAATCACCACTAACTCTGTGCAAGCTCCCAAACATATTCCACTCCACACCATAATTGAACCTCTTCCAAAAGGTACAGTAGTAGCAAAATTAAATGGTGCATATTGTTCTCCTTGGCGTCGATCCAATCTTTCCCTACGGTTTAGTAGAGCATTCAAAGCTATCTAGATATAGGCTACAAAATAATAAAATTTAAAAAGAAACATAATTTTCAATCTGTTTAAATTTGCTGGGGTTTGATCTAATCTGTTTAAATATATTGAAGTTGGCTTTTCCTAAACAAAATGATCAAAAGCTTCAATCAATCGGTAAAAGTTACTAGATTTAAAAATCTAGTTCCGCTTAAACCAAAGAAACCGCCTATAATTCAAGAAAAGTAAAATAGTTTTTAAAAAATCCTTTATTTTAATAAGATTTTTGCCAGCAAAGTGGTAAAGACTTTTCTCCCGCACCTTGTAACCCAGGAGGGTTAATCTAAAAATCTGAAAAAATGCTGAGTAATGTACATTAATGTGAACCGGAATAGTATTCTGGAATTTTTGATCTGATAAGTTTTTCGAAAATGATTTTTTACAACACCGTGCTTGTATTATTTATCTAAATGACTATAGTACTAGATAGCTACAGCTGGGTCTTGATGCAAACACATTTCAAGTACAAATCTAGATAATAATAATAATATTTATTTATTGTCCACATACAATACATAATCACTAATAGACAGTCAATCAGATAAATTACAACAACATAACAAATGATAATTGATACACAGAAGTTATAAATTAAGTTAAAAAAATTCCTTAAAACTATACATAGGGTTTTCAGTCAATAAGTTTTTAATTGTTTTTTTAAACTGTACTGAACTTAATTCTTTGGTAGAAACTGGTAACAAATTCATAAACTTTATAGAATAATAGTTAATACTATATCTTGATTTATTTATTCGTGTAAAATTGTGGTAAATATTTGATTTATTACGTGTGTTGTAGTTGTGAACGTCTTCATAGGAGACAAAAGAATTTAGGTTTTAATGGGCATATACTAAACAGTGATAGATAAAAAATGATGGTAGTGTCATGATTCTAAATTCTTTAAAGAGTAATCTACAATCGGCTCTATAAGATGCACTCCCCATCACTCTTATTGCACACCCCTGTGGTCTAAAAACTCTTTCAGCAGAGGCAGAGTGTCCCCATGCTAAAAGAGCGTATGCCATGTGCGACTGTAATAACGCAAAATACGTAACTAATAAAACATCCCTTGTAACAGATTTTTGTAGGTTTCTTAGAAGATAGATAGTTTTGCACAATTTCCCACATATATGGACAACGTAATGGTCCCATATCAAATAAGGATCAATATGGACTCCTAAAAATTTAATGCAATCCGGATTATTATAGTTATGATTTTTGGTTGTTATGAGTAAATTTTGTGTTTTCTCCCCATTTAATGATAATTTATTGCAGTGATTCTCAAAGTGGGCGATACCGCCCCTTGGGGGGCGCTGGAACGATCCAGGGGGCGATATTTTTATTTTAAAGATATTTTTAAAATGAACATACCCGATTGGGTTTTGGATTCTTTTTCAAATGCAAACACTCCCAAATTACAAGAGGAACTGATGGAAGTAACAACGAATGTAACGTTTTAAAAGAAATTTGTTTATTTTATAAACAAATTTAATACGGTACGCTAATGTACAGCAGCCTACTTTATTAAAATAAGACAATATCGCATAGATTTCGGTAACCATGATTACACAATAATATACAAGTAACAAACAGTATTTTATTATTCGTGAAAATCATTTAGTATGTGGTCAGACCTTCGTTCTCAACAGAAGAATATTATTATACGGTGAAGAGTATAAGTATTTAGACCTTTAAAGGGATTTGTTTTGAGAACGTAAAGGTGAAAAGGACATTGAGTTCCTACGATTTATTCGGATTAATATTGCCACAATACAAATTCACTACAGAGAGCCGCATAACATCTTAAGGTAATAATCTAAATTATTGTGTTGTATTGCTTGTATATTTTTGTATAATTGTATGCGGCGCTTAAAACGCAAGCATTTACCGAAATTTAATGGATATGATCTTATTTTAGGCTCTCCTTCCCAGTATTTCTCCTTTTTTCTCTCTCTCTCTCTCCCTCTTGGTGCGTCGCAGGAAATATCCAGAGCCAGCTTACGGCATTAGCGTACTGGTTTGGATAATTTGGGGCTGGACGTACCGAGCGTCGAAAGAAGGCAAGGATAGAGGAAACTTCAAGAAAAAGAATCCAGATAAGCCTTTTTTAATCAAAATTATTTGTGTTATTGTTTATATATCGTTTATTTTAAATTTTGAATATCAGTTGTATATATTTTTTTTTATACGTTAGATTTTATTCGGAATGTGTAGGAAGTTCGTGGCGCTGGTCGACCAACCCGAGAAAGCTTTGTAATCCAGCGCATTCTGGTAAAATCGCTTTAACCAAATTTACCTTTAATTAATATTTTTATTATTTGTTTGTAATTTATAATATTATTATTCTAAATTTATTTTTGGTATCTATATATTTTATTTACATTTCAATTTTCAATTATAATAAATTTTATTGTTTTGATATTTACTATATTCAGTTGTTGTTATTGACTTATGTCCCAAATATCTCGTTTTAGGTTAGGTTTCGCCTAGTGAGACTGATTTGGTCAGTCTTAGTTAAAATCTAGTCTGTGCGTGGGATCTACTGGTCGGTCCCAATTATTTTATTTCAGACCAGTTGGCGCCCTTAAATTTTTTTTTATAATTTCATCTAATTTTGGAACCGCACGACCGTCTCGGCTGTTTAAAGGCTAGCCACAAAAGACTAAATAAACCTATAGCCGGTGTTTATTATAGGTCACATTTCTGGCGCCCAACGTGATTTTTAGTGAGTATTTGGGATAATAAGGATAACGTAGTTGGAAAATAGACGTATAGTAATTATTTTGTTGTAGTGTTGAAAATTAGGTAAATTTATAATTTTGTTGGCTATTATTTTGTATTCCCGTAAATATGGCCGATAAAATAAAGAAACAGATTCGATACGAAATAAATCGTTTAAATCATAACGAATTGGATTATGAATTAACGATTAGAGGTTTGCGTGATGTAGGAACGGTAGAGCAAATGCGTGTTGCATTACGGGGTTTATTAAAACTCGAACGGAAGGGTACGGAAATAAAAATGCCAATGTATCCATACGAAGCGAAGGAGGATATTTTAGCATTAAAATTAACAGTTGACGAACTTAACAATTTGAATTCCGAAATGGACGGAGATGTGGAATCGTCTGTTCACAAGAAATTTCGTTCAAAAATAGAATACGCGTTAGGTAGGATCAATAGGATAAAAATAGGGGATTCGGAACATGATTTGCAAAAAGAAAAGAACGATATTTTACTCAAAATTGTTAACTTGTCATCATTGGCAGATATAAAACAAAAATCTTTTCGAAAGTCCAGCACCAAAATTTATGATCAAGTCCCAGTAGATTTATCAGCTATTGATATCAACTTATGTGACGACGAATCGGAAACATCAGATAGCGATGAGTCTTTGCATAATACTCGCGAAAGTTTGAAAAATTTAGCAATGTCAAATCGAAACTCATACTCGGTGCCAGTTTATAAATGGAAATTAAAATATAATGGTGAAGACAAGCAATCACTTAACGCATTTTTGCAAAGCGTTGAAGAAATGCGCGTTGCTAGGAATGTAACGCGACAACAATTATTCTTATCGGCACTAGACTTGTTCGAAGGAAAGGCGAAATGTTGGTTTCGAGTCATTAGAAAATCTGTAAACAACTGGGAGGAACTTGTAGATGCCTTAAAGGACGAATTTCAACCTCCAGACTATGACGAGAAATTATTCGAAGAAATAAAACGTCGTACACAAGGTGCAAATGAGTCGGTAGGGATGTATTTTGCTGTAATGTTAAATTTATTTGATAGAATGTCGATACCATTACCTGAGGCAACAAAACTCAAGATAATTTCGCGAAATATTTTGCCTTATTTACAAACCCAAATAGGTCTAGTAGAACCTAAAAATATAAACGAATTGCGAAAAATCTGCAAGCAATTAGAGCATCGAAATACGCTAATAAAAAATTATACACCACCACCGAACCGGATGATGGAATCTGATTTAGCATACGCTCATAGTAGCAAATCTAGCTATAACAGTAGCTGTCATTCAGTCGAACCGGCAAATAAGAAATCGGTACGTAAATGTTATATTTGTCATGAAGCGGGGCATTTTGCTAATAATTGTTCAAAACCGCGCGAAAAACATTGCTTCAAGTGTAATAAAAAAGGTTTCACTATCCATACTTGTCCTTCATGTTCGTCAAAGGAGGGAAACGAGACGTCAAGGCAATAGAAAATCGGTTATTGTCTTGTACCCCTAAAACGGAAAATCCGATTAAATGTATCTTAGAATTTATTATGAATCACGCCCGAGGCGATGAAAGACCTTATGTCGAAATTGATATTTTAGGAAAGCAATTTTTAGGTTTGTTAGATTCGGGTGCGACTCATACCTTCATGAACGAAGTTGGTTGGAGTGTATTACATTCTATGGGATTTAAATTAGAATGTAATAATAAATTTAATTGTACTGTGGGAAACGGGGAAATTATATATAGTATTGGTTCCTGTTACGTACCAATGAAATTGGAAAATAGGGAAAAATTAATTAACGTTATAATTGCCCCGAAATTAAGTCATTCGTTAATATGTGGTATTGATTTTTGGAGGGTTATGGAAATCGTCCCAAATCTATGTAGTAACCATTGGAGATTTGCGACACCGACAAACGTTATGACTGTTGATGGTAATCAGTCAGCAATAATAGATGTCGATAATTTAACATCGGACCAACGCAGTAAACTCGAAAAACTAACTACGAAATACTTTGATGGAATAGGAGATAAGCTCGGTAAAACGTCGTGGATAGAACATGAGATCATTTGTGACCATCCCCCTATAAAACAAAGGTATTACCCGGTATCACCCTACGTTCAAAAACATATCGACGAAGAGTTAGATAAAATGTTAAAACTAGGAGTAATAGAACCGTCGAATAGCGCGTGGTCGTCACCGATATTATTAGTAAAGAAGAAAGATAATTCTTATCGTTTTTGTGTGGACTATCGCAAACTTAATAAGGTTTCTAAACCTAGTGCTTATCCTCTTCCAATGATAAACAGCATTTTAGATAAATTAAAGAACGCGGTGTATCTTACTACTCTGGATGTTAAATCGGCTTATTGGCAAATCCCAGTCAAAAAAGAATGCAAAGAGTTTACGGCATTTACTATTCCGGGACGTGGATTGTTTCATTTTTGTCGCATGCCTTTTGGACTCCATTCTGGAGGTGCGTCGTGGCAAAAACTTATGGATAAAATAATTAGTCCCGAATTAGATCCGAACGCATTCGCCTATTTAGACGATATTATTATAGTTAGTAACACTTTTGAGGAACATCTAACCGTATTATCAAAGGTTCTAAATCGTTTAAAAGAGGCGGGCATAACACTTAGTAAAGACAAATGTAATTTTTGCAAACCAGAACTTAAATATCTAGGCTACATTGTAGATAAATTCGGTCTTCGTGTTGACCCTGAAAAAGTTGAGGCGGTAAGAATTATTCCGAGTCCTAAGTCGGTAAAGGAATTACGTAGGATATTAGGGATGATATCTTGGTATCGGAGATTTTTACCAAACTATTCAACGCTTATTGCGCCACTAAACCAACTTTTGCGTAAAAATACAAATTTCAGATGGTCCGAAGAATGCGAGGAGGTGTTGCGAACCGTAAAATCGTATTTGGTTACAGCACCAATATTAAGTTGTCCGGATTTTACACAACCTTTTACGGTACAATGTGACGCTAGTGGTTATGGTATAGGGGCGGTGTTAACCCAAATTATTAACGGAGAAGAAAAGGTGATTTGTTATCTCAGTAAATCGTTAACTAGAAATGAACGAAATTTTAGTACAACCGAAAGGGAATGTTTAGCTGTCATTTGGAGCATTGAAAAATTACGACCATATTTAGAAGGGGTTGAATTTACGGTCATTACGGACCACAGTTCATTGTTGTGGCTCAATAATCTAAAAGACCCAACAGGACGTTTAGCGAGGTGGGCCGTTCGTTTGCAGCAATTCCAATTTAATATCGTTCATAGAAAGGGGAAGGAAAATATAGTTCCTGACACATTATCGCGAGCAGTACCACAAGTAGATTGTATACAAAAAAATGTAGTCGTAATAGACAAGTGGTACAAGAAGTTGATGGACGAGATAAGAAATTCACCGCAGAAGTATCCATTGTATAAAATAGAAAACGGCATTATATTTAAACACGTTACACCTAAGATCCCTGAACTGTCGGACGAAACGGACGAATGGAAAATCATACCACCAAAAGAAAAGCGACTGGAAATTTTTAAGCAGTTTCACGATGTCCCAACTGCAGGACATGCTGGAGTGTTTAAAACTTTTCACCGAATAGGTCAACGATATTATTGGCCGAAAATGAAACCAGATATTGCTAGATATGTCAGAAATTGTATGACATGTCAAACTCGTAAACCAGAGTCAAAAGCAAAACAAGGTCTAATGTTGAGTCATCCCAGAATAATTAAACCATGGCAGATGATTTGCATGGATTTCGTGGGACCATTACCGCGAAGCTCGAATGGGAATACATTTATTTTAACGGTAGCTGATTGTTTTACAAAATTTACTAGGTTATTCGCTATGCGGAGTGCTACTGCACAGAATGTTAAGAAGACACTTGAACGCGAAATTTTTTTGTTATTTGGTGTTCCTCAAATAATAATTTGCGATAACGGGAAACATTTTGCTAATAATCTTGTTAAGCAACTGTGTGCAGAATATGATGTACGAATACGTTTTACACCGTATTACCATCCACAAGCAGATCCAGCGGAAAGAATAATTAGAGTAGTAAAAACCATGATATCTTGTTACATCGACGAAGATCAAAGAAAATGGGATGCTGAATTAGATAAAATTGGATGTGCGATCCGTACAAGTGTACACGAAACAACTGGACACACACCGTATTTTCTAAATTTCAGCAGGGAACAGATATTAAATGGTGCATACTACCAGAAAGACAATGAAGAGACTGATGAAGAAGTTCTCGGAACACCAGAAATAAGAGCAAAGGTATTAAATAAGGTGTACAAGAAAGTTCGCGAACGTTTGAACAAGTCTTTTAAAAAAAATAAAAAAATATATGACTTACGAAGAAGAGAAGACACTTACGAAATAGGCGATGAAGTATTACGTAAGAATTATTCTCTCTCGGACGCTAGTAAACATTATAATGCAAAGTTAGCACCGAAATTTCTTGGACCTTTTTACATTAAGGAAAAACTATCGCCATGGACGTTTATATTAGAAGATAAATTTGGGGTTCATAAAGGAACATGGCATGCGAAGGACTTAAAAAAATTAATAAAAGAACAGGATTTTGGTTAGGGTTTAGTTTCGGTTGATTTTAAATAATGTTAGTTATTATTAACGTTAGTTTAGGTATAGAGTAGAATATAGTGAATAAAAAAAAAAAAAAAAAAAGATATTGCTTAGTGGAAATATTTCTTGAGGGAAAGTATTTTTCTTGAAGTAAAGGGGGGAATGTAACGTTTTAAAAGAAATTTGTTTATTTTATAAACAAATTTAATACGGTACGCTAATGTACAGCAGCCTACTTTATTAAAATAAGACAATATCGCATAGATTTCGGTAACCATGATTACACAATAATATACAAGTAACAAACAGTATTTTATTATTCGTGAAAATCATTTAGTATGTGGTCAGACCTTCGTTCTCAACAGAAGAATATTATTATACGGTGAAGAGTATAAGTATTTAGACCTTTAAAGGGATTTGTTTTGAGAACGTAAAGGTGAAAAGGACATTGAGTTCCTACGATTTATTCGGATTAATATTGCCACAATACAAATTCACTACAGAGAGCCGCATAACATCTTAAGGTAATAATCTAAATTATTGTGTTGTATTGCTTGTATATTTTTGTATAATTGTATGCGGCGCTTAAAACGCAAGCATTTACCGAAATTTAATGGATATGATCTTATTTTAGGCTCTCCTTCCCAGTATTTCTCCTTTTTTCTCTCTCTCTCTCTCCCTCTTGGTGCGTCGCAGGAAATATCCAGAGCCAGCTTACGGCATTAGCGTACTGGTTTGGATAATTTGGGGCTGGACGTACCGAGCGTCGAAAGAAGGCAAGGATAGAGGAAACTTCAAGAAAAAGAATCCAGATAAGCCTTTTTTAATCAAAATTATTTGTGTTATTGTTTATATATCGTTTATTTTAAATTTTGAATATCAGTTGTATATATTTTTTTTTATACGTTAGATTTTATTCGGAATGTGTAGGAAGTTCGTGGCGCTGGTCGACCAACCCGAGAAAGCTTTGTAATCCAGCGCATTCTGGTAAAATCGCTTTAACCAAATTTACCTTTAATTAATATTTTTATTATTTGTTTGTAATTTATAATATTATTATTCTAAATTTATTTTTGGTATCTATATATTTTATTTACATTTCAATTTTCAATTATAATAAATTTTATTGTTTTGATATTTACTATATTCAGTTGTTGTTATTGACTTATGTCCCAAATATCTCGTTTTAGGTTAGGTTTCGCCTAGTGAGACTGATTTGGTCAGTCTTAGTTAAAATCTAGTCTGTGCGTGGGATCTACTGGTCGGTCCCAATTATTTTATTTCAGACCAGTTGGCGCCCTTAAATTTTTTTTTATAATTTCATCTAATTTTGGAACCGCACGACCGTCTCGGCTGTTTAAAGGCTAGCCACAAAAGACTAAATAAACCTATAGCCGGTGTTTATTATAGGTCACAAAATTACGAATTGAAATTTAAATTCAAAGACTGCTACCAACAGTTCTGGCTGCAAAAGCAGATTCGTACAGCTTATCCTGGGTTATGGGCTATAATACAAAAGTTTTTAATTGCATTTTCTTCGTCATATTTAGAGGAACGTGGGTTCAGTGCGGTCAGAAATCTATTAACAAAAAAATAAACCGACTACAAATAGCTAATCGTGGTGATTTAAGAATACTACTGACAAAATAGAGCCGAGGATTGATACATTGATAGCAGCGCACCAGGTTCATCCTTCTCATTAGATAAGAATATTATTTTAATAAATAATTTTTAATTTCAAGCTTCAAGGTGTCTTATTTACAACATCTTTCTTTACTATATTTTAGAACGTAGGTAGAAATATAGATACATATATCTTTCTGTTTGTCCGTTTAAAGAATGTAGATTTCCAGGGGGCGCTGAGTAATTTTTTTCTGAAAAGGGAGCGGTAGGTCAAATAAGTTTGAGAACCACTGATTTATTTGAGCGAAACCAGTCCTTTGCTTTAGATAAAATATCACTAGAAACATGTTGCAAGTGTTCTAGGGACAATGATCTTGTTATAAGGGTCGTATCATCGGCATATAAAATAGATTTCGTCTTAATAGCAGAAGAGAAATCATTGAAATAAATTAAAAATAGAAATGTACCTAAAATTGAACCCTGCGGTACTCCATACATAATATTGAGCGAATCTGCAAGCACGAGGATATTCTTTCAGTAGTGATATCAATTTGTTATCACTTATTAAATACCTACAAATCCCTGAAATGAGAAAATTCACACCTCACATTACTTTTTGTTTGCATTGTAGATAATTTAATAGATTGCAAATGGAACGAACATTAGCCACTTGGCAATATTGCGTAAAGAAGTGTCACTAATGCGATTAAATTTAACATCTAGGGCTTCGTATGCCGATCCTTGGTTGGCTGTGACAAACTTGATGTTATTAGTATTGATATGTCTTTCGTTCTTAGTGTTGTTCTACTACTATTATGTACGGGAAATGTCTTTTTGCGGCATGCGTATCCCTGTGCCTCATCACATCGGGCCCGTTTATACCTGGACCATGCTGTTGAAGGCACTGTAACTTTAGACAACGACTCAGTAACTGCTGAATGCCATCTTGAAATTGTTACTTGTCCTTCTTGTGTTATTTCGCTAAATCTCAGGTAAAAATCGATATTAATTTGTAATAATATTAAATAAAGGCTTGTATTTAATTGATCAGGATTTAATTCAGTTTTTGATCAGAATTTATTTTGATATTGATTAGAAATATGTGATCAGTTTTAAATTAATTTTAACCAGAAGAAAATAATTATTTTTTTAATGAGAAAAAATAATGACTCGATTAGAAAAAAAAAATATATATTGACTGATCAGAAAAAATGTTGACTTGAAAAATATTGTTTCTAAAAATAATTTAGGAAATAAAAATAAAGAAAAATTTTATTACAAATATTTCTTTTTCTTTAGTGTTTCGTAAATATGTGAAATAATGTCAAGATTAAGACTTTTTAAGCTTAATTCGAGTTGCTGGGTTTCTTCTGTAATGACCTTTTTGCTGTTATAACCTAACCTAATCCAGTTTTTAGTAGTTTTAGCTGTAATGTTACCATTAAGATAGAGATTAGTTCATAAGATTTAAAAAATCATTCTTTGAACTTATTATCTAAACTAATGGCCTATTCGCGACTCCAAATAACAGTGAGACATCTGGTGGCGGCTTGGTAAATTAAACAGAAGCGTATATTTGTATAATATTTGTAGTGTGTTCTGCTGCAGTTTATGTGAATTATGACGTATTTTTAAATATAGTGACTTAAATACAGTGATTTTTTGCCGAAATATTGTTTGAACAGATAAATATTAAGAAAAAACTTCTGGTATATACGCTTCTCGTCGGCCAACTGTCGTACGCAGCGCCGCCAACGTTAGTTTGAGTCGTGAATAAGCCGCAATTCTTGCGGCCAGATACGACTCAAAGCAAGAAACAAGAAAAGATTATTGTTTGTTATAATAAAACAGAAATATACATACGAATTATATAGTCGGTAAGTAGCATTTTTGAACATACCAATCAAAATTAGTTCCAAATATTTATTTTATTAAGAACTTTACTAAGGAACAGAAAATAATTTTTGTTTTCATTTTTACAAATTTTATTACATACATTTTTGAGGTAAAATAAATAGTAAGTGAGATATTTCAAAATTTTAGCCTATAGTGTCACCTCGTAACTCCTCAAATATTCGTCCAATTGAAAAACAAAAATGCGTTAAACGAAAGATTATTTTTTCTTATTTTAAATGAGAGCATAAGTCACTGACCCTGTGACACCAGCGTTTCTCAACCAAAAACGTGTCACGGACCAGTAAAATATTTAATTTTCTACCGTGGACCAAATAAAATAACTGTACCATTGAACAAATTTATTGTATATACACTATATACAATACTTATGCATCTATATTATATTTCAGTAATAAGAAATCACAGAAAATGAACAAAAGATCATAAAAGATGAAAAAAAAAACTCAAAATAATAATTTATAAGCTTTCGCGGACCACAACTTTTTTGCTACAGACCGACAGTAGTCCGCGGACCACCGGTTGAGAAACACTGCTCTGCACTATACGCTTCTCTTATCCTATTACTTATAGTATGTACGAAGAGTTCCGAATATACACGATAGGTACACGAAAAACAACAGACAGGGAATTATTATATAAGATATTGTAGGCAACATAAATATTTTTTCTGATCAAGTCATTATCCTTTTCTGATCCAGTCCTTTTTTTTCCGATCAAATATTTTTATTTCTAATAAAAAATATTTTTTACCAATCAATTAAATATTTCTTTTAAATAAACTACTAATATGATCTTGTCCGTAGCTATGCGAATGTAACACATGAATGTGCAATTGGTCGAAATGCGAGTGAAGATGATTGTGATTGTTACTGGATCCAGATTTTTGAACAACCATACGAAAAAGAAAGTGGCAGAAGCTACTGCGGTGGACCTGATATGTGTTATATTACTCAAACCCGTTCCGTGCAAGTTTGGCTACGAGCACCACCAACTAGAGAATCTCCAATAGGACGAGCATTTCTCCAATACCATGCGCAGAGGAATCGTCAACTACTTGTTGTTTCTCCAGGTCAACAAGGACATATTTCATCGCCTTATTTCCCTTCCAATTATCCACATGACCTCAATCAAGAATATATTATTTCCTGTCCACGAGATTGTGTCCTGTCTATACTTTTTACAGATTTTCAGTTATCCTCACGCTCCATTATTGAAATATTTGACTGGCATGGTGTTAGATTGGATGCAGCAACTGGTGCTATGTTTCGGCCGCCGAATATCATTTCATATGGTTCTCAAATCGTTTTAAGATTTTATGCAAATGGAGGCACGGGATCTGGTTATCGTGCCACTTTTATGGTATATGAAGGAACTATACCACACCAGACACTTACGAACTGTGGAGGTTATGTGGATGATCTTGGTGGAGCAGTTACCATGATGGACATGACAAGTGACATGGCATACTATGATTGTGTTTGGATTGTACGACCATCAAAATCGCCTAATTTACATTTTAGAACACACGTTTATCTTAAAATAGTCGATTTTAATGGAATGGGTAAGTAAAATCATATATTTAATACTTCTATATACCGCACGCCTATCTCAGTACCTTGACAAAATGTCTGTCGATAAAGTGAGATGGAAAAATATGGCTTCTCAGTTTAGACCATTGACGTAATATAATATAGACGCAGTACGCTCTATACCTTAACATTGTTTGTTACGAAGTCAAGACCCTGTGGAGACGAAAAAATCCCCTTTCGTCTCCGCAGGGTCTAACACAGAACACATTAACTCGTTAGAGATATTTTGTTTCTTTTTTTATTGTTTTCAAAGCTTGCTACGTTCAACTTTGCAAAACTTATGTTGATTATTATTTTGTAAATAAATGGTCGCCATTTTGAAAAGGTTAACATAAAAATATGACTTTTTGGTGTCATTGTAAAGCTAATTTAATGTTCTTTTAGGAAGAAAATATAAAATTATCGATTCCCTATGCTAGATCAAAAGTTGACATCATTTCCGGTGAAATCGGAAGTGCCTCATAATTATTATAGTAATCTTTAGATGGGCCTTTTTGTCTAGTTTAACTTTTGTTCTGAAGATTTTTTGTATCTTTACAAACAAAGGAGATTTTCGGGGTACCCCGTTTCAAACAAACACCCTGTATATGACAATTATAAATATGACATTATCTATATTTTATCCATCTACCTATTAGGAATCACAAAGTAAAACTTTAAAAGCCCAATTTTAGATAGATAAAATGTTTATTCATGAAAATGATATTTTAAAAGTTTATATTATTAATTTCTTAAAAAGTACGCTGCCTCCCTTGACTGCCTTAACGCCCCCCATTTGTCTCTGGACTCACTACCGCCCCTATGATAGGTTCCAGCACCCACTGGGGGGCGGTACCGCCCCCTTTGGAAACCACTGGTCTAAACGTACGCATGCGTGTATCCTAGTATTTACCACCGGAATTTATCTCCGTTTGGCGGAGAACGTTCTCATCTAGGATGAGCAATATAGGAGTATTAAATATATGAGTAAAATATCCAGCTTAATCCATCCCTTTTTACCATAATTGGAATCGTGGTTCGAGTCTATTCAGTAGAGACCCGAAATGGTTTATTCGTTTTTGTTCCGAAAAAATATTACGTTCCGGTACAAATTGTTCCTTAAAAAAAAAAAAAACTCTCCTCCCAAATCCAAGTGAAGAGCAAAAAAAAAGTCCTCATTTCCTCAAATACAAGTTACAATGCGGGACGTATCTTAATGCGGGACACCCAATCAAAATGCGGGACAGTCCCGCGAAAAGCGGGACGAATGGTCACCCTAGTCTGGTTCTATTATCTCTGTATCATAACTCATTTTTAGTTATAAAAAAAAATCAGCTGTGGCCATCACAGGACCGACCGCCATTATAAAGTACTTATATAAAATACATTCTAGCAGCAGAGTAGAAATAACTTTGCCTAATATTTTCTAACAGAGATATTATTTATCATGACCATGGAAACGTTATATAAGTATGAAAAAATTGAGACTTGAAAAAAATTTCGAAAAATTTTACAAAAATTATTCGAAATTTTTCGTTTTATCAAGAAACGTCTCAAATAAAAGTTATTAATTATTGCTTTTATAGGTTTGATATATTTTATATATTTGAGGTTTGAATTTTTGAAATTCTCACACCATGTTTTGTTTAGAAAAAATTAATGTTTAGGTCGTAATGACCTAAAACTATTGAAAATTTTGATTTTTTCGTAATTTTAAAAAATCTCAAAAAAGGTAAGAAATAGAGACTTGAGGTTTGAATTTTTGGAATTCTCACATCTTGTTTTGTCTGGAAAAATATAATGTTTGGTCCGTAATGACCTAAACCTATTAGGGAAAATTTTGAAACTTTTTGTAATTTTAAAAATTCATATCTCATAAAAGGTAAGAAATAGAGACTTGAGGTTTGAATTTTTGGAATTCTCACATCTTGTTTTGTCTGGAAAAATATAATGTTTGGTCCGTAATGACCTAAACCTATTAGGGAAAATTTTGAAACTTTTTGTAATTTTAAAAATTCATATCTCATAAAAGGTAAGAAATAGAGACTTGAGGTTTGAATTTTTGGAATTATCACACCTTGTTTTGTCTAGAAAAATATAATATTTGGTCCGTAATGACCTAAAACTATTAGGGAAAATTTTGATTCTTTTTGGAATTTAAAAAAATTCATATCATAAAAGGTAAGAAATAGAGACTTGTGGTTTGAATTTTTGGAATTCTCATACCTTGTTTTGTCTAGAAAAAATTAATGTTTGGTCCGTAATGACCTAAAACTATTAGGGAAATTTTGATTTTAATTGAATTTAAAAAAAATCTTATCTCAAAAAAGGTAAGAGATAGAGACTTGAGGTTTAAATTTTTTGAATTCTCACATCTTATTTTGTCTATAAAAACTTAATGATTGGTCCGTAATGACCTAAAACTATTAGGGAAAAATTTGGAAAAATGTTTCAATTTTTTCTTCGTTTCATCAAAAAATGTCTCAAATAAAAGTTGTTAGTTATTGCTTTTATAGCAACTTTTGTTCAATAATTTTTTTCGAAATATTTTTCTGTTGTGAAATATTCACAAAAATCTTAAAATCGACACGAGTAAACTCCCATTTTTAGTCAACCGATTTTTACCAAAAGTTGATCAACTCGTGCCATTGATGGCAGAAGCTTAAATATGAAGTTTCATAAAAATCCTTTCAGCCGAATTTGCTCTGCACGTGTACACAGACAGACGGACGGACAGACCGACACAGACAGACAGACATCATGCTAAAAATAGTCGAAACGTTATGTAGGGACCTCAATTCGTGGAGATCCATCGAAATCTCGAAATGTCAAAATCGGTATGATCACAATACCTCCCTTATATATGTTGGCGGTCGGTAAAAATGTTGTTCTAATGAAAAAAATATCGGTTATTTAGATTTGTTCCCGAAAAAATTTGTTATAAATCAGTTAAGTTAAAAATAATATAAATAAAAAATGACCTCGTGAGCATCTGGTAAGTTTCAAGACTATTAGACTATTAGTTTGTTTCTTTGGTTTATACGGAACCAGATTTGAAGCAACTTAAAATATCTCTCTTATTAATTTTTTAAGAACACTATATTCCAAAGGAAAATTAATATAATATTGTTTTTCTAACTGCAATTTTTTTGTCACTGACCACCGGGAAATTCCCAATGACTCAATTTTTTTTTTTAATATACTTGTATTTAAATTTCCTGTTGATCACAGAATAACAGGTTTGATTGAGATTTTATTCTGTTTACTAGCTGGAGTACCCGTACTTCGTACGAGTTTTGTAATATATATTTTTGCCGTAACGTTAGTTGGGACACAAGATTTTAAAATCTGGTGGGGACGGGAAATATTTGAGGAATATCTGGGGTTTCAGGAAATATTTGAGGAGGGCATCATCATCTTTTATCGTTATTAATGGATTAATGCAGTGATTCCTAAGGGGACCATATTTTTAAGTTCAAAATTCGGGACGGGAGCTCATAGACCGGGGGGGGGGGGGGGAGGGGGTGATTATTAAAATATAATTTTTTAATTCATTTTTTTTTATACAAATTATATACAATAAATAATTATTATTTATAATAAAAACATATTTACAATTTATTCATTAAAATTACTCAATCAAAACTTTTTTCCGAACTATGGATCTTTTTGAGTAGGTCTTTTTTGCTTTGAATCATTTTATAAAAATCACTGTTTTCTTCATAATTTACTTTAATCAGTCATATTGCTTTTAATGTGTCTACAGCAAGTTGAGTTACTTATTCAAAAGCTGTTCATCAAGGAAAATACCCTTTCGGTAGATTTTTTTAGTTAAGTTTGGCAAAAATAATTTTAGTTGAAAGATATTAAAAATAAATATTGAAAATAAGTACCTTTTCTAAAATTCGGGACGATTCGGGACAAAAAATCCGAATTCGGGACAAACATTGCCTCTGAAAAAAATCGGGGCGCAAGGCGGAAATTCGGAACTGTCCCGGCAAATTCGGGACGTATGGTCACCTTAGCGATTCCCAAACAGTGCGTCGCGGTGCCGTGGGTAGGCAACAGGGGTAACGCGAAAACATTCCAATATTATTCCAACTGCGTTAGTTAGACCAATGTTTTGACTTGGGGCGCTGCGGAAAAATTCTGATACATTAATGGCGCCGGGAGCCGAAAAAGTTTGGGAACCACTGGACTAATGGAAAGGTGAACATATAAATGAAGACTTAAAAAAAGGGTCCTCACTTCTAAAACAAGTGATTACCTAAAAAAAACTTTTACAACATGGGCAACACCGCTCCATTTACCATAAGAGCTATACTGCAAACTCACCTTTGAACGCACTATAAGTAAACCAATTTATAAATATTGTTTAACTGTGCTAAGTCAATATTTAATTATATGTTCTAAATAAACTTATCAACTTAATAAACTTCTAAAAGTGAAGTTGTAAACAAAAACTAAAAAGTTGGTAGTTGGTACAACTGAGAAGTATAGCACTGTCAACAAAAAATTTGACCGGAGGTAGTTTTGAAAATATTGTAGTTTGAAGTGTAGCATCGAAAGTTGGAAGGAAGTATTGTGTTTCACATTATACTTTTTACGTCAGTACTACGCAAAATCTGTAGCGCTACGCAAGAAATCTGTAGTGCTGCGCAAAAAAGTATAATAAGACAGACTTAGTATCCGTACGCTGTCACTTGTATTGAAATGAAATAAAAATATGAGAATAAGAACAGAATAGAAATAATAAACTATTCTACTAGACAAAATAATCCTAAAAAGGGCTGTGATTCAAAAATATGATAAAAAAAAAAGAAAATAGAAATAAGTTGAATTTAACCTAAAAAGCTATGCACTGCACACAATATCAAATGGAAATCTATAAGATATCTGTAAGAAAATATATAACTAAACACAAAACTACTAAATAAACAAAACTAAATAAAAAAGGTTTTTAGAAATTAATATGTTAGATATATGTGAACACAAGTATCAAAACACATCAGAACGTATTATAAAATGTCAAATTCAAACAATTTTATTTAGCGATACCAATACAAATGTCCCTCTATTAAATTAGAACTTTTAAAATTTGAAAATCTACAAAATGACTATCGAACACAAACTAAATATGACTTCAAAATGTATGTTTCAGTATAATAAAAGAGTAAAGAGCAATACTAGTCTATAATTCACATGCAAAAAATAATCGATTTAGTTATTTTTTCACCACTAAGTTTATCATTGAAGTTATGACGCAAAATGACGAACTGCGTTGTCAAAGAGGCTAACAAATAACCACAGTATATACAGTAGTTTCACAGGATAAACAGGATTTTTAATGCGCATGCCTGAATCCTGGGTAGGACGCGAAGTTTTCCGAAGCATATAATATTTTTAAAATTCATTTAAGAGTCATAAAATGCAAAATTCTTAATTTTGACATTTTAAAATTAAATTTCATTTTGTAACTAATTCCCCGTTTAGTGCAAATCTTCATAATTTTCAATTATTTCATTTATAACCTAATTTAATTTTTCGTCAGTTGTCATACAAAGCTTCGTCCGTATCCATACGCGTAATAGTCTGTATCGCTCTTTAGCATCCTGGGTAGGACGCGGTAGCTCGAGGTCACGAAAATATGGTACACGAACATCAAAGGTTCCGACAAGAGTGGGCTTAATGTATTATACTGTGGCTAAACTACATAAACAAAGTGTACACTCAAATCAGGTCAAGGGCCCGGATCTCTAAACACTGTTATTTGAAGTATTATTACTTAACACGATTACTGACAAAGAGATTAAAGATATTTTGTAACAAAATCACAAATAATAAAATTGAATAGAGATATGTAAAAAAAAAAAAAAACAGTTTCAGGGCCTGTAGTCTGCACGGGCCTCGGTAATTTTTGACTTTTCTCGTCTCTCGAGGGCCCCGACAACATATTAAATAATTTTTCCAAATGTCATTTGCTTGTTATTTATTACAACACTTTTTTTAGGGGCGGATTCAAAGATGACCGTACATGAAGGTAGCACTTCCGAAGGTAGATTGTTGGAGGTTCTACGAATGCTACCAAATGAAAGTGAAAGAGTAGAAGTTCCTCGAGAGCATGTGGTATCTATTGCAACTGGTTTTTACGTTCGACTAAAGGGCTCTTTTGATCCACAGTCTAGGCTTGCCATCGCTTACGCTGCTTTTAGCTATGCAAGAGGTGATGCCGATTGTTTAGCGGTTGCTGATCATCTTTGCAATAATCGTCGATGTTTAGCAAGACAACTCATGTGTGATGGTTTCGATCAATGCGGTGATGGTACAGATGAACCAGTAACTTGTGATGAACCAGCAAATGGAACGCATTTGGTTCGAACTAATTGGTATTCTCATACACCGAATTATTTATTTCCAAAGATAGATCCTTTTACAGATTTACGGACAGCTACATTGATTTTCGTCACTAGTAGCTTAGGTTTGATAGTTCTAGCTACTGCTCTTTTTGCTCTGCTCTACAGAGCTAATATAAGAGCACGTCGATCCTTACCAACGTCAGCTAGCAGAAATGTCACGGACCATATACATATTATAGCTGATTTGTTGGGTGAGTAGTTTTTATCTTAAGGGTGCGCACAACCGTATTAGTACAGGAAATGAAGCATTTTGGCTCGCAATTTTTTCGTCCAGTATGGAATTACGTGAAATTTTCACAGAAGGTAGGGAATAGCCCAAGGATTATTTTCTACATCATGCCGGTGTACGCTAAAACCTTGGGGGTGGTTGCCACTCCATCTCGGGGGTGGAAATTTTTTACTACATTTTAACTATAGGAATCGATGGGCAAAGTAATTCTAAGAAAAAAATGTTCTTTACGTTTTCTTCGTAAAACTAATATTTTTTGAGTTATTCGCGGTTGAAAGTAACAGTTTTTCGACGAAAAAATCGATGTTTTTAAAAAGTTTTTTGCGAATAACTCGAAAAATATGCATTTTATCAAAAAAACTATAGAAAGCAAAATTGTAGCCTTTAAAAAAACAAACAAAATCCTTTTTTTATTATTTTTCTACGACCAATACGAACCGAGATACGGCATGTTAATGGTTAACTTTTTTTCGCCAAATGAATAATTTGAAAGATTCAATGTCAAATAACAGGAAAAATTTGCATTTTTCGAGTAAAACTCATTGAATCTTTTTTAAAGTATTTGATTAGACCTTTCAAACAAAAAAAAAAAAATCTCTAGCATAAAAATTAAGCGACTTATGATCAAAATAAGGTCGGTACCTAGTTTTTCTACGAAAAAATCAGTGAAAACAACCCCCTATTTACCCCCCTAATTAAAATTGATCCTCACCCTTCCGTGGTTCTCTTCATATATGTATTTTCAGTACACCCAAGAAGTTTGACCAATTTAAAATGCCTAATTTTAGAAAAATTGGAGTTTAAATAAAAAACGATTTTTTGCGATTTCGTATTTTTTACCCTTTTCTTCAAAATATCTCCGAAATTACTGGAGATACGAAAAAAATGATAGAGCACTAAATTGTAGCTTTTTTAATGACTTAAATTTCCCTGTGCATATATTTTCTGTACAGTGAATATTTGGCGAGATATAGCCGTTTAAAACCTCTATTTACAAGCGAACACCACCTTATTCGAGCCCTTCAAACTCACCCCATTTAAAAACTAAGGGATCTTAAGAAATTTAATTTACATAGTCTTATAGCTCTTGAAAAGCCCTACAAAATCGTTTTTGAAAAAACTTTCTATCACTAAAAATGAAGGAGCTATGTTTAAAAAACCAATAAAATTTTTTTCGAAACATTCGAATAGCACGGTTCGTTTCTAACAAGGGTGGGTTTTTAAGCGTTGAAACATTAGAAATTGTATTCCAAAGCATGAAACAATCATTATTCAACTAATCCAAACCAAATTTTACCCATCTTAAGGTTTACAACGTTATTTTATAATTTTTGACAATTAGGGATAGTTTTCACCCTTAAAAAATAAACAGTGCCCATGAGCATGATATAAAATTTGAAGTAGAGGGTGAGACGAACCTAATTTCAAATTTTGGTGCAAATCGATGCAAGATGAAATCATTTTTTAAGATAAATACTTTTTTTTACATTAAGCTCCAACAAGGGTTGATTTTTAAGGGTTGTAACATTATTAAATTGTATTCTAAAGCATAAAACGATCCATATTTAGCTAATCCAAACCAAATTTTACCCATATTAAGGTTTAAAATGTTATTTTATAATTTTTTACAATTAGGGGTAGTTTTCACCCTTAAAAAACAAAAAGCGTACAACGGCACAATGTAGAAAATGAACTAGAGGGTGAAATGAGCCTAATTCCAAATTTTTATCTAAATCGATGCTGGACGAAAAAATTGCGAGGTTTTATCATTTTTGAGCTTCATTTCCTGTACTATATAGTTTCTTATACAAGACTAACAATCTGAAATAAAATTATTAACAATCTATACATCAAAATTTTTAGGGAATTTTTATCTATCTAATAGGATACTTTTAATTGTAAAAAGAACCGTCATGTAATTGTAAATAAACAAGGTGCATTATTCGCAACTGAAACTAACGTTGGCGGCGCTGCGTACAACAGCTGATGGCGGACGAGAAGCGTACATGTCAGAAGTTTTTTGTAAATATTTATCTGTTCAAACAATATTTCGGCAAAAAAGCACTGTATTTAAGTCACTATATTTTAAAATACTTCTTAATTCACATAAACTGCAGCACTAAACAAATATTATCCAAATATACGCTTCTGTTTAATTTAGCCAGTCACCACCAGATGTCTCACTGTTATTTGAAGTCGCGAATAGACGCCATCTTGTAAATCATTCGATGCTTATTTGTGTACCATGCGGCAAATTGTAGCTAAAGTTTTATTTTACAAATATATTTGATGATATTTTTTCTATTGTGAAAACTAATTATAGTTATTATACTTGATAATCTAGTTTTGCCGCCACCTCGAACCTGCCGCGGTTCTCAATATAGGTGTTGCGGATAAAAATGATTTATTAGGTGTAAAGAATACTTGTACCAAGTGATATTTCATTATCATCAAGTATAATATTTTTCGATCAAGGTTCTAAACTATAAAGAATCATGTCGAAAAAAATGTTGACGTATTATTTGAACATTTCTACACAAAACTATATAAATATTAAACTTATTTGAAACCCACAAATATATTTAAAAAATTTAGAACATTGTTGTGTGATACTTATTATTAAGTTATTGAGCAACAACATGTTTCCAATAATTTGTTCTATAATCAAACATGTCCTATTAGATAGATAAAAATTCTGTGCAAAATTTGATGTATAGAAACTAATAATCTCTGGGGGTTGTACGTAGCGTTAATTCAGTGGTCTCCAAAATAAAGTACGCGTACCCCAAGAGTTACGCTAAAAAAATGTATATTTACTATAACTTTTTTAATGCCTTAATATCTAATTATATATTCCTTTTGGATTTGTATTCATCGTTGGCAGGGGCGTATCTAAAATTTATAGATACAAATATAAGAATACACTTAACCTATAAAAAACAGTCGATTATAAACCACTATTTGTAGTACTCAAATCTTAACTTTTGTTTTTAGGATTTTGTAGGTATGACCACCAAAAAACCCGTATAACGTCACTCATGTGTCTATCTGTCTGTACGCTAGAAATTGTAGCCAAACGGCTGAACAAAGAAAGTTGAAATTTGACATACTTAAACAATTTTTTGACCCACATATAGGAAAACTATAGGGAGTTAAAAAAATGCAGCGCGGTATAAATATAAACAAATATGTATTTAATGGAAAAATAAATATTTTTTTTTAAATTTTGTTTGGGGTATCAAAAATAATACCTCTTCAGGCGTGGATGTACAAAAAAAAAATAATTTTTTTTTTTATGGGGTTTTTGTCAATATAATAGCAAAAAACTTTTGTCCCCCACCCTATCTCCCAAAGGGGTTGAACTAAAAATCTGAAAAAAATCTCAATAATGGCAACCGGAATAGTTCAACAGGAAATTTTCATCATATTGGTTTTTCGCAAAAAATTTATTTTTTTGTTTAAAAAAGATTATTGTGTGATATCAAAAGAAAGCTCTTAAGCCTTAGATAAAGGAATGGGATGTAGTTTTTTATTTTTAAATTTTTTTTAAATTTTAATACGATAACCTTTTAACCCTAAGGGGTTAAATTAAAAATCTGAAAAAATTCTATGCAATGTATATTGGTATGAACCGGGAACGTACGAGCAGAATTTTTTATTCGATTTCGTTTTTGGAAAATATTACAGTTTTTGTGTTATTGATTTTTCTTTTTTAATTTTAATTTTATTGTGGGGTTATTAAATGAAAGCTTTTTAAGTGCAGATTAAGGAACGGTAATTGGTTTTTGAAATATATTTCATTTTGACTACATTTTACCAAGTATTAAGATTTTAGTTTAATATCTTAGCTAAAATTAAAAAAATATATTTGTATATACATGGATACATTTTGTTATGGGTAGAGAAGAGGTACGTAAATTTATTTTGCAAATATCGACTAGGAAAATAAATAAATAACTGGCCGTTTGCTGGGATTCCATTTCTAGTAAAGAATCTGTTAGTTTGTCATATAGTTGCAATATAAACAATGTCTCTTTAGGCGTTATGCTCTTGCGTGACAAATGATCGCCCGCATTTTTGCCAGGTCTGGATTTGAATGATAATTTTGCAATTATACAAACAAAAAAAAATGCGTTAAAATATACATTATGGTATTATTAGAGATATATGATACATGGTAGAAAAAAATCTAACTGCAACCTTCTTGTCGTACCTATTGATTTAAAGGATTTAAAACCAACACTTGTAATTGTGTTATGTAGTTACAGGCATTCATCGTTTGGCCACCTAATAATCATCATTCATTGTCTATAGTCTATCTCAGAAAGACTGATAGTAATAAATTTTATTATTTGTAAAAAGTTATTGTTTTTTCACACAGAAGCGGACCATAAAATATGAATAGTTCGAAACGAAATATTGTTAAAAACAACCGAGTGGGCCGCACATCTTATATGGGAATACGAACTAGGGTTAAACATAATAGATCATAAAAATTTGACCCTAAAATTTTGAGGAAAAATTTGGTGACAGGCATGCGTTTAATGATATGATAAATATGGTCACAGGCGTGCGTTTAATAAAATGATAAATAGTAATATAGAAATACACAAAACCGATTTAAACGTGTTTAAAATGTGCACGCCACTGGTAACTGCCTGACAAAAAGATTTATTACTATCAGTCTTTCTGAGATAGACTATAAATACATACAAAACCCTGAAATGTGTGAAACTTCACACTTCACGTCAATTTTTTAGTCTTGAAGATGGTTCTAATTTTATGTTTCATTTATTATTTCGCTTTTAAGAATTTGTAAATATATTTATCTATTGTTTATTTACGCGTGTTATCTAGCTTTCTTTAGTTATCAAAAATAATTAAATTTTTCAAAAATTCGAATTATTTTTAAAATTTTGATAAATCGTAACTTAGAAAATGGTGGAAGAACTGAGGTTTAAATTTTTTAATTCACCAAAACATTGTGTGACCTAAAAAAAATTATAAAATAAATAAAAAATAAGTAAAAAAGTTGAGGCCTAAATCAACTGGCTATATTTTTTTTGTATGGGCTGGTATACAGAAACATTTTATTCTTATTTATTTTTTTATCTAGTACCTATTACTTAGGGATATTTACGTATTTTGAACCGCAGATCAGAAAAAAAGAGGTGTACTTTGATCAATGGCCTAAATTTATCCAAAAAATTATATATATACATTTTTTATGTAAATCTGATTTTTTTTAACAATATTTGGTTACTATCCCGATATTTGTTCCATCTATTATTGTTATTGACGGTAAGTACTACTTATTTATTCTGGTTTACGGGTACATGTTCAAAAATTTTGGAGACCACTACCTTAACTAAGTAACTGAGGTTGTAAATTAATAAGCAGTAATTGTACTGCCATATAAGTGTATAATTTGTGTCCTAATTCAATAATATCTATGCAGAAGAGGATATAGTCGATATTGAATCGTACAATGACGAGCCGCCAATCTATGAAGCGCCTCCATGTTATGAGGAGTGTATTTCAAAAGAAGTTCGGACAACGGAGTTAAAACCACGTCGCTCAGCACGTAGAAACAAAAGAAAATTTCGCCGACGAGCAGTTCGTCGCAAGGCAGCATCATCTTGTAGTTCACCTCCACCAGGATATGAAGAATTAGTGCGTACGTGTAGTGGCCGTCGAAGATGGCGATCACATGGTGAACTGATATCAACAGGTGGACAAACCTTAGCTACTTACCTGGCATTCCGTTCTGATGCCGCATCCGACAGTGAACTTCTCAATATTTACGGTCCATCTTCTTCTCCATGCAACTGCAATGCGGACTGCAACTGTGCGCCTGCGCTAACCCAATTACAGGAAAAACGAATTAAATACAATACTAGTTAAATTAAACATTTTTAACTTTATTGTAACTTGTATAAAACACATAGTTTATGTACATGGTAACATATAAAAATAATGATAATTGGTTGCTAAATATATAACACATGTCAATTATTTGTACGGAAGTTCCACAGTTTCACAATTGTGCTAGACTGCATTTGGTGTTCATTACCTGCAGTAACAGTATTTTTTTAGGAATGCGTTATTGATACATCTACTTTGACCAGAGTAAGTATCCAGCCTACTTATAGAACTGTGAAGTTGAAAATTGTCATTTGTACTATTAACGCCGACGCTGACCGTAGCTTCGTAACGACCTCGACCAGGGAGCGTTTCAACAAATAAAAGATAATAGGTATGTTTTTTGTCCCATGAGATGCCGCGCTGCGAAATCATAATTCGACTTAGCGATAGTGAGGCACATTTACGAGGAGCATCTTCAACCATTGCTGCATGACCCTCGTGCACGTAAGCGGTTATGCGCTTTACAACATATTGAGCAGCAGACATCACTATTGCATCTTTCAGCGATACACTACGGAAGACCGTACACACACACCAATGCGGGGAAATGGAAGCATCTTCGCAAGCACGATCTTGGTTCACAGGTTGTAGTAATGAGTGACAAGAGGGACAACCCGTACTTTTTATCGGCTCGCCTCCTAGGACATCCTGCAACGTCATATGCATGTCATACGGTGTGGTGAGGCGGGCACCGTTTATCTGGAGAGCAGACCACGCATCTGGGTGTGCAGCTCGAAACCGTGGGGGAAGCCACAACCAAGCAAACGGTAATCGTTCTTCAAACCAACCAATTTTCGTTTGACGCATATCACCGAATCTCATTCCATGATCACTAAAGAACACAATAAAACTATCCTCAGTAACATTCGCTTTGTGGAGATCTTCAAATAAATGAGCAAGTGTGCCATCCATACCGCTCGGTGAATTTAAGTCGTTGTGGCTAAAACTATTTGTCCAAAACAATCCAAAACTTTTTTCACCAACAAATGTCTTTGCAAAATCAGCCGCGTAATTTAAAATACGTTCTCCAGCCGACTCTGGACCCAAACAAAATTTAAGCGAATGCCGTTCTACTGTTTTAAGTTCACGTTGTGCGGCAATCATAAATGGACGTAAATAATAATCTGTAGGGGAATTCACAAAACCAACTTTATGATAATTGAAAGTAGAAATTTCGGCTTCATCTTCGGCATACGCTGTCACATAGCCCATATCCCGGAAGCGCCTCCATATGAAAGAACAGTTGTCAAGACGATATACTTCCGTAGGGAGACAAGTCTCGTACGCACTGTCACCTTCTAAACCGGTAAGCACAGCCATAAGATTAGGGTATGTATTGTCCGCAATTTTATTATAACCCCGCAGTTCAACCCATCCACGAGATCTTAGTAAGTGCACTGTCTTCGGCATTGTACGCAGGGCATTTAATCGTGAAATACTATCCACACCAATCATCAGAACACTAAGAGGTCGATCAGCATTATCCTGGGCCTTTGATTTCGTTTTATCCTTCTTTAGTCGGGAACGCAGATCCGGTCGAACGTTCACCATCGCATGTGCATTCTTGTATACTTCTTTTCTGCGATTGCGCGTAACACATTTCACTAAAACAAACTCATCACTCACATTAACAGTATGTCCACCGAATGGTTTGCAGTCAGAGATCGCAATCGTGTCGTCAGGTTTTTTGGCATCGGCTTCAGGTGTGCGCCTTATCACAGCATAACAACACGTAACTCCATTCGGACTATAGGACTTCACAGCTTCAGGATTCACATATAACTCGCTGTAACCGTCTCTCTTAATCACGGATGTTAGTGGTGGTAACTTGGAGCATGAAGTATGAGATATACGTTTAACGAATGCACGCACTTCTTTGTCGTATGGATCTACGTCTTGTATTTGACACTTACGTCCATGCACCAAGAAACCATCGGATTGCTGGTCAAGGTGTGTTGACTCTTGCTCCGGGTGGTGTAACAGACGCAGTGCCACCAAAGAACTTCGGTAACGATCATCATCAACGGTGTTCAAGTAGTATAATGAGAGCGCAACACTTGCACATAGCAGGAAAACGACGCCTGCTGTATTTCTGTATCGGCTTCCAACTGATTGCTGTTGATGATGGTCGCTGCTGCCGCTGGGACTATTACTCCTGCGGTCAGCCATCGGTGGCAGCTGCCACTAACGAGCGACTAGCCGAGACTCTACTGCAGAAGGGACGCTTCGTTCTATTCACTTTTTTTTTAACGTATTGATATTCGCGGCGTTGGGATAATGTTGTATCTAAAGCGCATGAACAGGAATTGCGCGCGCACGATTTGTTCAATCTGACTTGGTAATATTTTCGTGCTGAACTAAACAATAGAATTGAGAGGAAAACCTTCAAAAACATTCAAAAAACTTTTATATGATCTAACGATGGTTGCGTCATCAAATCCGGGAGGCGTATTGCACACGAAACTTATCATTAGCGGATACAGCTATCAACAACAACTATATTTTATCATTTGAAACGACCTTTGCCACTTATGTTATTATTTATTTTCTTAAAATAAAACAATTAATTGAAAAGGTTTATTACTTTAATATTTGCAAGGACAAATCTTCCCCTGTCTAGTAGTTTTTTATTTTATGGGTACCCATGTTCTAACGATTTATTTAATTAGTATTTTTGGAAAACAAGATAGCTGGGCGCCCTCCTGTACGTCTATCTCGGATGTAAAGATGCTTTTTACTGGTAGGCATACCTAGGCTAATTTTAGAACATAACAATCTTGGCTGACACTATGTGATTTTGGTTTAAACTTTTTATATTATTAAAATTAGATATTCTTGCCTACTCTCTAAGTAGGGTATCATTATAGTAATTAATAAACTTGTTTGTAGTCAATGAAGGACAGGACCGGCCAGTGGCGCACCCACGAATTGGGGGGGCTCGGAAGACAAAATTATTTAAGTCATGATTAATGTACTCATTTCTGAAATACAAGTGACGACCTAAAATAAGGTCCTCACACTTCTGAAATACAAGTGATGACGTAAAAAAAAGGTTCTCACTTCTGAAATACAAGTGATAATCTAAAACAAAAGGTCTTCACTTCTGGTATACAAGTAATGACCTAAAAAAAGTCCTCACTTCTAAAATATAAGTAATGACCTAAAAAAAAGGTCTTTCACTTTTGAAATACTAGTGATGAGTAAAAAAAGGTCCTCATGTCTATTTTTAGGGTTTTGTAGGTATGACCAAAAAACCCTTATACCGTCATTTTGTCGTCTGTCTGTCTGTCTGTCTGTTCGGTAAAAATTGTAGCCAAACGGCTAAACCTAGAGAGTTGAAATTTGGCATGCTTATACAACTCTTTGACCCGCACATAGGAAAAATCCTAAAACATTTAAAAAACATATCCCCCTAAAAATATAAACAAATATGTGCTCATCGAAAAAAAAAAATATTTTTTTTTAATTCTGAGTAGGGTATCAAATTAAAGCCCTTAGTACGTGGATTAACGATCAAAATTTTATTTTTGCAAAATAAATTATTTTGACGCTATTTTTGCCAAAATTGTGCAAAAAAAATTTTGTCCCACACCCTGTAGCCCAGATGGTTTAAACTAAAAATCTGAAAAATTTCTAAGTAATGTACATTGGTGTGAACCGGAATAGTACAACAGGAATTTTTGATCAGATTATGTTTTCGGAAAATAACGCATTTTTTGTGTTTTTTGGTTGACGATGCATATAGCTTATACTCATATAACACACTGAGTTGTTAAGTGTGTGGTGGTCTAGAGGCTATGTTGCGTGCCAACTACACAGATTTGTTATACACCACGCAGGTTCGTTCCTGGCTTGTGGAGTCAATTTTTTTTTTTAATTTTTATTTGGTTTAAATTAATTTGTTAAAATTCTAGTTATAATTATAGTTGAAGGTAATGGGTCCGGACCAGTCAGAAAATAAAAACAAATGTATTAACTTCGCTAACGTTTCGATTTTTATTTTAAATCTTCATCAGAGCTACAAAGATATATAGAAAAATACAATTATTAAATCGGTAAGTTTACATGTATAAAATTATGATAGTGTTCAAATTTAACAAGTCAAGTAGTTAAAATAAGCATTACAAAATTGTCGGAATTTAAAATATAACATAAAATAATTATTAAATAATAAAAACATATCAAATATGAGTTAAAGAATAAAAAACAATAATACAATGAAACAAACTCATATTTGATATGTTTTTATTATTTAATAATTATTTTATGTTATATTTTAAATTCCGACAATTTTGTAATGCTTATTTTAACTACTTGACTTGTTAAATTTGAACACTATCATAATTTTATACATGTAAACTTACCGATTTAATAATTGTATTTTTCTATATATCTTTGTAGCTCTGATGAAGATTTAAAATAAAAATCGAAACGTTAGCGAAGTTAATAAATTTGTTTTTATTTTCTGACTGGTCCGAATCCCATTACCTTCCACTATAATTACTAACTTACGGACGTAACTCATCTAATCAAGATTCTAGTTATATTTTAGCAAATTTTGAATTTAATTTTCAAGAGCGTAAATTTAATAACCAATTGGAATTATATTTTCATTCTATGTGTCACTTATACGAAACCAGAGGGGCGGAGCGTATGATTTAAGACAACCAATGAAAGCCATAGGCGCAATTTTCAAAATCTTAATGAACCTTGTTATATAAAAAAAAATACTGCACTTATTTAGAAACCTAAATAATGATATTAGAGCTTTAAAAACATAAAATTTGTTTTTAAAGCTCTGAGATTAACAGACGATAAATTATTTTAAAAAGATCGTTCATTTTGCCGTGGTTACTACAAAGCAAAATTTGTCCTACACACTCAGCATGCCGCCTTCACTTATTATATACCTGCAAAACCCTGCAATGTGTGAAAATTCACACTTCACATCAATTTTTAAATATAAAACAACATATATTTACCTAATGATAATTTTTTTCTTCCTCTTTCTTGTCGGGGGCCCATAGCCCCCCCGCCCCCTATGTGCGCTACTGGGACCGGCCATGTGATAGGTGCAACGAGTGTACGGCACCCAGAAAAAAGAATAATATTTTGTTTTATTACTTTTTTTTTCGTCAAAAGATGTTATACATTTTTATTGTTGATATATTTTAGAAATTGTGACCAAACGACTCTAACTAGAGAGTTGAAATATGGCATACATATAAAAAATTTTTTTATTTGCATACCGAAAAAATACCAAGACTTCGAAAAAACAAATCACGCGAATATGTAAAAAATTGAAGTGAAGTGTGAATTTTCACACATTTCAGGGTTTTGTAGGTATTTAATAAGTATAAGAATCTAACATAATACTGGAAGTCTAGGTAAAGTCCGTACCAAATAAGGTGACCATTTTTTGTCAAATATAAAACCAGGACATTTAAACTAGCTCAAGTATAAGCCCGTGCAATAGGAGAGGGATCCTTGGGTCCTGACCCCCCCCCATGAACTAAAAAATCATATACTTAATAAAAATATACTGAAAATAAAATCATCTCTTTTGTTGATAAAAAACAAATCGATATTTTTTAGAAATATACCCCCCTCTCAGTTAAATTTTCTAGGAGCGCGCCTGCTCAGTCAGCATGAAGAAAAGTGGCTATCGTAGAATACATATTAAAAAAATATTGCAGAGTAAACTTAGTTGTTTTGCCTTTAAGTGAAAAAATAAAATGTACTTCTTTTATTTAGATTAAGAAAGTAATTTTGAAAAGGCCGCTACACTGCTGTACCGTATTTTGTGTTTAAATTTACGCGCATACTGAAGATGAAACGATTACTCGATCTTTAGAAAAATTAATAATTTTTGATTTTGTGTCCCTAAACTGTACTGGTTATATTTCACGACTAACCAGGACCAATGACAAAAAAACAGTACAGTACTGGTAAAACCAGTACGAATGGTCACCTTAGTACCAAATTAGTTTTGAAGATCGCAATAAAATAATAAAAGTTAGGGAACTCATAAAATTACAATAGAAGTAATATAATTAGGCGTGTCAACCCATAGGCGTAAGGATTAGTTTTTCACATTACGCATCTTACTTAAAGGATTAACAAAAAGAAGTATACTTGTTTACAACGTGGTTGTAAACCTGAATCCTAGTTCTTTTGTAGTTTAACAATGTGATTATAGTTAAACAGGATATTTGTTTTATGCCGATCTTCAAAACTAATTTGGTACGGACTATATATTTAACACATAAAAATCAACAGTTTTTTTGATAATCACTTTTATTCGTTATTTGAGAACTAAGAGCTTACATTTAATTTTTTTAAACAAAATTTAAATAATCTGGCAAATATCCCAACGTTTTTTTCTGCATTCACTTCATATTCAAGTTTTCATTAGATTAATAATAAATATTTTACAGTGTAGTATGGTGTGAGTCAATCAGTTCGCAACTATTAAAAAATATATATATATATTATTTATTTCAAAAAAATACACGCACTATCTTAGCTATAAATATAAAAAATCCATAACATTATTAGCTATAATTTAACCATGAATTAAAAAAATAATTCATTTTGTCAAAAACGCAATTTTGTCATATTTTTCAAATACACAATCTGATCAAAATTCCTCTTGTTCGTTTCCGTCTCAGATCATTATACATTATAATTTTTTCAGATTTTTTATTTAACCCCTTTAGGTAAAAGGATGCGGGACAAGAACTTTTTTAGCACATTTTTGGCTAAAATCGTGAAGCAAATTACAAAAAACTATTTCGTCCTTAATCTACGTCTTAAGAACTTCCTTTTGATATCCCACAATAAATTTTTTTAAATATATTTGTTTTTTTCAACGACACAAAAAAATCGACGTTTTTCGAAAAACTTATCTGATCAAATATTTCTGTTGAACTATGTATTCCGGTTCCCATCAATGTTCATTACGAAGATTTTTTTCAGTTTTATAAATCAGCCCCTCTGGGAGATAGGGTGTAGGACAAAAGTTTTGTCAGAAGGATTTTTTTTTCTTTAAAACATCTTTTTCACACAGTATTAAGATACCTTTCGTTATTTTTAATATCCTGTACTTCCGGTTTATTCCAGAAATTTTAAATACTACCATTCGATTCTTTGGTTTAAATTTAGTCATCATTTTTTTCTTAGCTTGCTCACACGTCGAGTTTTCGAGAAAAAAGGGTTGTCTCTCTTTGTTATACACCCTGTATATTAACGTACCTTGTGCCTAAAATTTTTATGTCGCAACTTTATGCAAAGTGGGGCCTGGGTATATATAATTATCACTTATAAAAATATTTATTGTACATGAATTACGGAATTACCGCATACATACTATAAAATCATAAATTAATAGCATTCAGTCTTAGCGTGGAAAACTTATTTATCGCTGCAGTAGCGAAAAGTTGTAACGTGCATCAGTGGAATTATACAATTGACGGACACCCTGCAATATAGAGAAATATTAAATATCGTGAGGTTATATAAATGACTGTTAATTAGCACTTACTGCATACAGAACAAAAAGCTTCATCGCTGCCATCCCCACATCCATCTCGACCGGAACAAGCGATTGCGTTAGAGCGACATCGACCGTTAGCGCAGCGCAGTGGGCAATCAGCCGCACCAGAGGCGGATGTAGCACGTCGCCTTGATCGCCCTTTACAAATATGCGGAGGTTCATCGCTTCCGTCAGCGCAAGACACAACCGCATTGCAGAACTCGTACTCAGGAAGACAACGTCCGTCGTTACACTGGAAAGTATGTTTTGGACAGCCGCGTCTTCCAGCTGCGTAACAATCCTGTTCATCTTCAGCCATTGGTCCACAATCAATATTTCCGTCGCAAAGTAGTGCGCGGGACATACAACGACCACTAATCGGACAACGCCATGCTTGTTCAGGACATTCTCCTTCTGTACAACGTTCATCAGAACCATCAGGACAATCTGCTCGTCCATCACATACGAAATACCAGCTTATACAAACGGGTGAGCTTCGGCACTGGAAAGTTCCCGGTGCGCATCCTGTACTGTTGGCCGTACAACCGCCTGAAACTCTTATTTGGCAATCACATACACCGCTTGAACATCGAGATGCTGGATCGGCAGCCTGGCATTGCACATCTGTATCACATGGTTGCCCAAGTCCGCTAATATCAGCACCTGACACACCCTCTTCAAGTCTCAATCTAGCGCGCCAGTCTGTCACTGCTGGTCGCGGTTTCTTTTCCTTATTTATTTCAATTACGGTTTCCATAGGTGTTCTCCTACTTGCCAGAGTCGACATCACCGTTGTTGAACTGATAATATTCATAGTAATGTCTTCTGTTGCAAACACCGTAGTAGGTGGTGATAAAGTTGTAATTTTTTGAGGTACAACATTTTCAATGTCAGATCTAGTTGAATGCGACGGTAAGGCGGCAAGACGGACGCAACCATCTCCTAATTGTCTTAGCGGCAAACTGCACTGGCATCGCCCGAACAAATTAGGTATAAGAAATTCACAATGCGTGTTTTGCTCCCATAAACGACAGTGTGCGTTACTGTAACATACATCTCCGGGTCGAGCAGCTAAAACAATTATAAAATTACTCTTTGGAACGTAATTAGCGCACAATATGGTGCTTACTTACGTCCAAGACAAGTGTGTTTACGAAATTGCAAAAAGCCATCATCGCAGCGGCACACACCGCGTACACAACGACTTCGCGCTACTTTTAAAAAGCATTGCTCATCCACCAAACAGTCATATCCAAGAAGTGTGGCTGTAATAGACATTAAATATTAAATAATATCACGATTTACATGGTATGTGACATGCGTACGTACATGGTAAGCAAGCGGTTCCGTTGGGCGCCGTTACGTAAAATGGCATGCATGAACATTTGCCCTCTTGACAACCGCTCCCTTGTACTGTGCATTGTTCATCGTCATTGCAACTGACGTCGAGGTCCGTGTTGGCTGCCGTCGTCACAGCCACCTAGCAATACTCATATTAGTCATGCAGCATCGGCACACTTGCACATCCTCATGCACGATGAGTCGCTGACCGCGACAGGTTCAAGGTTGGTGTATATGCACTTAGCATTTACACATCCTTGCTTTATCGCACTCTCTCTTTCTCCCTCTGACATACACACATTAGGGTGGCAAATAGGAATATTGGACGATCGATAGATTTAGCATAAATGCAGAAAAGGGAGACGCCATGAAGCAAATTCATGTATTGTTAACTTACCGAAAAACCTAACAATAATAACCACAGCCGGTACGGTTCCATATCGCAGAACGCGATTTGCGATACACCGCCACAGGTCGGTTATCTTGATAAATATTTCCCGTTTCGAAAAGTGGATGCTCTGTGTTCACTGTATGTTATTGCACTTATGATATTGCAGTCTGTTATCGCGGTCGTAGCACATGTAATACTGCCGCAGGGTCTTAGAGGACGAGCCTCTTTGTACCCCGGTGGCGTTCGCACAAGAAGCGGAACTACAGTTAGAATTCAGCGTAACCACTCGCGCCTGTTAGACTAACAATTATCCATGTCGGGCGAGGCTCATCGGGATGCGCCCCCCGTTCTTACTGCTTCGTGAGAAGATGCTGTATGTCAAACACTCGCACTCTTACTCATTGTTAAACAGCGATGGGAAAAACTAAACCATTGTTCTCCATGGAGTGATGTTCCTTTAATGAAATACCGCCCTATCGTTTCCTTTATCTCCTAATACATCCTTAGTTGCATACTAGCTTTAGTTTCACACGTTAACTGCAAATATGCAATTGGTTTTAGCGCTTCACACAGTATTAAGATACCTTATTCATTTTGTTTGGTAAAATTATAGAATTTTACTAAGTATACCGAATTATAATATATAGTAAATATTTTATTTAAGATTTACCGATAGTTTATAAAACTAATTTGTGAATAAATATAAGTGGATAATTAAAATTTAGTTTTAAAAATAATTTAAATGTAGTTCAATATTTATTACATGATTCGTGCTAATTTTTAAATCGTTCTTGGTGTAAATATAGGTTTCTACATTAGAAATATTCATATTCATTATTTCAAAAAGCAACAGATGTCACTAAACATTCAATTTGAAATCGGGTTGACCTTAAATAGACACAGCTCTCGCGCAGAATACGGCCATGTTGCTTGTTGGTGTGTTGAAAACATTTTAAGCACGTGGAGAATTTTACGAAGAATTGTAATAATTATTATTTTGACAAGTAAAAATTGGTGTTATTGTATTAAATTTGTGGTTTCTCCATCCAAGAAATTTTGCTACAAGATAGACAATCAGGTAGTAAAACAGTTAATAAGTTATTAAACGTATGTTTTGGTATTGTCCATGTGGAACCCTAATTCTTTCAACATGCCGGTTTATTGTGAACGTACACTTGTCATTTTTTAGAAACAGATTCATTTAATAAATGATATAATTAATTTTCAATTAAACAGATTTGTTTTTATCAAGAATTAGCCGAATCACACGTGTGCAACTTTGGTTTAATTTTCCAAGTTCAAAAATGTACAAGGGCTGACCGTCGGATTTATGTTACATAAAATAAAATAATGTCTAAAAAGACGCACTGCATTTAAGAATTAGGTATGTTAATATTCTTGCGTATTATAAACGTTATTGAAAATTGTGTTATGATTAGGTTTATAGGTCACTTAATAAGTTTATATGTCCTATTTATTTAATCCAGTTCTCATTTGACAGTTTGTTTCATTTAAATGAATATGAAATGCCTTATAAATTTTGTGTTTAAAACATTTTATTGAAGTGTCATTATCTAATAATTTCATCCCGAGATATTTGTTTTTTGTGATAACAGTACCTTAACGGAATTTTCAAATTATATTAGGTAAAGAGAATGACCATAAATTATTATTATCTACAATTTTGAGAGAAATCAGCTAGCATTAATTGATTATACTCTCGAATATATGAACGTACATAATTTGAGTTAAATCGTACATTACAATAATTAAACAAAAATATATTACAGTGCAGAAAACTACGTTAAAGTTTGTTGGCAAATGTAAATATTTTTTCTTTTTCGTCAACGTGTAAAAATTTCGTAATAAGGTGTCAATTAACTGACTTTTTGTTTACCTCATTTACCTAATTAGTTTATCTGCTAGTAATATATTGTTGGAAACGAAATAAATTTACTATCGGCTTTGTAAGAATCAGTTATATTTATTAATCCGTATGATTTTTACAAAACTTGAATTCCAAATTAAGGTGTATTTTCCAAGAAATTATACTTCCGTACTCTAAAATTGTATTTCTTATATTAGTTTCGAGAGAATGTATGGTCGCGCTAAACAGCGCAAGCGTGCTGCTCGAGTACCATAGCGCGAGAGCCGGTTTACTCGCCACGTGGTAACCCCTGATGTACTTGCAATTGCTTTGCTCCAATAACAACCAGCAAGACAATATATTTATATTGTGTTTCGTTTAATATTCGATAATTTCGTGAGAATTTACAACTTAAAAGTGTCACTTGTACATTTCGTTAACGAATTTACAACATTTAATGAACTGTTTCGTAAAATGGTAAGTGTTTGTTGATGTTTTTATTAAACACATGCATCCGTGTACCGTGTTACAATATGTTACCGGGTTATCCAAGACTATTGCTCTGAAATTATGAAATAGTACTTTGAAAACATCTGTCCCACGTGAATCATTGTGTTTATTAATTATTTGATTGTGTATTTGTTTAATAATAACTCGATTTCGACGCATAATGCACATTCTGAATATTCTAGAAAGGTCTTAATGCTGTGTCAACATCTGCTTACGAATTGACGAACGCATTTGACAGTTTTAAAAGATATTTAATTTTTTTTTATTAGTTTTAATTATGTGTGATCTCGGCAGGTAGGATTATTAATTTTTTTATTTTTTTATTTCAGATATTTGAAAGTGGATCGGCTGAGAGATGGGCCCGGGACAATCCCGTCTGCTAATTTGGACTGTGCCCACTGTTGCTATTTTATTAAGTTTACTGTGGTACAAAAGGAAGTGCGGAAAAAGAGGTGAACCTGGAGGAACAACTTGCACACCACATGATATTGTCAAACCGGAAACGCCGGTAGAATCTGATTTGAACATCCAGGAAACTAAAGAAAACCAAACTACAGAAACTATAAAAACTCCAGCCAGTTCCCCAACCCGTAGTCCCTACTGTAGGTCCTTGTCAGGTGTAAACTCGGCTCCTATAGATATCAAAACAAACAGAACCCCTCCCCTCATCATTAGCGATACAGAGCTCGACATGGAGATAGAGAAGATAAAATCAATGAAAACTACAGGAATCCACAGTAGCAACACATCCACAAATTCTTCTGCAGCGTCAAGCTCATCATTTGTAGCTGCGCCCGTCACTACAGTTGCATGTCCACATTCTCCAATAGTGGTACGTACTGTTTCTGCTGTAGAATCATCTCGCTCTGAAGAAGGCAACCGTGATTCTGCAAACCATAGTCCAGCTGATGCAATGCTGGCCAGTCCTTCCTGCAGCATAGTTTCAGATGGTCACCACAGCGACAGTGACAGTGGTAAAGGCGGCAGTGATGTAGCTACACCGCCACCACCAGTACAGTCTCAGCAGTCTACAGTTACAGCGCGACTGATTCACGAGTTCCTTATTCCACAGCAACTAGTTGGACGATTGATTGGACGTCATGGAGCATTTGTCCACCAGATAAAGGAGCGAACAGGAGCTCACATACTTATCAAGCGACATCCAGAGCAACTCAAAACAGTCAAAGTATGCGCCGTGGAGGGCACAAGAACTGAGATAGATAGTGCTCTTGACATGATACGTGATAAATTCCCTGAGAAACGCTATCAAGATGTAACGCTTGAACATGTAACGTTTGCTGATACAACGCGTGCCATTTCTCTTGCACCTGATTGTATGCATCTCAAATTAGTCGAAGGTATCAATAATGACGCAATGGTTTCATGTATGGTTACACCTCGACATTTGTTCTTGCAACAGCCAACACATCCTACTTTTCCAAGTTTAAATGTATTAACTGCATATATGAACGCATGTTATGGTGCGGACTGCAGTGAGCAGCCTGTACCACCACCCTTGCCTCAACCTGTGCAAGAAAATACAATATGTGCAGCACACTCTCTAGGTGGCTGGTATCGCGCTATGGTTACAGGTCCTGTCCCTACAGAGGAAAGTAAAGAAGATACTGATGAGTTCTATTCTGTACGCTTCCTGGACTATGGTGGTTTTGCAACGGTAGAAAGGAGTGCTCTACGTCAGATTCGTTGCGACTTTTTGTTACTACCTTTCCAGGCAGCAGAATGTATTTTGGCAAATGTACAGCCTACTGCTCAAGCAGATGATGGTTCCGAGTTATGGCCCCAGGAAGCTTTTGATCTTGTCACTGATTTAACTAAAGGTGCAGTTGTCATCACACAAGTGGTGGATTACTTGGATGAAGTAACGCCTCTTGTCAATATTTATGTGCGTGGTCCTAACCATGTTGTCTTCCTCAATAAAGAGTTAGTAAATCGCGGTTTAGCGCGTTGGCAAGACCACTGAAACATTGAGAAAATCTATTACTTGTTTCAATTTGCGATTAAATTGTTCGCTTTTGTTTTTCGCCGTGTGATTATTCTATCAAATTGTTACAAAGGACAGATGTGTGTCGATTGTGAGTTACAAGAACATAATATTTTGGAGTTAGTTACATTCTTGTTGCAAAATTCGTAACACAGTTCAGCAACTGTTGTGAATTACTATATACATTGCAAAGTACTGAATGTAAACTATACAACCTGAGCCTTAAGGCTTAGTTAATTTATAAGTTATTGAGATATTTTAGATAAAGTAACAGTGTGTTTTAACTAATTATTAAGGGTGTGAATAAGGTCTATTTAAGATTGAATTTCTTCAGTTGTAGTATTTTGTATATATTGAATTAAGAAAGAATATTAGTTTATATTTAATGATTATTTAATTTTTTAAGTGTGTAAAGTACTGATATATTTACAAGTTTTCTTTTTACCCTTTTATTCCTATTAATAAATAATTAAGATAATCTTTTTTGTTTGTTTTTAGTTTGTCTTGTAAACAACCCTCCTAAAACCTTGAACTAAATTTTGCTTATTTTAAATTACCGCCAAAGATTAAATTTTTTTCCAATATAAAATTTATTATGATCCAGATTAAAAACTATTCGTATTTATCTAATCGACATTCTTGTCACATGATAAAAATATTTATAATGAAAACGAAAATAAAAAAAGCTGGATAAACAAAACGTACTAGCGATATTTGTGAATCAGCCTTTACACCTGCGCACTAAAGCAAATGAAATTTTTGGTTAACAGTTCTATTTTTAATAACGTTGTGAAACGATGAAGGAGGATGATGATGGCTGATCAGTTTCGTAAAGTAGAACAATATTCGCCCAAATCGTCACCTAGAGGGGCTCGGTCCCCTGTTGTTTCACGTCAGGATTCGTCAGGAACACTCAAAACAACGATTTCCTTAGGGAAAAATCCGTCAATCGTCCACAGTGGACCGTTCTATTTGATGAAGGAGCCGCCAGGTTTGTTAATGTTGACAGTCAATTCAGTTTACAGTCAGTTTTGTTATTGGAGCAAATAATGTTATTAATTCTTTTTAGGAGAGAGTGAATTAACTGGTGCCACGAATTTGATGGCATATTATGGTTTAGAACACTCATACACGAAATTCAGTGGGAAAAAACTTAAAAGCGAGCTCTCATCTTTTCTGCCAAACTTACCTGGGATTATTGATGCTCCTGGATCTCAAGATAATAGTTCCTTACGTTCAGTTATTGAAAAACCTCCGATAGGAGGCAAAGAATTATTACCCTTAACAAGTGTCCAACTCGCTGGGTTTAGACTTCATCCTGGCCCGGTGAGTATACTTTTATTTTAATTCCGAAATTATGAAACATATCTTATGCTAACTTTCTTATGATTTCAGCTTCCTGAACAATACCGTTATGTAAATCAGGCACCCCAGAAAAAGCACAAGAGCAAACACAAAAAGCACAAGCATAAGGAGGGAGGGCCACCTAGTCAGGAAACTCAGGCAACGGAGATAGGACAAGATACTCATGAAAAGAAACATAAAAAACAGAAAAGACATGATGAGGAAAAAGAAAGAAAGAAAAGAAAAAAGGAGAAAAAACGGAAAAAGCAAAAACACAGTCCTGAACACTCTGGAGGACTAACACCCAGTCAGCATTCCAATTCCTAATTTACAGTTCTTAACATTTTTCATTCCTGTACATAGACTACATAGTAATAAATGCAATGTTATATAAAATTCTTTGTAAAATGTTTCAAGAATATACGTTATATATTTATGCCATTAAAGTTATTTTAATTTTACCGCCAAAATTGCGATTTTTAATTGGTTATTCCAAAAAAAATTTGAACCAATGAAAATTCAGCATATACAAAGATTGAAGTCTTTCCGGTCTGGCGTAGTGGCGTGTATAGTAACGAAGGGAGCCATATTAATAACGTTCTTGGCGTCGTTTTGCTACGATGGCAGACAATCGTAAGTGTTTTTCGCAATTTTAAAGTTTTTGTTTAGGATTAGTTTCTGTATTTTACTATTAAAATGTGAAATATGTTGATTATCCTGTTTATATTCTATATGAACGGTTTAATTACAGACATTTGTTCATGTACTATGATTTATAGATCATTGTTAAAATGGCTTTTTGTTAAATGCTTATCGTATTTCAACAGAATATGGTGGTTACGGAGGTGGAAACTCTGCTGTAAATTATGTAGATTATTCACAACCACCGCCTAGCACAGGCGGCAGTAGCTATGGCCAAAGCTATAGTCAGAACTCGTGGAATCAGAATTCGTCGAGCGGTGGTAGTGGCGGCGCAAGTACCGGCTACCAAGGTATAAATGCACGTTTGTGATATTATCAATAGATATTTGCATAGCATATGATTATTTGTAGGTGCAGGGTATGGCAGTGCTCCGCCAAGCAGCGGCTACAATGATGCCGGCAGCGGTGGTTATGGCGGCAATTCCTATGGAAGCGGAGGTACGGGCAGCTACGGTGGTAGCTCAGCCTCTACCGGTGGGGGCTATGGTCCAGGAGGCGGTTCAGGTAGTGGTGGGTACGGAAGCGGCGACAGCACAGGGTATGGAGGTGGCGGCGGATACGGTGGAGGTGCCGGTGGCAATTCAAGCTACGGTGGCGGCGGCGGCCGATCCCGCGACTATGGTAACAATCGCGATGGTGGTGACCGACGAGGCGGAGGAGGAAATTATGGGTAAGTGTCTTTTTAATTTATCATTTTGTACCTCTTTCCAATGAAGGCAGGAGAGTGCCCCACCTTGTTCGATTCTGTTGTTAAATTGGTCATGGTCAATGGTAAATTGATAAGCAGTAAGTCACCCTACAAAATAAATGGTAAAAGGTGTGTGCTGATAGCAATAGCTATGTGGTCCGGAGTCCAGTAAGTACTCCGGTTATTGGTTATTGGTCATCGGTCACTGATCTGGTCGGCAGGTCACTCTCAGCTGACAATGTTCTCTTGTTAATGGATTCTATGAATGATGTAAAGTGTTTGTTATTAATGACATGGTGTTACGTCTTTCAACAGGTCTCTAATTCTAATTTTTATCTTTTATTGACTAAGACTACAATGTTAGGGGTTCGTTTCACACAAGTTAGGGGTTTACTATGTGACTCTGGAAAGGTGTGCAACTGGCTGCCCAAACTCGTCATTTGTCGGCCTTGCACTGTGCCCAGCTGCAGAGCATTGGTTCGACAGAGGGCGTGCTTGAGTAGCCCGTTGCCGAATGTTCCTTTCATCTGTGTCTGCTGTCGGTACAGTTAAATGACTTGTTCTGGTCTTGGTTAAAAATGACCCCGTTGCCGGCTGCAGACGAACAGACTGACTAACAAGTGTGCACATTACCGTGTGCTATCGGACAATATCACATAACAGACGACTGACGAGTGAACGTAAAGCAGTTACGCGGTGACATATACTAAACGAACACATACAGCAGCGAGAAGACGCAAGTCTGTGACTATCTGACGAGAGAGCTCTATCATGTATAGTGTGTGCCAACGAGAGGTTGGCCCCCATCTAGCCATCAGCGAAGCACTGATCACGTTATTGCTTCTGTTTTAGCAGTGGCGGCAGGGGTGGTTATAAAGGTAAACGCTACAGGCTGCATGCCTGATGCCTATTTCAACTTAATTATAATACTATATCATAAAACTACCTACTATATTGTATCTCGTAAATAATTATATTTGTAAATACACAGTCACAACTGAACAACTGTTGGTAATGCAATTCAACTTGGTATTATACATATAATTCAGTGTTATATTGTGGTAAGCCCGTGTATGCATGTTCCGGCTGTCAGTTGTCCGGACGTGCAACGCCGGCTGCGCTAGGTGTAGTTGGTGTCTGCTCTTTTAAAACTTATTTAGTTCAAATGGCGAGAAATCAAACCATTCTAGTTGTAAATGTATTAAGAGTAATTATACAGAGTACTGCATACAATGATACGTTATTAGATATTTCCACTTTTACATCTGAGCAGTAACACTCAAATGGTCCTCCATTCAGAGCGTGCTAAACTCGAACACTCTGTTTGCAGGCGGTTTTGGCGGTAGCGGAGGCGGTGGTGAAATGATCATTCAAGAAGACACTGTATTTATATCTGGTATGGATTCAAACCTCACAGAGGAGGATATTGCTTCTCATTTCGGCGCTATTGGTGTAATCAAGGTAAGTCATATCACAACACTTTGACATTAACAATTACAGAAGCGTCTTGATTTGCATCATTTACAATCTCAAATTTGTATACTGTATATGAATTTGTTCATGTGCAGAAAAAATAAATGAAACAGTGTCGAAGTTTGTACTGTAGTAATTGCCACTTAGATAGACACGTTGAACCTCAAAAATATTCACACTGAGTGTGGGATAAATGAAGACAGTAAATAATATTACAGTTTATACAGTGGTAAATGAGTAAAGGTGGACCGTAATACTACTAGCATATTTTTTATTTTTCATAGTAAAACTTCAAATGTAAACTGACTCAAACTAAGCTAAACATGGACGGAAAAATATTAGGGTTTTCATGAGGGACCTGAAGCTGAATTTATTTAGGTTCAGGTTCAATGTGGTAATTTCGGTTCGGTTTCAGGATCTGATTCAATAACAGAATTTTTTTTAGGATCAAGAACATAAATTTTTTCAAGTTCGGGTTCGGGTTGAATGAAAATTTTAAATAAAATTATAAGTATACTCTATTTCACTTTGTATTACATAACTAAGAGTGAAACTTCATTAATTATGTTTTTTTATGCATATGTATATCATCTTAGGGTGGTAATTCTGAGATGACACTTTTCAAAATATTTGATAATTAATTAACATTAATGATAATCTTTCATTTGTAATTTTTGAATGAATAAAACTTAAGAAAAATCAAAGCCATATTTACAAATTGACATTCTTCCTAAAGTACATTTGCAACATAACATAGAGGTCTACACGGGCTCGGGCTTGGCCCATGGATCCAAGCCCGACCCGGCCCGAGGGCCAGGTCGGGCCGACTGACATGTATTATATTCGGGCTCGGGCCGGATAAGAACAATAATAACTTTAAGGCCCGGTCTTTCCACCTTCAGATAAAGTCCCAGGTAACTATCTGACAGATAAGGTTATTTGTAACTTCATCTGCTGAGTAAATGTTATCCCTTCTTTCTATACAAATGTATCTATCGGATAGTTATCTAACGGATAATGAGACTGACGTATTGGATTCACTGACTGGTATTGACATTTATTCAGCAGATAAAGTTACAAATAACCTTATCTGTCAGATAGTTACCTGGGACTTTAACTGAAGGTGGAAAGACCCGGGCCTAAATAATATATTTTTAAACCTTCGTTAAACAATATATATTTTTTAAAATTTCTTGTTTTATAATTATTACAAATTGTAAGCAATTTTTGTATCATAATATTTTTTTACGAGGTTTATTCGGGCCGAATTTTAAATTTTGTCGGGTTCGGGACGGGTAGATGCAATAAAAGTATTAATATTTTCGGGCTCGGGCCGGGTAAAGGTGGTCGAAAATAGGCCCGTGCAGACCTCTAACACAACAATCACCACAGTCACCAGATTTTGTAACGTACAGGCTATTTCAAACGATTAGGCGGCACTAACTGGAATTTTAATTTTTGTAAATTGTCATTAGCTATTTTTTTACATATTGAAGTTGGCTTTTCCTGAACCAAATTATCAAAAGCTTCAATCAATCTGTAAAAATTACTAAATTTGAAAATCTAGTTCCGCGTAATCGTTTGGAATAGACTTTATTTCAAAATAAAATATACAATAAGCTGTTCACTTTTGCAAGGGCAAACCAGATCTAGTTATTTTGGTTACTTTTATAGTGCAATACGGACTTTAAATGTCAATTAAAAATATTCCTTACGCTGTAAAACAGATTTTAGATTTATTGGGTCTGATAATTATGAAGAAAGTGACATTTTTTATAATTTTTAATACAAACATGACATACAGTTACAAAGGTGCAAACTATTGAAAACAAAATTTCCTCTTAGTTTGTTCTTACACAGCTTATATATATGAAATAATAATTTTAAAATGTAAAGTATACAGTCTGTTCCAAACGGTTAGGCGGAACTAAATGGGAATTTCGTTCTTTTAGGTTGTCACGAGAAGGGACCTTGCTTGGGTTATTTCATTTTTCACGTTGGAATGTCAAAATTTAAAATTCCAACAATGAAACCATGGAAACGAATGACATATGTCAAAATTAAATTATTTTTTTAAATATTTTAATGACATAAAAATAAATTAATGGGAAATTTGTATTAAGAATGACACAAAAAATATAAATATAAAGAAAATGACATTTTAAAATGATATTAACCTTAACCAAAAAATGTTTATTGTAAGTATGATTTACAAAGCTTAAACAAAACGGCCGAAAAGCACGATTTAAACGATGAAAGTAACTAGATTGTAAAATTTAGTTCCGCCTAACCGTTTGGATCAGACTTTACAATAATTACCATAATAAGTAAACAATAATTACCATAATAAGTAAACAATAATTTCCTGAACCTGTTAAAAATACATAGTTAACGGTTAATCATAAAAGGTTTAAGTTCAGGTTTTGGTTCACTGACCTTGAAATATAATGATTTGGTTCAGGTTCACGAAAAATATAGGTTGTTTCGGTTCGGGCTCGGGTTCAGCTTCAGGTCCCTGGTTTTAATAAATTAAGATGTTAGATTTTTTACCTGTACCTTATTAATATGAAATCAAGTTGCGATCCCATCTACATGTGTAAGTCTAGGCTCTTCTGTATTGCGCATTGCACTCTGTGCCTTAGTTTTTTATACTGGGGTTCAATTTGAAAAATGCGTTACATCATTGATTATTCAGTTCAGGTCTCTATTCACAGATTGGATGAGATGTCCTTTTTGTTTATTCAACCTGATACAAAAATTTAAATTGGTGTATTTATAAATTATAATGTTATTTTTTATGATTTACATTTTAGACGGATAAAAGATCAATGAAGCCAAAGATTTGGTTATATAAAGACAAGGTGAGCGGCCGATCAAAAGGAGAGGCGACGGTAACATACGATGATGCAGATGCTGCCAAATCAGCGATCACATGGTTTGATGGCAAAGATTTTCGTGGAACTACCATTAAGGTACAGATGGCGACGCACAAAAGTAACTGGGCTGGTGGAAAAGGAGGCATTGGCGGAGGCGGCGGCGGAGGCCGTAGCAAGCCTAGTTTCGGCAGCGGTGGAGGTGGTGGTGGTGGAGGAGGAGGTGGAGGAAGACCCCCCATGGGAGGCGGTGGAGGTAGGATATCTCTTAAAGAGAACATGTTTTTTTGCTGTTTTTTTTTCTTTTCTTTTTTTATATCGAAAACTATCTTGAGGATTTCGTAGGTATGATCAAGAAACTCTTATACCACCACCCAAGTGTTTGTCTGTATTGTAGAAATTGTGACCAAATGGCTGGATTTAAAAAGTTAAAATTTGACATATCGCGAAAAAAATTTAACAAAAAAAAATATATTTTTTTTAAATTTGAGAGGGCATCAAGTGAAACATCTTAATGTGAAGTTTAACAAACTAAATTTTATTTTTGAAAAATAAAAATATTTGGGGGTGTTCGTTATAAATGTGTGAACATGAATTTTTGATTAGGTTAGTTTTTAGAAAAATATCTTTCGTTTTTTTTAAATTCTTTATTTTAGCCAAAAACTTGTTCCACACCCTGTAACACTGTGGATTTAATCTAAAAATGTGTAAAAATATAGGTAATACATTTTCGGATGGATCGGAATAGTTCTATAGAAATTTTTGGTCAGTTTATATTTTTGAATTAGAATGTTTAACGGAAGTTAATCAAACGGTGGTCGTTGTGTGGGTTGAAATAAAAAACAACTGTTTCATGGCTACTAGTTTCGCTGTTATTTAATTATACAGCATCTTCAGGCCTACAATATATACAATACATGTAGAAAGAACAAAAATTACAATGTTTGAAAAACGTACCTTAAATTCATTATAAAGTGAAAAAACCGTAAATCTGAATGATGGAAAAACATCTAGACATTATAAATCGAATAGAAAGTTGATAGTTGTTCGGCGAACAATAACCACATGGTAGCAATATATGTGTTCCATGTAGTCCTATCAATTACAGATGGAGTCATGCACACTTCGTCGCACAAAACGAAGATGGATGGATAATAGAAGCGATAAGCGACGAAGTGAACTTGACTCCATTTGTAAGAATTGGGACTGCATGAGAGCAGAGCGGGAAACGGAATAAGCGTACTAGACATGCGCAAAGGGCGACATGTACAAGGCGCGAAGTTGCGTAGTTTAAACTTAATGAAATTTGGGGTGAGGTTATGTTTCCTACAGTGTTTGAGGAACATAAGTCTCATGAGGCATGTTTTATTTCTTGAAAAGACGGATCTGGGCGACCAGCTCGGCCGGAGTATTAAATAGTCTACTTATTATTTTTTTATTGACATTTTTGTATTTTTGCAAAGAAAAAAATCGTGTCCGGTATTAAATGAAAACTCTTAGGGCCGGTTTCTGAAAGCTAAGCCGAGTTTAATCTTTTGGTTAAACTCTTGTTACAATATAACAATCCCATAAGTAAATATAGCAACCATTTTCCAACTATTTGGTTATAGTTAACTAAGCTTTCAGAAACCGGCCCTTAGTGTACATATATAGATTATCAAACGATACATAATTTTCAAAATATTGTTGACCAGACATTCAACATGCGAGCCACTGTTTGCCAGCATCACTTTTATAGATACTTGCGAATCCCTGAAATGTGTGAAAATTTACATGTCACATCAATTTTTTTAATTGAGAATATTTTGATATAATCCTTGTCTCGTATTCGTTGTTGTAAATTGTTGAAAATATGTCAATACTTCTTTACAGGCGCGCACACAGATTTTTTTTCTAGGGGCGCTAAGAAGCCAAAAATTGTTCTTAGGCGACTCGAAAATCTAATTTTTTTCTTGGGACGGACACACATTAGGATTATTTTGTATTCCGCGCATTGCACTCTGTGCCTTGGTGTTTTCCGTACTGAGGTTCAATTTGAAAATGGCGCTATATAATTGGTTATTCCGTTCAGGTCTCTATTCACAGATTGGATGAGTTGTCCTATTTGTTTATTCAACCTGATACAAATTTAATACGTTGCGGTAGGACATGATTACCTACCAGGAAGTTTACACCTTTCATTAACACCATTATCGGGTCTATTCTGTATCTTAAAACGTTAAAAATTAACCTCAAGGTCGAAGTTAAAAAATTTTAACCAGGCTTTGCAATATTTTGTTATTCTGTAACTCTATGACGTTTAAATTTTAACCTCGATGTGGTTTATTCAGTAGTTTATAACGGAATTTTAACTCAAGCCAAATACATGGCGTTAACTTTTAACCAGCTGTAATTCTAACCTCTAAACGTCAAATAGCCAGAAAAAATGAATTTTTAGAATTAATCATGGCAAGTCTGTTTATTTTAAATCAATTATTACTAGAACAAATAGTAAAAAATTAATATAGGTGAATAAAAAAAATATAAAAATGCTTTTTAGGAGATCAGTTGTTTTGTTTAATTCGAAACAAAGGCAACTGCGTGATATGAGTGACCCTTTTAATTTACCTGAAGAAAAATTTTAAAATATTTTCATTTATCTAAAACTTGTACGAAATATCTCGTTTTACAAATGTTGTTTGAAAATCCGAGAAGAACCAAAAGATTTACCAATATATTGCAAGTAAATATTTAAAACTTTAAAATTGTGATACATTTATAAATTTTGATTTCTCTGTTTGTTGAAAAATAAAAATAAGGTAAACATAACCTGAAAATAAAAGTCTTAAAAATCTTAATATAGAAGAAAGAAAAGAGATAAAAAATATTGATACATTTGCATGCTATGGTAATATTATAATATTTACTTTCTGCACCCATAATTATTTATGTATAAATATTGTACATTTCCGCAATATAGATTTATTATATTTGATCGTTGTTCATTCACGATTCAAACACATGTTTACATTAAATCCACACTTACACAAGCCAAATACTTTCCCTTGTAGATAATTTCACAACATAATTCTAACCATAAGGTTAAAAAGTTAGAACTTAGCGCTTGGGTTATAACCTGAGATACAGAATAAGAAACAAGGTTAAAATTTTAACGCCTAGTTAAAATGTTACTTTTTAACCATCATTTTTAACCTAATCTTTTTAACCACAAAAGATACAGAATAGACCCGATTAAGTGGTTATATTATTCTCTACACTTATTAGGTAATATTGTTGTCTTCTAAAATCAGCAAATTTTACAGGAGAAATATCTGTGTTAATTAAAAAACTGGATATTTTAAAGTAATATGTTTTTAGGGTTTTGTAGGCATGAAAAAAAAAAAAAAAAAAAACTTACACCGTCCACCACTCATGTGTCTAACCTGCATACAGGAAAAATACTGAGACAGAAAAATTACTGAGACGTAAAAATAATAGCTGCAGGAAAAATTTAAATAAACGAGCTAAATTTTATTTTAGGGAAAACAAATATTGTGAAAAAAATTAAACTGTTGTCCCGTATCTTATTTTCAAAGGGTTTTGTCAAAAAATCTGACAGTTTTCAATAATGTACATTGAGGGAACCGGAATAGTTCAACGGGAATTTTTGTACAGTTTCGTTTTTCGATATAGAATTTATTATTTGACTTGAAAAATTTTTTTACTTTTTTAAATTTATTGTGATATTAAAAGATAATTCTTAGAGAGACGTAGATTAAGGAATGAAAAGTAGTTTTTTTTTGTTTTTAATTTTAAATCGATTTTTGTCAAAAATGTGCTAAAAAAACTTCTGTCCCACACCCAAAAAATTCTCAATAATGGACATTGATGGGAACCGGAATATTTCAACAGGAATTTTTATTCAGATTACTTTTTCGAAAATTTTTTTGTCGTTGAAAAAATTATTATTAAAAAAAAAAAAAAACTCTTGTACCACACTCTGGAACCCAGAGGGATTAATCTAAATATATGTGAACTGGAATAGCACAACATTATTTTTTGATTAGACTATTTTTTTAAAAGTTATTGAATTTTTGCAGCATCGTACTAACTACATTTAAATGGGTAGCTGGCTTGATGCGCGTGTATCTCGTAATTAAGTACGCTTGTCCCTAGTTGAAATTACGTGGCTTATTTTTTCAAGAGTTGTGGAATTTTATGATTTTAATATATTCTCACAATTTGTTGTCACTTATAGATACCTACAAAATCCTGAAATGTGCGAAAATTCACACTTTACATCAATTTTTGTATACCTCATAACTGTTGTGTAACATAAATTCCGTCTTTTTGATTTTTTTTTTTTTTTTTTTAAATTTGAGTAGTTCTCTTTATAAATTTTGAACTTGTGGTAACCCTAGGTGGAGGAGGAGGCCGTGGTGGTGAGGAACGTGGTGGAGGCGGCAGAGATGGAGATTGGCGCTGCCCAAACCCCAGTTGCGGTAATACAAACTTCGCATGGCGAAATCAATGCAACAGGTGCAATGAGGACAAGCCTGAAGGAGCCGGAGGTGGTAGCAGTGGCGGAGGCGGTGGACCAAGGGGTGGCGGTGATAGAGGAGGCGGCAGACCGGGCGGCGGCTTCAGAAATGATCGCGGTGGTCGTGGCGGATTTGGTGGAGGACGTGGAGGAGATAGAGGAGGCCGAGGTCGTGGGGGCGGTGGAGGCGGCGGATCCATGAGAGGAGGACAGTACGTTGATCATATGTCTTAAGCCTTGTTTATAATAGGCGCATAGCATAGCTGCGTAAGACAACTACAGTGTTTATAACCAAACTGCATAAGAACTTCCACGGTTATGTTAATCAATAGCATATCCGAATTTTTGTCATTTTATATCAGTAAAGACGCGGTTAAAATGGAAGAATGGAAGCCGTACCATTATATACTTCTTTGTGCGCTGTCAGTCGGATTGATTTTGGCCTCGCTCACATAAGTCCTCCATCTTGATCTGTTAATTTTCAAGACTTTCCATATGCTCTGTATACCAATACATGTTAGATCTTCGGTATTACCATTATATACATTTTTTAATAATGTTAAAAAATAGAAGTAAACACACATTGTAACTTCAAATTCATAGCTACATAGCTACGAAACACGGGCATGCTCGAGATTCTTTATTTTGGTTGGTTACGCATGAGCCTACAAGAAAAAAAGATCAACTTTGTTTATTTTTAACAACCTAGATAGAGCTATGATTCAGCTTCATTATATTATGCGGCTATGCCATGCGCGTATACTATGCGTATATTATAAACCAGTCTTTAGGGTTGCCAACTATGTCTATGGGTTTTCCGGGAGACCAAGCGACAAAAAATATATATTCAAAAGTTTTTGTTTACATATTAATGTTTCTATTAAACAAGTCAAAACGAGAACTGAAAAATAAACAGAATTACGTACATACCAGTGGTGTGACGTGATTTTTGGTTTTTAGAGATACTGTTGAATCATCGCTTGCACAAATACACTCCCGCATAGCAGTTTATTCTACGAGCGAAGAAATCAAATCAGTGAGCGCATGCGCGACAGCAGCTACAACGTATTTAGATTTCTCGCTTGAATACGTGCGGGTGTTGACTTGTGTGCAGGGCAGATATTCAACTGGTATATACGCATACCGGTTGTTAAAATGTATAGTAAGATAAACGGTACAAAAATATTTATAGTATAAATTATTACGCGATTACTTTTTGGTCACTTTTTTTTAAATTCTAAATTTTTCAGCGATTTAATTTATTTTTATCGTTCCAGTTTTGAATATCGGTCCTGCTTTTGTGCGTAGATGACGTAGTTAATTTTGCATTCTGTTAACTATTACTAGTACGTAAATTGTCTTGCGCTGTGTTTAATATTATTTTGTATTCTAAAAAATTAAAAATTAAAGAAAAATGTTTTTTTGCGTAAAAAACCTTTAACCATTAGGAGATTCAGCGACTCCACAGCATCCATGGACGCCACTTGCACATATATTGGGTTGTTACATAAGTCCATTCGTTTTTTTTTTTCACCTTTTATTCAATAAAATATACATTAAAAATAAAAACTTTTATTATCAAATGTACTGCCCATTATTTTCTATCACTTTGGACAAACGCTCAGGGAATTTCATATTGCCATCTCTCCAGAACGGAACGTAGAGGTGAAAAATCTGTAGAGGTGAATTTTGATATCGTCCAAAGATGCGAAATTTTTTCCGTTAAGGGAATTTTGTAGAGAGCGGAACGAATGGTAGTCTGTGCATATGGTCCAGACATCGCACCATTCGACTACCATTTGACCTGCTTTCTACAAAATTCCCTTAACGGAAAAAAATAATCAAAAAATATCAAAATTCATCTGGACAGATTTTTCGAGAGCAAAGACGGAACCTTCTGGATAGATGGCATTATGAAATTGCCTGAGCGTTTGTCCAAAGTGATAGAAAATAATGGACAGTACATTTGATAGTAAAAGTTTTTTTTTAGAATGTACATTTTATTGAATAAGAGGTGAAAAAAAAAAAACGAACGAACTTATGTAACAACCCAATATATTGCAATAAACAACATTTAAATTACAGATTGCCTACAATAATTAAGTAGAAATGCACACTTGATTTGTTAAAATTTACATTTCTCCTTATTTTGCGTCGCTTTTAATTAAGATTATAAATTCCTATTATTTTACACAGCTCATATCAAAACTAGTTTTTATCAGTTAAATAATTAATTTGTTGCTTTCAATTCTTCAAATTTGTTTTAGGGAAGTAAATATTTGTTCACAGGCTATGAAGATAAAATAGAATAAACACAACAAAAAACATAGATATACTGTATTCAGAATGCAGAGAGTAGTTACGCACTGCTCACGTGATAATTTCGTCGAACTCTCGTCGTTCATTGGTTGATTCGTCGGTCAGTCAACGAAACGGCCAATAAGGTAGCGACTTTAATTTTTCACGTGATTTTATTACTATTTCTGCATTTTGAACAGAGTATAATGTAGCAGACTTGGTTTTTGTGAAAAATAAGCTCTCAAGAAAAAATGTTCCATTTCGGTAGTCTCCCGCTCAGCCGGGAGGGTTGGCAGCCCTAAAATGACGAGAGATGGTAGAATTAATTAATGACTTCGGTTTGTTGCAGGGATAGAGGCGGCCCCAGAGATAACAGGCACAGACCATACTGATGTCAGTGAATCCGGACAAAATGTGCCAGTATTTTCATTTTATACATAAACCTTTTTCTGTGTGTAGTCTTATTTGATGAGCCATTGATTCTGTATTAATTTGCACCTGTATTTTGTTTGATGGTACAGTGAATTTTATAAAAGAGAACTCATTAAAATATAAATAACTTTTTATTGAACTTCCATAACCCTTTTTTATTTGACAATTGTATTTGAATGAATATAACAGTTACATTTAACAAACACTATTTGTGTCAGTCACCTGATCACAATTTTGTGTGTTAATAATATACACATATTTAATTTAGGGTAATGAATTTATTTATTAAATGTAAGAAATCAAATTATAAGGAGGAGGGGGGGGGGAGAAAGGTAAGGTATTTTGAAACAAGGTTAGGTAAAGTAGGAATAACAATGACATTATTCTCTCTTTCTTCTTCTTTGGTCTTCTTCCTTTTGTGTAAGGATGATGAGCACTCTTCTGAAGATGCTGATGAAGTCAACGAACAAATCCATAGAATGGGTGACGAAGTCCTTGTTGCCCATACGCCTCTTTTCAATGATGGCCTGTGTATCGTACAGCACAAAGCCACACATGATAAGTAAACCAAACCACATTTGACCTTGCCATAATAGTCGTGAACCAATGAAAATATTAGCCAATCCCATCAACATCAAGGAGCTCATGAGTGTGACAAGTGTGCCTCCCAGGAATAGATAACTACCACGTTCAGCAAACAGGGAGCATAGGGTGAAAGAAGCAAACACAGCGCTAGTGACTAATAGTGCGGTCACAACAATGCTCGGGTTCAAACTAATGACCGTCTCCAACAACGGTCCAAGGCCAAGACCAGTAAGCGCTGCGAAACCCAACAAGTAACCCAGTCTTAATCCAGTATTCTTTCCATTGTCTGGCGTACCAATTAATAGGAAAAACATAATGATTGCGGCCACGGATGTCAAGAGTCCAGCCTGTAGGACCGAGGTGAATAAATGAACGGAAGCGCCAACAGCCGCTGACACTGTTGACAGCGCCAAACATCCATATACATTCTTCAGATGATGCCGCACCTCTGGTTCACTGAAATGTAAACATTTATGTTGATATACTGTGTAACTTACAACCCGCCCTTGATAATCTCAATTGAGTGCATTTATGTTGTACTCAATGCTAAATACTTACAATTTAGAGTTAAAACAATGTAGAAACGTATTTAGAGTCGCAGCCATAATTAATTATAAAGCTTAATCAATTATACGTGCGAAATGATAACTTTTGCAAAAATACACTATTGTAATTTCCACAGATGACACAACAAATACTTCCAAAATCTACGTTTCTAATGATATCTTACTGTATTTTTATATTTCTACGCAACTCAACACGTCAGAGTCATTCGGTATGACGTTTCGGTCTTGTGATTGGACAAAGAGCAATAAATATTAACCAGGGCTGATGAGAAGCAATATGATTGGTGCAAAATGTTTGTTCACAATACCGTAAAATTAACAACTTACGCGTAATAGTTAAACGTAAATTATATGCGGTAAAAGTAATAAGAAATGTAGTAAACTCGATTTAATTTAACCTATTAGTTGTTCAACACAATTGCTGTATATTACAAAGATAAAATATGTATATGAAAGAAATAATTAGATAACGCGAAACATTTCACGAGAGTTGTAAACTGACAAATGCGAACGGAACGATGGCAGTTGCGAGTTGGATGCTGAGAAGTCGGTCAGGCCTGAGATCTGGACGATTTGAGCGCAGTATGTATTCGCTCGACTTATATTTTAACTTGTGTTTAAATATCAACATTATTCATTGCAGATAGAAAAGAAAACGAAGAAGATGTTGTCAAACTCGATATGTCAAAAGGTTAGTACAGCTTGTCATTGTGCCTAGTATATTATATACTTCAGTTTTTTTTATTTATATTGTGTATATTTTAGATCCAAAGGATAACTGTTTCGAATTGCTCCAAGCAATATGCAAAAGTGCAGACATGTCAGAGGGCAAAAGATTGAATTATTTAAATAATTTTGTTAAATTGATCATACATGTTAAAGGAAATCTGACAAGTCTGGGTTTTACATTGGAAGAAATATTGCTCTGGTAAGCCCAATTAAGTACAAACTAGAATATATTACATAGATAGTATAGCATTTTATTTCCTCCATTTGTATTGCAGTTTACGAGTGATAATACTGCAGCAATCAACTCAAGTTCGTGCAGCATGCTTGCGTTCTGTCAGACATCTCCTTGGAAGCTCTGAAGACATTTGCGTTTTAAATGCATTGCAGTTTCCTCAGATTATAGCTCGCTCATTAGATGTTGTGTTACGCAATGAATTGGAGAGGATCCAGTCTCTTAAGCTCATCCGAAAAGTTCTTTTGTTAAATCCAGATCAGTTTGACATGGCACTGGCACGATCACTAGTGTCACTCGCCAATGGTGTGACTGAAGAAAAAGAGCGTATGTTACGTGCCTGTCTAGCTGCACTTTGTGAGCTAGCTGTACTGAATGCAGAATTATTTATGCGCTGTGGTGGTGTTACAGCCATTACACGTAATATATTAGATTGTCAAATGCCACGTATCGTAGAATGCCTATGTGGTGTTCTTTTACATTTACTGCATGCACCAGCTACAAGGATGCGAGCACATGTTGATCTTCAGTGTTTGGCAGCACCATATTGTGACTTCCATTACCGTCATGCCTGGATGGATAAAAGTCGTGATGAACGTGAACTTCGTTTTAATTGTTCAAGGCTAGCGTTATTGAGCGTGTTGCGTAGTTGGCCTGGATTACTGCACTTTTGTTCACATGGTGGAGGTCTACAAGCTATAGTGCAAGTACTTTACCTAAACCAGTTAGAAGTGCGCAAAGCTGTACTAGATCTATTATATGAGTTGCTTGGTTTACCACAGCCTGATTGGACTGATGAATATGCTGTAGCTCTCAATGCTGTTGATCCAAGTGATCCTCAGGATTGTTGGCGACTTGGCGAGGGATTTGTAGTAGCAGAAGCAAGAGCCATTATGCCTCACCTCGCACGTTGTACACCTAACATTGCCGACATTCATTTAGCAGTGTTGTTATATGTTTTCCTTGAAGTGGGATTACTTGGTGCTCTGGTAGAAGTAATTGTCAGTTCTGATACATTCATTTCTGTACGTGCAACAGTACTTCTGGGAGAATTGCTACATCTTATGCACGTTTTACTACCCCCGGAGTGTTGTGACGTCAGCCCTGCACTACCTGGTCTTTTGGCTCGAGCACCTCATCACCAGGGCCATCATCAAGCGTTAGCCGCTGTTACTGCTCTTCATCAATTACACGCACTGCTCAAGCGGCGACCTGCTTCCTCAAGTCTTTTTCTCGATCATATACTGCGCGCTGGTCGGCGACTCTCTTGTACTGGTACTGGTGAACGTATTGCTGGTCCACAGCGCCCTCGTCGTCAACGTTCACCAACTATTCCTGAAGCCGGTGAAGAATGGAGACCGCCTACGTCAGTAGCTACTAAAGCCGGTACCGGATCTAGGATTTACCGACTTGTTAGACATAGTAGTACAACAACCAGTGGCCAGGTTATGCCACCAGATTCTACACAACTGACCCCACCTCAAGAGTCAAGTGCCGGAGGAGACGCAGCAATGTTGCGGGAATCCGGTGTTTTGCAGAGTAAGGAAGGCTTTCATGCTTGGAATTGGAACGTGATTGGAGCAATTTTGAGGCGTAATGGCGAATTGGCATTAAGGCTCGATGATTCTAATCACAGACTGTTTCTACGTCGGCTAGTCCATTATTACCAACCCAGTAGCAATCGCTATTCACATCTTGACCTGCCCAGTCCACAAGACCGTCAATCACACGTTCATACTGCTGTAGGCTGTGAATTGGTGCGTCGCTTGCTTGCAATGTCTGATCAACCAGAGAGTACTAAACTATTGTTAGAATGGTTTACTGATATCACGAATCACGTGGATGCCATTAGTACAAGTAAAAGCGCTCATGATTGTCTCTTTAGTCCTCAACATATGGCAACCACACTTTGTCAGACATATTTTCTGTTCATTGGTTACATGTGTCACACACCTCGTGGGGTTGCTCTTCTGCAAGACGTGGGATTATTTAAGAAACTTGCCGTACTTGCAACTACCACCAATCACTCATGTTATGTGAAATTAATAGTATCTTCCTTCGATTATGCGACAGATGGACCGCATCGCGCGATACTTGCTAAAGTGCTTACATGTAGGCAAGAGAGTTCCCGTCTTTATGCGACTCAGTTCCTGCTAGTATTATTGCGAGCTGGTTTGCCTTCTTTTGAGCGCTGGGGTATCGAATTGCTCGTCAAGCAATTATTTGACCAATCCAAAGCTGTTTCACTGGCTGCTCTGAACATAGCGCACGAAGCCTGTGAACGTCGTTTATGTCTCGAACGTATCGTCGAATTGCGGCCCGACTTGCAACATCTTGGAGATAAGGGTTTATTACTTCTAGCTCGAATAATGTCCATACCGCGCGGTTTCCGTGTGCTTGGTGGTTCCCGTTTTGCTTCTGCTGAAATTGCTCGTTGGGCAGACAGTTTCGTCTACCGTTACGTGAGCTTACTTGAAGCTGAAATGCTGGATGCACTCACCCTACATCAGCGATCGGAGGATGGTCGCTATGATAGACGACATAGTTCAGCAGGACGGTGGGCTGGAGCGCGACGCGACGTATTTGTGCCACCTCATTTGTTTGGTCAACTAGCCCAACATGAGCAGGGCTGGGCAGCACTGCTAGACTCGGGCCGTCTTACTCCATTTGTCACCCTAGTTATGGAAGCATCACGACGTAGAAATACTGCTGACTGGTGCACATCTACAGATAAGGATACTCTTGAACTGAAAGCGGCTATGTGGGCATGCGGACATGTGGCGACTTCTCCTCACGGCGCCCAACGACTCATTGACGATGGCTTTTTCAGGGCTATAATTGACTTAGCTGAGTCTTGCCCTGTTTATTCGATTCGCGGCACAGCAGTTTACGTACTTGGTCTGATGGCGACCACTTATCGCGCGGCTAACGAATTGTTTTCATTGGGGTGGGCGTGCGTACGCCATGATAGACATGACCGTTGGCCAGTTGTGGAAGAGGAAGACTGGTCTTCTAGTGCTCAACATCCACATTTACCTCCACGGTCAGATTCCGAAGAAGATGGCGGCACCACTATATCATCGAGTGACAATGTTCCTGCATGGGCGGCTGATGCTTGGGTAGACGAGGCTGATGAGTTGGGAACACCAGCTCTTCGTCAACCCGTTATAACTAATGATCTGACGGCACAACATAAACGTTCGCTATCTGAGAGCCATAGAAATAGAGACAACTCTTGTACGGAATCAACAACTTCAGGTGTTAGTTCATGTGATTCGGCCCTCGGTCAAACTATCAGAGATAAGCCGACGGCAAACAACAATACCGTTTTCAACAATAATAACGGTGTAAATTGTAGATTAAGCCCAATACCAAGTTCTTCCAGTTTAAGCACGTTGAAAACTGGTTTAGAATTAATGCGAAACTGGACAGCAGACGGTCCACGGCGTGTATCTCTTTCTGCACATAGTTGCTCCAATTCTACCAGTTTAACTGTGTCACCGCCAGATACAAATGGTTCACGTCTAAGTCATCAAGATCTATTAGGGTACAGTACTCTACGTACTTTGCGTCGCGTTCGTGCTTCTTCCTTTCGCTCGGACAGTTTCAATAGGCAGCTCAACAGATACAATAAGCCGATAGACAACATGCTTAACAATCTACCTCATAGCTGGCATCGTACTTGTTTCAGTTCGAGCGGTGGTTTTGAGGATGGCACTGTGGAGAACGCTGTGTATGGAGGTCCAAGTGGTTCACTTATCACCGGAGGTCAAGAACGTCCGCCTATGCGAGATTATTCCGTTAACATTGGACAGTGCTACATGGGTATCTGTTTGCCACGTCGTCTTATGAAAATCTTTCCAGATGATGATACTGCGCTCATTAAAAATGGTTCGTTGGACGAATTTGATAAAGGAAGAGGAGTTAGTGTTGAAGGAAATATACAAATTGACGAGGCAGTATTCAAACGAAGGAACTCCAAACATGAAAGAAGATCATGTCTGTTATGTAGTGATTCTACTAAATCTCCTGGCTCGCCAGATCAAAGTCAGCAGACACCTGACCAGCTACAATTAGAATATGTGAAACTCAGATCGGACATTCTAAAGCATGTCGAGCGTCTCTCAAATCCAGTCTGGAGTAAGCAATCTAAACAAGCTTTACTGCATTTAAAACAAAGAAACCCATGCGCCTTCCAGGATATTTGTCTGTATTCACAAATGAGCTCTACAATTGCATCCACTGGTTATCGACTTAGTTCGCGTCGTTTTTTACAAGAATTGTTTCTAGACCTCAATTTCTCAGAGTTACTCAGTGAACAGCATAACACACTCGCAGACAGGCTATTTGGAACGAATAGAAGAATAATACCGGCGTCGCCAGACCCCGACCAACGATCTACTGTGGTTGTATCTGCTACAGATACTAATCGCAATGTTACTAAGGGATTCGAAGTTCAAGATAGTGAGCACATTGACAGTTGTCATAAAACTTTGTCATCCATTCACAAGATAGGTGACTTGAAGTTAACGTGCAGCGAAAATAAATTTCCAATCACCCAGCGTACTCAACCTAATGCTGTTGTATCACATCCTAGCAGTTACAGCGTTTTACGTTCCTCATTGCGATCGCCAGAACCGTACATTAATTCGTGCCAATCTCATCGCTCTGCTAACACCACCGCCCTTCGTTCTCCGGATACGTGATTCCTTCTCACTTAGGTAGCTAAGGACAGTTTTATCATTGTCACATTACCTGTACATTATGTTATTTAATAATAATTTATTAATTTTCAATATGAACAAAACTATACAGTAATAAATACCGGTTTATTTTAAGTTACATTTTTAAAACATTTACATTTCCGAATATTGTGATTAAATGAGACTTTGTGACTTCCTTGCAAGGAAATTATTTGTGTGTATATGTAAAAGAAACCGCATAATTCGGAAATGTAAAAATAAGCCTAAATCATATGCACGTAAAGTAGCGGGAATAAACATTTGTAGTTTTCAAGTTGACCGCAGTGTCCTAGTCGCGGCAGTCTCGCGATAAACGTCACTGCAGTCCGAGGGATATTGAAAATCCTTTCGTTCGTCAATTTTAAATAAAAGAACAATGCAGTCTAATATCTGGACGACGTTTGTGTCAGCAGTAAAGGTATTTTGTTAATTCATATTTGACAATATAACCGTACTTGCCGTTTATGTTATGTAACCTATAAATCACCTTCACTTAATTAGTCGTTTGTACCTTACTTATTTTCGGAAGCCTTGAGCGATAATGAAGACAATTTATTACCCTGGATATTAATATTGCTTATTACATTACAGCCAAAATACCGCAACATAGTACTACAGAGATGCATTCAGCGGAGACTGTATTCGGCGACTCATGAAGCTGATGTAGTAGTTATAGGCTCAGGCCCTGGTGGATATGTAGCTGCAATTAAATCGGCGCAACTCGGCATGAAAACTGTCTGCGTCGAAAAAAATGATACATTAGGTGGCACATGTCTTAATGTTGGTTGCATTCCTTCTAAATCTCTCTTAAATAATTCCCACTATTATCATATGGCCCACTCCGGCGATTTAGCCAATCGCGGTATAGTTGTGGGTAATGTGAGCCTAGATATTGGTAAACTACAGCAACAAAAAGAAAACTCAGTTAAAGCTTTGACTGGAGGTATCGCTATGCTTTTCAAGAAGAATAAAGTAACGCATTTGCAAGGACATGGAAAAATTACAGCTGCCAACCAAGTTACCGTAATCAAACGTGATGGTTCTGAAGAGAAGGTCAATGCCAAGAATATTATCATTGCAACTGGCTCAGAGGTGACACCTTTTCCCGGAATTGAGGTGAGTAGTTTAGTGTGTACTATACTAAAAACTGTATAATGTTAACATATTTTTATTTGCAATTCTTGCAGATTGATGAGACACAGATTATTTCATCTACGGGTGCCCTTGCTCTGAAGGAGGTCCCTAAAAGAATGGTAGTGATTGGTGCAGGAGTAATTGGTTTGGAGCTTGGTTCAGTATGGTCTCGTTTAGGATCTGAAGTTACAGCAATTGAATTCATGAATACGATTGGTGGTCTTGGTATTGATGCGGAGGTGTCGAAGACTTTCCACAAAATTCTTGTGAAACAAGGGCTTAAGTTCAAGTTGGGAACAAAAGTGACTGGCGCGAAGAAAGAAGGCAATATTATTCACGTTAATGTCGAAGATGTGAAGGATTCTAGCAAGAAAGAAACGATAGAATGTGAGGTACTATTGGTATGCGTAGGTAGACGTCCCTACACAGAAAATTTGGGCCTAGAAGAATTGGGCATTGAGCGTGATCAGAAAGGACGCGTGCCGGTTAATGGACAATTCCAGACAGTTGTACCTTCTGTATTTGCGATTGGTGATTGTATTCACGGACCGATGTTAGCACACAAAGCTGAAGACGAGGGCATTGTTTGCGTGGAGGGTATCAAGGGCATGCCTGTACACATTGACTACAATTGCGTGCCTTCCGTTATCTACACGCACCCTGAAGTAGCGTGGGTCGGTCGTACTGAAGAGGATCTGAAAGCCAATGGAATTGATTATAAAATCGGTAAATTTTCTTTCGCCGCTAATTCTCGTGCTAAAACCAACAATGAAACCGACGGCTTTATCAAAGTGTTAGGGGACAAAAACACAGACCGAGTTCTAGGTACTCATATGATTGGCCCCACTGTTGGAGAGTTAATCAATGAAGCAACGCTCGCCATGGAATATGGTGCTTCGTGTGAAGATGTTGCTCGTGTCTGTCACGCGCATCCCACCTGTTCTGAAGCTCTCCGGGAAGCAAATCTTGCCGCTTACTTCGGTAAGCCAATTAATTCGTAGTAATCGTCGAACGTGTTTCTCCACGTCACCGTCAACCTTCCACAACCCTTTATTATTTTTATGTTTGTAAAATATATATGTATCTATGTTGTATTTAAAAAATAATAACAAACTTTACACATAAAACTTTGTTTTTTAAACGAATTATGCCAAATAAAATGAATGAATAGTCGAATTGGTTATTTTAATGTTTAATTCAATCAAGTTACCAAAGTATTTATATATATTAAATGCATGTAATTAAATAAAGATAAACTTCTGAAAAGCGGGTGTTTTTCCAAGGCAGTACATGTATTAGTTTCTAAAAGGGATGTTTTACAAATCTGGCGCGGCGCTGGCAGCGGTATTTTTTTATTGAAGAAGAATAGCAACAACATCCGATGTAAAATGGCGGCCGTTAAAACTGAAGAAGTTGAAAAAAATGATGAAAATGCAGAACTAAAAGATGATAATGTCAGGCCAGCAGAAGGAGGTCAAGGAGAGATTACCAAGGCAAAGAAAAAAAAGAAGAAGAAGAACAAGGCAGGTACATAATATGTGAAATTGACATTAAAAAAAAACGACAATCACGTGCGTTGTTTGATGTTGATTGAGGAATGCTGGCGTTTAATGCAATATTTCTGCGTTAAGTTTCAGATGATCAAGCCGATACGCAGGAAACAGCTGTAGAGAATGAAGGTACAAAAACGCCGGATAATGCAGATGCTGTTAATGGGGATACGGATGACAAAAAGAAGAAAAAGAAACGAAATCGCAACAAAGGAAAAGGAGGTAAAGGGCAGACTGATCCACCTACTATACCTATAACTGAGCTGTTTCCGGATGGTGAGTTTCTCTACTTATTTTTAGCGACAACATTTGTTATCTTTTTATTTTCTTTTTAGGAGTGTATCCGATAGGTGAAATACAACAGTACGGTGTTAGTAAGGATGGAAAAGATGACCGCACTGCCAAAGATCGTTTTAATTCGGATGAGAAAAAAGCTATTGAGCGAATGCAAGCTGATATTTATAATGAAGTGCGGTTAGCTGCTGAGGCACACAGGCAGACTCGCCAACATATGCAGCGTTACATTAAACCTGGCATGACTATGATTCAGATATGTGAGGAACTTGAGACTACTGCTCGTCGTCTTATCGATGAAAATGGACTGAAAGCAGGTTTAGCTTTTCCAACTGGATGTTCACGTAATCATTGCGCTGCACATTACACGCCAAATGCAGGTGATCCTACTGTTCTCGAATACGATGATGTTACCAAGATTGACTTTGGTACTCACATTAATGGGCGCATTATTGATTGTGCTTTCACTCTCACTTTCAATCCGAAATATGATCGCTTGATAGAAGCAGTTCGTGATGCTACTAATACTGGTATTCGAGAAGCTGGTATTGATGTAAGACTGTGTGATGTAGGTGCAGCCATTCAGGAAGTAATGGAATCATATGAGGTTGATATAGATGGTAAGACTTACCAAGTTCGTTCAATTCGTAATCTGAATGGACACTCTATTACGCAATATCGTATTCATGCTGGGAAAACTGTGCCCATTGTACGTGGTGGAGAAGCTACCACTATGGAAGAGAATGAATTCTATGCTATTGAGACTTTTGGATCGACTGGACGTGGATTAGTCCATGACGATATGGACTGCTCGCACTACATGAAAAATTTCGATGTTCAATATGTGCCATTACGTCTACAGTCTAGCAAAGCATTGCTGAACACAATCAACAAGCATTTTGGTACGCTCGCTTTCTGTAAACGCTGGGTGGATCGTACTGGACTGACTAAGTATCAAATGGCACTAAAGGATCTGTGTGACAAGGGTGTAGTGGATGCCTACCCACCATTGTGCGATATTAAAGGCTGCTATACTGCCCAGTTTGAGCACACCATTATGTTGCGGCCAACTTGTAAAGAAGTCGTGTCTCGTGGAGATGATTATTAATTAACTGTCTGCCATACTACTCTCTTCTGTACATATGCTCACACACACAATCCAATAAACATGTTTCGTATGGGACATTTACGATCTTTTTTTACCATCCCCTTTTTGTAATTACAGCATTTCTGAAAAGCCCATCTGCATTGCATCGTTTTTCTGATATCAGTGTTATTGTAGTCTTAACTGCACAATAAATTAATCAGTGATTTACTGTCTTTCAACTGTATTTAATTTTTCATAGGATCTTAAATGAAACCAAGTTTCATTAACATTTTTATTATCATTATACGATCGTTAACGTAACTTTGAAAATTGCCAAATTTTTTTGTATTAAAAAAAAAAAAAAAAATTGAAGAGAATCCGAGAAGAAACATTGAACACCCGCCGATCAATGGGAAGACCTCGCAAGAAATCGGTTTAATCGAAGATCTAACCAGTATACGGGATACATAAAAAGAACTGACACTTTACAGATCAAGATGAAGGACCTAAATATGTATGACAAAAGTCAACCGACTGCCCAGATTTTTTAAATTTAATATGGGTTATCAAATCAAAGATTTAAACGTACTTTCGGAATTACTTTATAGTAATTTTAAAAAATATATTTTATTGCGACTAGAATGAAAAAAAAAAAAAAATCATTTACCTAACCTAAACCCTCTAGTTTGATCTAAAAATTTCAAAAAATCAGCTGTGCACGTTGATGTAATTTTTGAAAACAATATCATGTGACGTATTAAACAAACTTAATTTTAAAAAATCCTTAAATTAACAGACATTTTGATGCGACTACGGTTAAAAATGTACCAAGAAATAGTCGTGATTTATTAGATATACCGACCATATCCAAAAATGTGTGTAACTCCCACCAATTTTTGTTATCATGTATATGTAATGTTTAATCATATAAGTTTAATCAAAGATGCATAACTAGAAAAATCCTTGAGTATATTTCGTCACTTTAGTGAGGTTAGGAATAAAATTTTTTGCATGTCAGTAAATAAAAGTTGATACAGGAGAAGTGAATATGGGAGACCAGGTTGACACTGAAGAATTATTTAGTAATAACAGATTAAATGGAAAGGCTGAAGTAATAAGGGTAAGATAGAGTTATATACCTACAGGTGTAAATATTTGAAATAAGAATTGCTTTCATTTTACTTTCTATTTTGCATCAGTAATCAATCACTGTAGCAATAATATCCTAAATACAAATGTTTTATGTATGCAATGCACACTTTGCATAAATAAAATAATAAATACATATAATAAAATCCATGAATCAAAATTCAGAATTTGCTAATGTTGTTACTGCGGCTTCAAGGCCGCTAAATTTATTACTATCTGAAGAAATACATTACAAATTTAATTAAAAGAATACCAAATCCTAAATATTTAACAAGAAAACAAGATTGTAAGATGACAAAATGAAACCAGTGAAAAAAAATCAGCTGCGACCACCACAGCACCACAAAGTACTTATATAAAATACTTTCTAACAGAAATTCTTATTGAAAAAGATAGTAACGTGTTATATTACGTTGCCAAATTCATGATGTGTATTTATAATAGATGTCAAAATAGATACTTTGCAAAAATATGAATTTAATTTTTTTTTTTAAGTTGTATCAAAAATATTTGAAATAAAAGTTGTTGGTTATTACATGTATAACAACTTTAGTTAAATAATTTTTTTCAAATTATTTCTCTGCTGCGAAATATTCGTGAAACACATAAAAGTGACATCAGATGGACTTTTCTGTAACTTATCGACAGTTACTTGTACTCCGTCAAGGTCACTTATGCATACTGTACTGAAGGGACTTTCGACAGGATATTGTAAAAAGATTTGTTGAAAAGCTAGAATAGACTGCCTGTAGGTACTGTAGGAAATTTCGACGTAACACTGTAAAAACAAATGTCAAAACGCTTATAATATAGAACAGTCAACTATTCATACCGGTGGACGGATCTATACCAAAAATTGTTTTACATTTATAGTTTTTCACAACTTCTGTCGACAGTGTAACAAAAATTTAACACTTAAATACAGTAATACCTCGTTTAACATTAGGGATGCGTTCCTCAAGAACATTACGTTAACCGAATCAACGTTAACGGAGGAAGAAATAACACGCGAAGGATAGGGATAGGTTACTAAATTGAAAAAAAATATATTATTTAATTTTTTATTTATGAGATAGGAACAACTGACAATAGCTTTTCTTGACAAAATTTAAAGTATAAAATTAGTATGCAAAATTAGCAGTTATACGTAAATAAACTGACAAGTTGTGACATTTTAATTTTTTGACTAGAATGAATCAAGGGTCGATTGCGTTTCTTGTCTCTTCTTTTCTCGTAATAGCTCACTGTAACATGTTAAAGCATTTAATACAGTTCTTTTTACAGCACAACTTCGTGAAAAATCTGGATAATTTTCGGACAAAATATCTACCGAATGAGACACTTGACTCAGGCAATCGGACAATATTTTTGTTGTTAAAACTTTAACCGGCGGTTCTTCCATATCAATGTCAGAATTGGCATCTTCTCTTACCAAATTTTCTTCTGTCAGTTCTTGCAATTCTTCATTTGTTAGCGGATTGTCGTTGTCATCCTATAGGAATTGTTGAATATCATCAGCGTCAACTTCATTGAAATGTAATTGGTGTGCCATTTCAACAAGTTCATTCTGGATTTCAATAGCAAGTTCCGATTCTTCTTCTAAATTGAGTTCTACTGTCGCCCAGAAATGACGTTATAGCGAGGTATTGTTAACGGAGGTAACGTTAAGTGAGGTATTACTGTATACGTAATAAGTTCAAACTGTACTGCAGTATTTAATACAATAATTTGGCCACCAGTTAGCGTTTTTGAGTAAGTCACTTATCACTAGTAGAGACATACACGCGTAATAAGTTCAAACTGTCTGCAATATTTAGTACAATAATTTAGCCACCAGTCAGCGTATTCGAGCGTGTCACTCATGGAGGTACAAGTAGAGTACTTTACTTGTACCTCCATGGTGTCACTTCTCAATACCTAGATGCTAGTGAATGACTATCATCGTTCTACGTTGTTTTCTCGCGAAAATTTTACCAATTTTAGAGTGGGGAGTCTAAAAAATATATTTAAAACGCCCTCTCATATATATTTTTTGAAATATCTTAAGTTTCTGTCGGTTTTTTTGAATTTACTCAAAGACGGTAAGCCGTAGCCCTGTAATGAAGATCAACGACTTAAAATACATAAGTATACACATTTTGAAGTAAATCAGAGGATTTTTTTCTCTCAAAAATCGAAAAAATTGTAAGTCTATTTTCAAAGGTTTTGTTTGGAGATTCGTATTATTGTAAAAGTTAGGTTAATAAGGCCCCATTTTTTTGGGCTTATTAGAAAAAAAAAAAAAAAATGACGAAAATTAAAGAATTTTTTTTTAAAATTTATTTCAAAATGATTCTAAAGTCCCTTTAGGACCTCACGATTTCAAAAATTCCAACCGCGGATCTCTATCTCATGTATATTCTTTCGAAAATGAAATATTTACAAATTTTCATAATTACACGTATCAAAAAGGCCTTAACTAAGGAGGGTCCTATTTTTTAGCTAGGTAGCAAAAGTCTGTAGATTTCAAAAATTCGCATTCTATTTAGCTCCACACGAATTTAAGAATTATATTAATGATTTATGAAATTTGTTTTTTATTGCAAACACGTGTAACATTATATACATACATATTTCGTAAATCGTTATTTGTTATCGGGTTAAATCTAAACTATGTCCTTATCTTATTAATTCAAACAAGTATGATTGAAAGTATCTATATACTCGTGTAGATGAGTGATATGATCAGGTGAAGATACACAAAACTAAAGCATTGTTTACATTTGATGTAGATTGCAAATAATTAGATAGGTATTGCGCCAAGTGCCTGTGTTATATTTTGTAAAATTTTCTGCAGTAAAGGTAATTATGAGGTATGTGGAGTAGTCGTGTCCGTAGATACTAAGGAAGAATGAGGTTGTACGGGTTGCGGACAGCAATGAAAACTAATCAAATCGGCTAACAAGTTTCGAATAAGTGATAGTTTCAAATAACTTATTCGAAACTTGTCAGCTGATTTGATTAGTTTTCATTGCTGTCCGCAACCCGTACAACCTCCTTTTTCCATTATGAGGTATATAGGGAAATAATTATGTAATGAATGGCACTATTTCTCAACCGTTGGTCCGAGACCAATGCCGGTCTGCAGCAAAATCTAATCCGGAGAAATAATTTATGAACATAACTCTTCTTGAAGATAACTACTTTAGTGTTGATTGTTACTCCCTACAACAATGGTAAGTGCTTTGTTTTAAATGCATTCATAATGGAAAAAGCATCAGAATATGTAACAAAATCATCTGTGTTATCAAATGTTCGATAAAATGCCTACTTTATCTCACAATATCTGGAATTGTTGTATTTTTCAAAAACAATTTACGACTAGTATTATTAGATCTTGTATATGCAATTATAAATTGTTATATGTTTCATTCGTTCGGCACCAATTAGGTACGATTTTTCGACGATGTGGGCCAGTCCAAGTTGTATCGTTGCCTGAGACAATAAATAAATTAAAATTATTTTTTAAATAACATTACCGGTACGCGTAAAAAATGGAGAATTTACTTGTCTTCGGTAAGTTTTAGGGATAGTTGTGTTGCGCCGCGCCTGTGACGCGTCATCTGTAGCATACTGTTTAAGAGGATCCTATACTCTTTGCGTTAGGGCATCTATCGTTCCCGCCTGCTCCCCCCAATTCAAGGAGGCGTGGACGATATCACTGACAGTACACTCAGAATCATAACACACATTACACACATATTTGATATTTTTATGTGTCAACGGTCTGAGATATCTTTCTCAAACCTCGTGCAACGTTCGAAAAAAAATTATGCGCTTTAAGATTGACAATACTTAATTAAAATTACGATATCTATTTGAAGAACATTTTAAAAAATCAATACAACAAAAAATAGTTTTTAAAAAAAGAAAAAAATAAATAAGCGAATTAAAAAACTTACCAAGAGATTTATAGGTACATATACATTTAGTGTTTAAAACAGATTTTTTGGACTTTTAGCTTCCGCAAAAATGTCTATTAAATCTTCATACCTCATTAATCTTGCTCGATCGTTTTCAACACTAATTAATGTTAAGTCACAAAACCGCTGTTGTCCTATAGTACTACTTAGAAATTTTTTTATACTTTTTAACTTCGAAAATGTTATAGGAAATGTTAAAAAATAGTATAAAAGCTGTGCATTACATACCGTCGAAATTGGATAAAATCGTACTATAGTCTATTAAAAATATTTGGGCAAGTTCTCTTGTTCTGCAACATAATTGAATTTTGTCCAACAATGCTGATCTAAAACTTTAATCTTCTAATTTTTTTATTTTATTTTTCAAACTCTTTGCTTCGGATACTACATTTTTGTTATTAATTTTTAAAATAATTTCAGTCAGTTAACGATCTTAATATTTCAATATAATTAAATCTTAATGCAATTAACGAATCATACCTGGAGGACTTACCAAGGCGGACACAGTTTTTTAGGAGAACTATTCATCAGATTTACACTAGAACAGGAATCTGCAACCTTTTCACGTCGGGGCCGCATTTAATAACGAAATTTTACATTTTTTAGGTCGCGGGCCGCAATCAGTAACAAATTTTTTTTTGCGGTTTTAATTCCTTTTTTAATTTCTCTATTTTAAGATCTTAAGTTTTTGTTTACGTCGGTTTACATAATTTATGTCGGAGTAAAAACCCCTAATGTCAGATGCCTAATCAGCTCGGTAATGTGTTGACTACGCTGGATATGAAAAGAAAATATTATATTTTCCTACTGGTGAGCCTACGGGGTTCAGCCGTAAGCTGAATAATGACATTTACACAATGACTTTGTCATAAACATAGATTGTTGGAGCAAAAGAAAGCGATTGTTAAATGTGCTCTGCAAGTACATTGTTATATTTAAGAAATTCAATACCATTTTTACATTGCTAGAGTGATGATTAGTTTCTAGCGACAATATTCAGATTTCAAATTTTGGGTATGTGCAGCTTTCAGATGGTTCTCCAAACTATGGCTCTACAAACGTTCCCCGGGCCGGTTTAATTTGCTAGTCGGCTACTACAAGATACTCTTCAAAACATGTCGTATTACATCCTTTGCCTTATTATTATTCGTGTTATTTTTTATAAATTATCAATTAAAACAGCCTTAAGGGGATCCTACACTGTACACGCAAAGAAATCACTGTATTTATATTTCAGATAAAGGTTAATTATTATTTATGTGCATATGGTCTCAATACCTCTAATCTGTTAATTGATTTAGTTGTCGTCTGTTTAAGCAGTTTCTGTCAATCGCCCCATATTTTGGCTGCGCCCGAGGCAAAGTGCCTCCCAAAACCGGCGCCCCATTATTGGCCGCGCCCGGGGAAAAACATCCTACAAAAGTTGCGCCCGAGGCAAAAGCGCCCCTACGAAAGTTGCGGTTGGTGGCGCTGTATTCCGGACGGTGTCCCGAGTCAGAGCCGCTTGTTGGGATTTTGCCGTGGGCGCAGCAAAATATGGGGCGCAACTTTCGTGGGGGCGCTTTTGCCTCGGTCGCAGCTAAAGAATGGGGCGCCGCTTTCGTAGGATGTTTTCCCCGGGCGCGGCCAAAATATGGGGCGCTAGTTTTGGGAGGCACTTTGCCCCGGGCGCAGCCAAAATATGGGGCGCTAGTTTTGGGAGGCACTTTGCCTCGGGCGCAGCCAAAATATGGGGCGCCACTTAACCCCTTCAAATATAAAAAAAAAATATTTATTTAAAAAAACACTAAAAATGACTTAGTTCCAACCCTTTAATGATTTTTTTTTTGATTTATTCAAAGGAATACTAAAATTAACTTAATCCACCCCTTAAAATACAAAATTTTAAATTTATTTTAAAAAACTAATATGTATATAATCCAACTCTAAAATACATTTTTTATTTATTTATTCAAAAAAACACTTAAATTTACTTAAGCCAACCCTTAAAAAACATTTTTTATTTATATAGTCAAAAGAGCACTAAATTTTACTTAATATAACTCTTAAAATACAATTTCTTTTTAATCAAATAATCACGAAAATTTTCTTAAGCCAACCCTTAAAATACAATTTTTTTATTTATTCTAATTCCCACCAAAATGTACTTAATCCAACTCTTAAAATAATCATTTTCAATTTTAAACAAAAGAAGACTCTAGCTCTTATAGTTATGGCCCAATTGTGTACGGCCCGAATTGTCCCAGTTGTTAATGGCCCCAGTTGTGAAAAGCCCCAATTGTGAACGGCCCGAATTGTCTTACTGCCCCAGTTGTCTGGTTACCATTCTGATCTTAAAAATTAGGATAAATTAATTAAGAAGATTTAAAAAGACCGGTAAATAAATTATAAATGATTTTTTCCCTCTAAAATATTTTAAAATCTTATGTTTATACTGAAATAATCTATGAAATAAATCTTCCGAAAGATAATAATGACCTTGGATAAGTTTTTTCACTTTTCTTACTTGACTGTACTTGGGGCGGAGTTTTATAGATTCATACTTCTGTCCGCTAGAGGCAGCATATTTTCAATTAAAAAAAATCATTTTGACTATTCGAATTTTGCAGTACTACTAACTAATATAAGTCACAGTTGTGTATGTATGTGCAATCGACACATTAAACTTTGCTTGCATTGTGTATTTTTTTAATTTTTTTTTGTTTTTCTTTACTTTCAAATTGCTTACTTTGCAAGTGCAATTATTCATAAACAGGAAGGAATTTAAGAAAAAACAATCAACAGGATCAAAGATTTATATATTATCTTTACATATGTTTTTGTTAAATTTTGATCAGTTGATTAGCGTAGGTAAAATCCGACAAGTCCTAACATGTGTTTTACGTTCCGCGCGGACCGAGTATAGGATCCTCTTAAGGTCCTATGAAAGCAGAAATATTTCTTCTAATACACCCAGTCGCACTTACTCGACTAGCATTTAGGCTTTGTGCATGAAGTATCGCATACGCTAGAAAGCAATAGACTCTTTGTATTAATTGGTTTCTTGTTGATTTACAGTATATTTCTAAAAGATGCGTTCAGAGCTCTTAAATTAGTCGACTATAGACTGTGACTTATGCACTGTTGTCACTATTGTCACTAACAAGTTTGTCATATGGTAACACGAGCAACCGTTCTGATTGTAGACAGTTTTCCAAAGTTTGTTGAACACATTGGTTATCTCAGTCTACATCGTAGAGAACGTTTCAATTGTATGCCTTTACATAACATAGCAAAATGTCATCCGGCCGATTGCAATAAATCTCACCCAAAATTACAAACACGAATAGTAAATATGATCAATTTAGGTAATTAGGTTAGGTTTAGTTAGTAAAAATCTAGGACAGTAGAATTAGGAAAACGATAATAGACAATAAACATTTTACGAAGCCGCCGTAGTTGGTTTAAAGACACATAGATGTCGCACTATTCGTAACGGATTAATTTCCATAGCTGTAAACGCTGTCTTGAACGTTAAAACTATCTACTAAACTTATCCACAACGCACAGTGAACAGTCTACTAATTTAAAGAGCTCTGAATGCAGCTTTAGTCTAAATTGTTAGGACTGTTTTAGTTGTAATTTGTTAATTTTTTTCTTTAAATTAAAAATAAAATGAGTGAAACTAAAATATTGTCACTGGATTTGTTCATTTTGTTCTGCAGTGGTAAGGGCTCAGAGGTCGGGACTTCGGGGATTTTCCCGAGGCCCCGCGCTTATAATTGATAAAATTATGTTCATGTATCATTTCTTCCTTTTTGGGAAGGGGCCCCGCATATAATATTTTCCCGAGGCCCCGCAAAACCCACAGCCGGCACTGAGTAAGGGCTGTAGTTTCGAATTATTATAAAAGAATATTTACGTACGTTTTGAAAAGCACAGTCCGTTGTACTTTTTAGAGTTATTAAATAGTAAATGTTCATTTTTGTTCACTGATGTAGGGTATTAAATGTAATCTCTTAATACTTTAAGTTAATAGACGAAGAAAGTTTGTTAAGTCTCTTAATTTTGATTGAGAAATTTTTGTCCCGTGCTAAATAACTACAAAATCCTGAAATTTGTAAAATTTAACATTTCATATCAATTTCTAGAGTTTTGTAGGTACACCCCTATATCGTCTCTCATGTGTCTGTCTGTCTGCCGTCTGTCTCTGTCTGTACGGTTCTTATTGTGGCCAAACGGATAAACCTAGAAAGTTGAAATTTGGCATGGATAATACAAAGACAGAGGAGCTGAACTAAAAATATGAAAAAATCTAAGTAACGCACATTTTCTTAAAATTGCATGCAGTTATTTTCTCGAGCAATTTAAAATTTCTATATAGACCAATTAGGGTGGGGTGTTTAAAAAATATATTTAAAACGCCCCCTCATACGTATTTTTTTAAATATGGTCATTTTCTGTCGGTTTATTTGGGTTCTTAGAATTTATTCAAAAACGGTAAACCGTAATTGGAGATTATTTTGGGAATCTACGACTCAAAATACATAAGTATATACATTTTGAAGTGAATCAGAGAGAAAAAAAAATTCAAAGGTTTTGTTTACAGATTCGTATTTTTTATAAAAGTTGGGTTATTAAAGCCCCAATATTTTTATAGACTAAACAATATACGAAGATTTCAAAAATCCAGATCGCAGTTCTCTATACTTTTTTGTTCTTTAATGCAATTTTTTGAAAATTCAAAAAAAAAAAAATGACAATAATTTCGAAAAAAAAAAATTTAGTAAATTTAGTTATTATTAATTTTAATAGTAAATTTAATTATTAATTTAGAAAGTTGAAATTTGGCATGGGTAATACAAAGACAGAGGAATCGATCTAAAAATATGAAAAATTCTCAGAAAATCAAACACGTCCATTGTTGAAAAAATATTTCCTTAAAATGCATGCAGGGTATTAAATTAAATTTTTAATGCGTTCAAAACGAAACAGGTTTTAAAAATTTGTTGATACACACGCGATTACAGTAAAAAATATTGTCTTTGTTGACTGTTTTTATTTATGGTATTAGATACCTATGAAATGTGTAAAAATTCCCACTTTGCACCATTTTTTATTTTTTTGTTCAGGACCTGTTTTTAAAGATCTGTTTAAATTACAAAAAAAATTAAAAACAAGTGTTATTCTATTATGTTCAGTTTATAAAACAAACATAATTAAAATTGTTGCTATTTATTTAATTCATTTAATATATTTTTACATTTAAAAAAATATCACGACTGTCATAAAATCTTAATTAAATATATATGATTTGTTTAATGTTGCTTAATAACAATTTTTGATAGCGTTGTTGAGATAATACTATCATATAAATTAATAGTTTTAATTTAAATTAAATTAAAAGTGAACATAACTCGTCTTGAAGATAACTTGTTTTAGTCTCGGTTGTTACTCCTTACAACAATGGTGAGTGTTTTATTTTAAATTCATTATGGAAAAAGCGTCAGAATATATATCAAAATAATCTGTGTTATCAAATGTTTAATAAAATTATTTACTTTATCTCACAATATCTGAAATCGTTGTATTTTTCCAGGTTATTCTGTAAGCGTAAAATTGCTATTTTTTTATCGTTTGATACGTTTAATTAGCGTTCTCTAATAAATGGCCCGCGAATTTTGTGGTCCGCGAAATTAATAAATTTTAATAGAAATTTTAATTAATTATCTGTATTCCATGTTACACATTTTTATAATTCTAATTTATGTTATTTTAATTGATATGCAATTTTAAATTTACTTTTTCAATAATGTTTATAAATCATTTTTAAGCCTGTCGGCCATTTTGGGGTGCCATTGTAGCAGAGATGGGCGTCTACGCGGTTTTTGGTTTTTCTACTTTTCATGTAAACATAAGCGTAGACCAGCGTTTCCCAACCTGTTTTCATGGCGTACCGGCAAGCGACCTAGAAGAAATTCGTGCACCGGCAAGTTTAAAATGTAATATGTATCGCAAAAGTTATATATTTTTTATTGCACTGCTTACAAATAAAAAAAAAACAACAAATAAAAAATCAAATATAATGTGAAAAAAAAATTGATGTGAAGTGTGAATATTCACACATTTCAGGGTTTCGCAGGTATATAATAAGTGAAGGCGGTATGCTGAGTGTGTAGGACAAATTTTACTTTATAGTAATCACGGCAAAATGAACGATATTTTTAAAATAAATTATCGTCTGTTAATCATATAATAAGACTTGTTATTAAATTTACGCTCTTAAAAATTAAATACAACATTTGTCAAAATATAACTAGAATTTTGACAAAATAATTTCAACATAATAAAAATGCAAAAAAAAAAAACAGAAAAAATAAAACTCACTCCGTCCGTACTCGAACTCGAAACCCTTCGTTTTCCAGAGAATTTTAGCTTCCGACACCAGCGCTCTAACCCGTTGCGCCATCGGACGCTTTGAATATGAGTGTCTTACATTGGTATAACTTTTGTACTTTGTGAACCAAAAACCACAAAAAATGCGTTATTTTCCGAAAACATAATCTGATCAAAAATTCCTGTTGTACTATTTCGGTTCACACCAATATACATTACTTGGAATTTTTTTAGATTTTTAGTTTAAACCATCTGGGCTACAGGGTGTGGGACAAAAAATTTTTTGCACAATTTTGGCAAAAATCGCATCAAAATAATTTATTTTGCAAAAATAAAAATTTGATCGTTAATCCACGTACTAAGGGCTTTCATTTGATACCCTACTCAGAATTAAAATATTTTTGTTTTCGATGAGCACATATTTGTTTATATTTTTAGGGGGGTATGTTTTTTAGATGTTTTACTATTTTTCCTATGTGCGGGTCAAAGAGTTGTATAAGCATGCCAAATTTCAACTCTCTAGGTTTAGCCGTTTGGCTACAATTTTAACCGAACAGACAGACAGACAGACAGACAGACAGACAGACAGACAGACAGACAGACAGACAGACAGACAGACAGACAGACAGACGACAAAATGACGGTATAAGGGTTTTTTGGTCATACCTACAAAACCCTAAAAAGAAACAAATTATTACCTAAGCAATTAACAGATTAAGGACCGAGATTTTCATCTCAAAATTAAGTGGGTTGTAACTTATTAGGTGAATAGTTGCATAGTACAATGAAACTTTTTTTAGTGAATAAATTAATTGCGAGGTGGATATCTCGGCCCTGAATAAAAATAAAATATGTATTATTTATTGTGGAAAGTAATTATTATTGTATTTTATAAATTAACATAATTTTTTGTTTTATAAACTTGTACATAAAAATAATTCTGCAGACCGGCAAAAGATTCTCGCGGATCGGCGGTTGGGAAACACTGGCGTAGATAATGTATTCTATGTAGTCTATGTCGATTAAGTAGACAATAAGATTAGGGATGAAAATATGTCGCTAAACCGGTATTTTACCTTGGTGAGGTTAACGCTAGTATTGACATTGTCCCCCCCCCTGCAAAATCTGATTTCTCTATTACGGTAGTATCGGTTTAGATCAATGTACATTACTTAGAATTTTTTCATAGATTTAGTTAAATCCCTTTTTAAAACATTTCGGGAAAAAAAATCATGCTAAAATTATAAAATTTTCAAAACGTACTTTTTGTTCATTGATTTACGTCTTAAGAGCTTTTTTTTTTTGATTTCTCACAGTCAATTTTAAAAAACTAATTATTTTTATCAACGATAAAATATTATTTTGAAACTAACCTGATCAAAAACTCCTGTTGAACTATTTCGGTTTCCATCAATGTTCATTATTTTTTCAGATTTTTAGTTCAACCCCTCTGGGTAATATTGTGGGGGGCCAAATTTTTTTGACATATTTTTGGCGAAAATACCGTTAAAAAAATTGATTTGTTAAAAATAAAAATTTGCTTTTTTATCCACCCATTAAAAGATTTCATTTGATAATCGAAATTTAAAAACAATATTTATTTTTTCATTAAATACATATTTATCTAGTGATGTCTTTTTGAACTCTCAGTATTTTTCCTATATGTGCGTTAAAGAGTTGTATAAGCATGCCAAATTTCAACTTCATATGTTCAGCCGTTTGGCTGCAATTTCTACAGACAGACATATGAGTGACGTTATAAGGGTTTTTTGGTGTTCATGCCTACAAAACCCTAAACCCCGATTAAGAGATATGTGGTATCAGGTCGTAGACCAGAGTCATACTAATTTTACCGCCGATTTCACCATAATAGGCGGACACGTACTGTTCACTGTTGTGTCGTGTGACCTTGGACTTGACTTCCGTAGACTCTTTGGGCCTCCCTCTTTTCAACTCAGTTATTCTATTGTTGCTAGTTTTTATAGTTTCGAAATTATTGAAGGAAGTCTGGTGTACACTTTTTTTGGGAATTATACGCGTGTTCTACGTCAAAAAATAATAATAATAATAATAATTAAAAAAAAAAAAAATGGTGTCGCTAGACGCTTACGAAACCCTAATATGTGTAACAATTCCTACTTGACATAAATTTTGAGACAGTTCTGTAAATACTTGGGTTTAGATATTATTTTACCGGGTTTCTGCTCAAGAATTTGTGGAGTTTTTATTAAATTTAATTTACGCATAAAAAACCTTGACAGGCTATAAAAAAATATGATATGATTTATTTTTAAATATTTTGCAGTTGCGTTCATATTTCCGGAAAAAACCAAAACCTTCAAGCAGAGGAAAAATACATAACATATTAATATTTACATTGTCTTGATTTCAAAAACGATTGTCATTTATCATAAGATATCAGACACTAAAATAAATAACACATTAAAACAGAGGTCGGCAACCTTTATAACGTCGCGGGCCGCATTCAGTAATATTTCTTTTTTTTTAAATTAATGGGCTTCGGACCAGTCAAGAATAAAACATTTATTTAACTATGCTAAAGTCTCGATTTATTTTAAAATCTTTATCTAAAAATTTTATTATATGACGTATAAATAAAATTTCTTTTTTTTTATACGGAAATTCAATATTCGTAAGATAATGACCTTCATTTTCTTACTTGTTGCATAAATAGCTATTATAATACTTGAATAATTTGTTTTATTTGTTACAGAATGGTGTAACAGAAGTTAGTGAAAAACGACCAGGCTGGACAATATGGATTTTAATTGTAGCTTTATCATCAACTATAGGAGGATCTTTACCAGTTGGTTATAATATTGGTGTAGTGAATGCCCCAGCAAAAGTAAGTTTAGTTTAAAAATAATTAAAAGCATATACAGTGAGATCTTGATATACGTCGCGCCGACAAATCTACAGTCCGGCTTATCTTAAGCTGGCCGGTGAGAGACTACTGCACAAAGTGCGACGGTATTATGAGTGAGACATAAGTTGTAGCACCCGAGTACAATCGCAAAAAATCCCACGATTGACTTTAATGGTACGTACTCAGCTGTCCGCTCGACGAATCTTTCGTCCGACTAACCAACCAGAAGCCTGCAAATATATCAATTCGTCCGGTACCCGTGAAAATTCGGATCGTGTTCAACTTCGTCCGGCAAAACGGACGGTTTTCTCTTTTTAGTATATCGCGATCCATGTCGATGCGAAACATGAGATACATATATACTTGAGAAGTTAACCTCATTTTTGGCTCCACTATCCTCACTAAATAATAAAACTGGTCCTTATTCAGGCGTAATTAATTATAAAACAATTCCGCATCCTTTAAAAGTATTTTTGCTACCAAATACGAAACTAGATCTGGTTAGTTTGGTGACTGTTGTGGTGGAAATAGACTTTTATGGAAAAATGTGAACTTGTAAACCTGGCTTTTAAATATTTGGTTAAGTTTTATTATATCGAGGTTATATTCACTCAAAAACTATGTATGTTAGATAACAAATTGACATGTCAAAATTGTATAGACATGTCAAATATTTTGAAAGGTGCTACTTCAGAATTACTACCCTAAGATGATATTTTAAACATACAACATAAAAAATTAAATTTCTCTTTTATTTTTGTATTACAAAATGAAACAGATAATATAAGCTATTTATATTCATAATTAAATTTATGCATTTCGTTCATTTTAAATATTAATAATTTCAATTCAGGGTGTTTGAAATATTGTGAATCTTAATAACGAAGATATTATCTGTCTCATTTTATAATACGAAACTAAGAGGGAAACTTCATTTTTTATGTTGTATATTTAAAATATCATCTTAGGGTGGTAATTCTGAAGTGGCAGCTTTCAAAATATTTGACATGGCTATCACAATTTTGACATGTCAATCGCAATTTTGTTATCTGACATATGTAGTTTTTGAGTGAATATAACCTCGATATAATAAAACTTAACCAAATATTTAAAAGCCAGATTTACAAGTTCACACGTTTCCATAAAAGTCTATTTACACCACAACAGTCACCAAAGTAACCAGATCTAGTTTCGTATTACAAATAGAGACAGATTATAGTAATGAATGTCAAAACATTGAAATGAAGTTCGTTGCGCTGCAAAAAAAAAAAAAACTTTCCGTCTGAGCGTAGAGCTGAAAACGGTAGAACGGATGAATTGTCCGGTGCCGCCCAAACGGATCCGTCGAGCGGAGAACTGAGTACGTAGCATAACAACGTCCTCTCCTATTTTTCTGACTACTGAGCAAATGGCAAGCTTAAGATAGCTGGACTGTACGTCGTTTCGCTTATACGTGTTGATTAACTAATAATTTTAGACCTTTTGTTGATTCTTCAATCTATGGCCGTAAATATAATATTTTGACGCATTTATATATCATTTTCCTACGCATTGGCAAAACTGTTGGCGTAGGATACAATCAAATAGACGCTTTTAAATGGTGACACCCGTAAATGCAGCTGGAGTTGATCTCGATAAATTGAAGAATTAAAACTGATATTCTCTAAGTTTTCGAAAGAGCGTGTGAAAACTGCGTTCCAATAGACCGGGAGCTCATGACAGTTTTTGGTCTCCGATTTCATCCAGCATGCCTTTTGGAGGAGAGAATATTTACCCTGTGACAACAAAAAAGGGATGGTACTAAACCCCTGCACGCTTTCCGGTCATAGGGAAAATTGCATTTCCACTTGTACAAAAAATTTGTGTTTTTCTCTGATTTAATATTGCTTGCCCTTTTGTCAAAAGAAAGTTAAAGTTAAGTCTATGTTAAAACAAATTATAGGCATGCGATTCGCAGGGTCCCAAAGGGCTCAAACGGTCACGTGATCTTGTAATAAAAAAATATGTTTTTCCGCGTTTTCATACAGCATGCCGATGAAAAGAATTAAAGTTTGTGTCATAAAACCTCTATAAAATAATTGGCATGCAGCCCTCGTTGGTCCAAGGGTGGAAAATTTTGGAAAATATTTGTGAAAATTTTAATAGGATTTTACGTGATCTTAAACAACACCAAATAAAGTAAAATGTTAAATTTTACACTATAATTTAATTTTATAGTGTAAAATGTCCAAAATTTAAATGGCATGCATGCCGAGGAAGCCCATCACATCATAACTAATAAGAAAAATTGCAAAAAAAAAAATTGCAAAATTTAGGTCATATTATTTTGCATGCCTTTTTGCATTTCACTAAATAATGTTGTTTTTAGCTCAAATACAAAATGGCATGCATGCCGAGGAAGCCCATCACATTATAAATAATAAGAAAAGTTGTAAAAAAAAAAAATTGGAAAGTTTAGGTCATATTATTTTGCATGCCTTTTTGCATTTCACTAAATAATGTTGATTTTAGCTCAAATACAAAATGGCATGCATGCCGAGGAAGCCCATCACATCATAAATAATAAGAAAAGTTGTAAAAAATAAAATTGGAAAGTTTAGGTCATATTATTTTGCATGCCTTTTTGCATTTCACTAAATAATGTTGTTTTTAGCTCAAATACAAAATGGCATGCATGCCGAGGAAGCCCATCACATAATAAATAATAAGAAAAGTTCAAAAAAAAAATTGGGTTTTATGATACAAACTTTAATTCTTTTCATCGGCATGCTGTATGAAAACGCGGAAAATCATATTTTTTTATTACACGATCACGTGACCGTTTGAGCCCTTTGAGACCCTCTAAATCGCATGCCTATAATTAAAAGACTTTAAATTTGTTTTAATTTTCTTTTGACAAAAGGGCAAGCAATATTAAATCAGAGAAAAACACAAATTTTTTGTCCAAGTTGAAATGCAATTTTCCCTATGACCGGAAAGCGTGCAGGGGTTTAGTACCATCCCTTTTTTGTTGTCACAGGGTAAATATTCTCTCCTCCAAAAGGCATGCTGTATGAAATCGGAGACCAAAAATGTCATGAGCTCCCGGTCTACAAGTATTTTGACAATCAAAAGGGAATGTACTCAGTGTTATTTTGTTTTTGCCTATTCGTTACTTCCTCTCGGGTACAATATTCTAAGGAGATGACGTCTATTGATAGCAGCACACGTGTCAGATATCACAATCGCACAGTCGATGACGGCGTGTGTGTAATACTGCAATGGTTAGTCAGTGTGTGTGAAAATGTCCTAAGGCTGGTTTCATACGACGATTCGTGATTGATACTACCAGTGGCGGTTTAAGTTGCTTAGGGGCCTTGGGCGGTAACATTAAAATGGGCCCTCTATTATTTTAAATAGAATGAAAATATTTGTATATAGGCTTCGGTAGGCCCCCCAGCTTCGAGGGCCCCGGGCGGCCGCCCAGTCCGCCCACCACTTAATTCGCCTCTGGATACTACATTTACATTAATCCAAATGGAAGCGTTCATAAAGAAATACTCGTGGAATACAGAATTCGATACTGTTTGTGAGGGTACCTGCCTGGGTACCTCGACCGATCGTTTCATTTTTCTTATGAAGGCGACGTACAAAACATTGCAGTGAATTGCGTCATTCACATAGTTTCGGCCAGTTCACAGTTGTGTTGGCTTGTTACCAGATATTGAAAAAAGTTTAACCATGAGAAAAATGTTTTTGACAATGATAATGAACTGTACATACTATCAAAAAAATCTTCAAATGAGTTGGCAGACATTCAAAAGTAATTAAAGAATTTACTGGGATCACCTTGGAATTCTTCAAAAAGTACTTTTCGTTCAAACTATTAAACGGATAAACCCAATGTTTCCATTTCACTTTCTTTTTAGTAGGAACCAGACAAATAAGGTTAACATTTCAAGTCATCCCTTTCTTCCAAATAGAGTTTGATTTAACCTGCGTTTCAGATGAAGTAATATTCTTGAATGGCTGTCAGTCTGTAGCACAGACGGATGGAATACTGTATCGCTTGTTTTATTCTCTGCGACGGGAATTGCATATAGACCGGGAGCTCATGACAGTGTTTGGTCTCCGATTTCATACAGCATGCCTTTTGGAGGAGAGAATATTTACCCTGTGACAACAAAAAATGGATGGTACTAAACCCCTGCACGCTTTTCGGTCATAGGGAAAATTGCATTTCCACTTAAACACAAACACTTTCTCTCCTCCAAAAGTTGTATGAAATCGGAGACCAAAAATGTCATGAGCTCCCGGTCTAATACTAATATCGCGATTCTAAAATCGTTATGTGAAACTACTATCTCATTAAATTTATATGAAATGTCAAAACAAGAAGAAATGTTATTCTTTCTCGCTTTTCGCAGCTTTTTGAACGGTTGTATAGAAAGTGTTGTATACAACATATAAGAAAAATTAAGTTATTATTAATGAAAACACTTATTGTTATTATTATTATTTTATATGATATACTATTAAATATTTATTTTTTACAGATAATACAAGATTATTGCAATAAAAGTGTGTACAATCATTATAATACTGCTTTAAGTGAAGATGGTTTAAATATACTATGGTCGACAATAGTATCAATATTTTTGATTGGTGGTGTAACCGGATCACTTTCCGGTTCATATTTAGCGGATAAGTTCGGTAGAAAAGGTGCCTATATTATCAGTACCGTCTTAAACGTAATTGCTGGAATCCTATTTTTCATTTGCAAATATGTTGACGCATTTGAAATTCTACTTATTGCCAGATTATTGGCAGGATTGGCTGGTGGTAAGCATATAATTTATTAATATTATTTAAGAGAAATTATCATTTAATTTAATTTTTAAATGATAACGATTTGTTAATCAGTTATGACGTCAGCGTTTCAATTTATTTAATCATAGAACAGCGTTGCACGCTGATGCTGTGTTACAAATGTTTTGATTGGTTTTGAATGAATCAAAAATTGAGATCAAGAACGCTGGATGGCAATATTTAAAGCGAGGTCATGAATGCACAGTGCGTGGAATTGGGGGTCACCAATTTGTTTAAGATCTAACTAGACTCTTCACTGCACATTTAACATAGCTATTTGCCATACACTACACTAACTTTAGATCTGTAGCATTTGACAGCAAACTTCACGGGACAAATAAGTAGGCAGTGCCCAAAGAAGAAAAAGATGCAGTAGTTTTGTATCTTTTTTTGATTTTGTATTGGATTTTGTTTTCCTATTTATATAATGTTATATCTTTTTATAATTTAGTTTCTACGATTTTTATGTTATTTATTATTTTGTAAATAATTGGTCGCCATTTTGAAATGGCCAAAATTAAAGTATGATATTTGGTATCCTTATAAAGCTGATTTAATGTACTTTCAATAAAAAGAAATTAAAGTACCCAGGGCTGGATTTCCCTATAGGCTAAGTAGGCTTAAGCCTAGGGCCTCCTAAGTTCAGAGGGCCTCAATATTCAAAAAGATACATATGTAAAAAAAAATAAAAAAAATATGCTATAACTCAAGAAACACAGACCCAGAGCCGCAGTAAGGAAAACTTGCGCTAGGGGCAGAGCCGTGTTTTGGCGCTCTTGGTAAATAAAAACAAGGATCTTACCTCTCAAAACTTAAGTGATAAGCAAAAAAAAGGTCCTCATTTTCACAATGGCGCCCCTTAGCAAGCCCGTCAGCGCCATACGAAGGGTTTTATAATTCACCCTAAATCTAGTTTTTCCCTTTATAGGTTAACTAGAGCAAATATGTTTTTGGACATGTTTATGGGTAGCAAAAAGTCGATATCTCATTGGGCCTAAGGGATATTGAGGAATCCGTAAAAAAAAAAACATTTCACCCCTTTAGAAGAATTCTCTCAGTCTCATGCAGACCTCATCCAAATATCAAATAATGCATAAAGAAAAGATACAGATGGCTTTACCTAACATAGAAGTAATCCTACGACTACTTTAATGGTCACTAATTGCTTTGAAAAGAGGTCTTTTTCAAACTTAAAAGAGTTAAAAATGAATTAAGGAACACAATGTTATCTGCTTTGAGCATTCAAGCATTGAAAGTGATAAATATTTTAAAAAAAATCAGCTGTGGCCACCACAATACCGACCGCCATCACAAAGTACTTGTATAAAATACATTCTAGCAGCAGAGTAGAAATAACGGCTTAATATTTTCTAACAGAGATATTATTTATCATGAGCATGGAAACGTTACATATAAGTATGAAAAAAAAGATACTTTCAAAAATTTACAAAATTTTTTCGTTTGATCAAAAAATATCTCAAATAAAAGTTGTTAGTTATTGCTTTTATAGCAACTTTTGTTAAATAAATTTTTTCGAAATATTTTTCTGTTAAATATTCGCAAAAATTTTAAAATCGACACGAGTAAACTCTATATATGTTGGCGGTCGGTAAAAAGAGGTGTCTATTGAAGGGGCCTAAAAATTTGAGTAGCCTAGGGCCTCGCGTTATTTAAATCCGGCCCTGAAAGTACCGATTCCCTATGCTAGATAAAAGAAATTTGAAACAATTTCCGTTGAAACCGGAAGTGAATCTTATTATAGTCCTTAAGGGTGCGCACAACCGTACAGTTTCCTATACAAGACTAACAACCTGAAATAAAATTAGTAACAATCTATACATAAAAATTTTCAGCGAATTTTTATCCACCTAATAGGATATTTTTAATTGGCAAAAGAACTGTCATGTAATTGTAAATAAACAACTTGCGTTATAGACGACATCTTGTAAACCATTCGACGCATATTTGTGTACCATGCGGCAAATTGTAGCTAAAGCTTTATTCTATAAATATGTTTGGAGATAATTTGTTCTATTGTGAAAATTACTTATAGTTATTGTACTTGGTAATCTACTTTTGCCGCCACCTCGAATCTGCCGCGGTTCTCAATATAGGTGCGGCGGATAAAAATGTTCCATTTTATGTAAAGAATACTTGTACCAAGTGGAATTTCATTATCATCAAGTATAATATTTTTCGACGAAGGCTCTAAACTATAAACAATCATGTCGAAAAAAATGTTAACGTATTATTTGAACATTTCTACACAAAACTATATAAATATAAAAATTATTTTAAACCCAAAAATATATTTAAAAAATTACAGAACATTGTTGTGTAATACCTATTTTTAAGTTATTTAGCAATAACATTTTTACAATAATTTTTTCTACAATCAAAAATATCCTATTAGATAGATAAAAATTATGTGCAAAATTTGATGTATAGATTGTCACTAATTTTATTTCAGATTGTTAGTTTTGTATAAGAAACTAATAATCTCTGGGGGTTGTACGTAACGTTAAGTGGGTCCTTTTGTCTAGTTTAACTTTTCTTGTGAAGAAATTTTTATATCTCTTAAAATAAAGGAGTTATTCGGGGTGCGGCGTTTGTGTGCGACCCTGTATGTTGGTTATGCTTGTTACATGAGAGATAAAAATTATAATTTTTAATTGCGTAATTCAGGGTGTCCTCATAAATATTTTTTGACTGCTGATAATTTTTAACAAAATAAGAATTAATAAAACTCAAAAAGTTATATATATTATTAATTATTGAATATATAGGCTGTTTCAAAAAAGAGGGTACACGATTTTCCTCGAAAAAGAGACGTGAGTGTTGATGCAGAATTCTTATTATAGTCCTTAAGTGGGCCCTTTTGTCTAGTTTAACTTTCCTTCTGAAGAAATTTTTGTATCTCTTAAAATAAAGGAGTTATTCGAGTTGCGGCGTTTCAAACAAACACCCTGTATACGCAAAATGCAAAATAAGTTATTTCATTTAAGCCCGGTCTTTCCACCTTCAGGTAAACCTTTTGGTAACTATCTAACAGATAAGGTTATCTGGAACTTCATCTTCTGAATAAATGTTAATACCAATCAGTGAATTCAATACGTCAATCTCATTATCTGTTAGATAACTATCCGATAGATAAATTTGTATTAAAAAAATTTATGTGAAGTGTGAATCTTCACACATTTCTGGGTTTTGCAGGTATTTAGTAACTGAATGATGATTATTTGGGATGCCAAAACAAATTTTATGTCAAAATATTTTTTTATGAATTTTAATTCGAATGCCTAATACCATTATTTAAGTTTCTAAATATGTACAGTATTTTATTTATACAGCAAGGGTCAGTAAGATTTTTAAAATTGCGCCTATGACTTCCATTGGTTGCTTATATCATAAGTCCCGCCCTCTGATTTCGTCAAACATAATTAAATTATAATTTCAACACTTCCCACTGGTTATTAAATTTACGCTTTTAAAAAATAAATGCAACATTTATCAAAATATAACTAGAATTTTGACAAAATAATTTAAACAAAATAGAAATGCAAAAAAAAAAACAGAAAAAAATAAAATTAACAGGATTCAAACTCTGCAACGTTCGCACTGCAATTTACTAAGTGCGTTACGAAACCATCTGAGCTACCAGAGTTTCTTATCTGAAGTGTTACATAGCGAATTAAATATTTAACATATTTTAGTTAAAAACACAAAAAATGCGTTATTTTCCGAAAACATAATCTGATCAAAAATTCCTGTTGTACTATTCCGGTTCACACCAATGTACATTACTTAGAATTTTTTCAGATTTTTAGTTTAAACCATCTGGGCTATAGGGTGTGGGACAAAAAATTTTTTGCACAATTTTGGCAAAAATCGCCTCAAAATAATTTATTTTGCAAAAATAAAATTTTGATCGTTAATCCATGTACTAAGGGCTTTCATTTGATACCCTACTCAGAATTTTAAAAAAATATATTTTTTTTTGATGAGCATATTTTTGTTTATATTTTTAGGGGGATATGTTTTTTAGATGTTTTAGTATTTTTCCTATGTGTGGGTCAAAGAGTTGTATAAGCATGCCAAATTTCAACTCTCTAGGTTTAGCCGTTTGGCTACAATTTTTACCGAACAGACAGACAGACAGACAGACAGACAGACAGACAGACAGACAGACAGACAGACAGACAGACGACAAAATGACGGTATAAGGGTTTTTTGGTCATACCTACAAAACCCTAAAAACGGGATGATATTTATTCAGCACAGCAAGTATCACGTAACATTATCTTTCAGATAGTTATCTAGAGGTTTACCTGAAAGTGGAAAGACCGGGCCTTACTGTTGTTGGAAATCAAACAGATAGGTGACCTAACAATACGTAATTCAGATAAGGTGATGGTTTTTCGCATGTTATAGCAGATTGGGACAGATGGAGTGTATTTTGTCGCACTTCACACTGCACACCACATGGTGTCACACCCTTTGGAGCGGGTAATGAATTAATGAATAAATGATAAAATCTGTATTGATTTACCACAAAGTATTCTTTTGGTAAGTTCGGTTGTAGAATAGTCTTAAAAATATATTAAAAAGCACATAAGTTAATGCTTATTTTAGCACGAAACTGGGTTTCAAATTACTTCTAAAACCTGTTATTTTTTTTTAGTTCACTATTATTTACATTTTAGCCGCTTTTTTATACTTTTGTACTTAATGGTGGATGCCAGCGGTTTCCAATGTGGGGGGCGCGACCCTCTGGGGGGTTGTACAAGATTCACCAGGGGGTCGCGGGTTCATGGCAAATGTCATTTTTATTCCGATCGTTTATTAAAAAAATTGAATTATGGACTAAAAATTTTCAAGATGACAAATTTGATATGTTTTAGAATTTAAAAAATAATTGTTGCATTGACAAAATTAAAGAACATAAGTCTCTATTTATAGGACATTTACAAAATTTGAAGCAATATTGTAATCATTATTTTCAAGATCTGGAAGAAAATGCAAAATATGAATGGATATGGAATCCGTTTACTATCGATTATAATGATAATTTTGAGTTAACAACTAATGAACAAGAAAAATTAATAGAACTTTCTTGTGATAGCTTGCTAAAAGATCTCTTCAATCCAAATAATCCGGAGAAATTTTGGCTGGAAGTAAGCAAGGAATATCCTGCCTTATCAGCAAAAGCTATAAAAATTCTTTTACCATATGTCAGATCATACATGTGCGAAATAGGATTTTCCACCTTAGCTGTTATTAAAACAAAATATCGCGCACGGTTAATAGTGGAAGACGAAATAAGAGTGGCTCTTTCTTCATATAAACCGCGATTTAACGAATTATGTGCGAAGAAACAAGCCCATACTTCACATTAAAATTGATTTTTATTACATTTTTAATTTGTATTACATATTTAATATTAATATAATTTATTTTTATATGATTTTCGTGATTTATGTTGTGAAAATAAATATTTACGAATTAGAGAAACTATTTACATTACATATTTTTGCTACTTTTGTGATTATTATTTCAATAAAGAAATTATTTACAAATTGTTTATAAATTTCCAAAATGGGGGGGGGGGCTGAGATGGGATTTTTTCTAAGAGGTTCGTTACTGAACAAAGTTTGGAAACCGCTGGTGTATGCTGAATATATACAACCACTAAAATTCGGCCATTATGTGCGGACGGGCAATATGATGGCCGTTCGTGGTGTTATTCTCTTGTAAGTATATGCAAGAAATAAAAAATCTGATTATGCCTGTGGACATGATAGATGTAGAATCCCAAAACGCTATTTCTTTATTTTTCTAAATACACAGACCTGCGTTTTCATTTTCATTGTGATCATACCGATTTTGACATTTCGAGATTTCGATGGATCTCCACGAATCGAGATGGAATTTGACTATTTTTAGCATGATGGCTGTCGGTCGTTCTGTCTGTCTGTCTGTCTGTCTGTCTGTCTGTCTGTCTGTCTGTCTGTCTGTCCGTGTACACGTGCAAAGTAAATTCGGCTAAAATAATTTTTATGAAACTTCATATTTAAGCTTTTGATATCAATGGCACGAGTTGATCAACTTTTGGTAAAAATCGGTTAACTAGAAATGGGAGTTGACTCGTGTCGGTTTTAAGATTTTTGCGAATATTTCACAACAGAGAAATATTTCGAAAAAAATTATTTAATAAATGTTGCTATAAAAGCAATAGCTAACAACTTTTATTTGAGACATTTTTTGATAAAGCAGCATAAATTAAACAAGTACTTTGTGATGGCGGTTTGCATAGCTGATTTTTTTAACTTTATTTCTCTTCGGTTAACTAATTTTGTATGAAAAAGTGACGCTAATTTTAAGTTTAATTTTGGTTAATCTTCATCACGCAAGGCTTTTTTGCAAATAAGAAATAGAGAAACAGTTAATTATAGCACAGTTTTTGATTTCTTTATATTTATAGCAAAATGTCAACAATAATATTATAAAAAATAATAATTAAAATAGTAGGTATAATTTAATAAATCGATTGCTATAGTGTAAAATACTTTTTATTTTTCGAATAAAATCTTTGGTTTTTATTTATTTATTTATTTATTTATTTATTTATTTATTTATTTATTTATTTATTTATTTATTTATTTATTTATTTATTTTACTTTTGTTCTACATAGACCTGTTGGATTCAAAACATTCAACGAGATATAGTGTAAATACGCTTTTTTCCGTGTGTATTTTTCCGTGTGCGCTTTTTTCTGTGTGTATTTTTTCATGTGCGTTTTTTTCCGTGTGCGTATTAATCCATGTGCGTATTTTTATATTATATAAGTAATTGGAAAATTTATTTTAAATTTAACGTCTCAAATAATTTTCAGTTTTAATATTAATAAAGGTAATGTACGAGTGAAAATGAATCGTTTTCCCATCTTAAAAAGTTAATGAATTTATAATCCGGAATAATACTCATTATTTGTCCAGTTTTTAATAATGGGCGAAGAGTTGATTCAATTTGAATTGGATGTAGTTAGGTGTTAGGTGTATGGCTAGAGAAAGAAATCTGAGGTATCGAGCAAGTTACACATTAAGGTAATGATTTGTTTGCCAACACAGTTGGCAACGGGTGCACTAGTTAATAATAATAGCTAATAATATTAGTTGCTTCTGTCCAACTAAAACTAATTTTATTTCATGAGGCAATGAACATAAGGCCGCGGTCTGACTGATCGAGTGCTGTCGATCGTTTGCTGTCGAGCAAATTTCAAACACACGTTAACTAAGGGCATGAGTCGCACTGAACCATCGTTTGCTGTCAAGTAGCATCAAGTTGTTTGTATTTCAAACCGGTTTGAATTTCACACGACGCTCGACGCTCACCCATATATTATTTGACAGTTGGAACGTCAAAAAAAAAAAAACAAAATTACAATATAGAGTAAAATGGACTCGCTAATTAGTATTAACTGTTTGATAGTATTATTTTAGGTTGGAATATGCACTATTTGACAAGTGAGAAACAAATTTACTTGACACTGAATGATCGATAATACTCGACAGTACTTGATCAGTCAGACCAGCTTTTAAATTTTTAAATGACACTACACGACTCGACGCTACGTTACACGACGGCGCTCGATCAGTCAGACTGCTGCCTAATGCACTTATTTACAAACATAATCCATATATTGTAAATTCAGATGACCGACACTCAGATGTACCACATAAAATTAAATGCCCGGCATTTAACCCTTACTCATCTACAAATTACACTTCAATAAATCTACTGAAATTAAACTTTAAATACTGTAATTTGATGCCCACCTTCTGTTATACACATCAATACATGTGTAGCGCGTAAAAATTAAAAAATTTGGCAAATATTTATTCGCATTTTCATAAAATAAAAATGTACTGGGCTTAAATTAACCTGTTCGCTGTTAGCATATTGACAGCTGAATACTAGACACGAAGCCATATTGCCTTGGACTACAGCGCCGCCAACGTTAATGTCACTTCTCAATAGGGTTGAGATTCTTGCTGTAGAGCATTTCTTAATAGAAAATAACTAAAAATTGTGTTAGATTATTTTTAAATTTATATAAATAATGTTTCTATTTTTAAATAAGTTTTAATAGATCAGTAAAACGTCTGTAAAAAATAAAATAGAGCGAATTACCAATATATTTATTATTCATATTTTAGTATTATTTTTTTCTTTTGTTTGATGTTTAGAATATTTGGATTTATTGTTGTAAATATACGAGGGATGTTAGTACAAAGTTATAGGAATATAGTTCTGTTATATAGGAGTGCTGCTGTTGGTCGATTTTGGTCCACGATTTCTTGCAGTGTATACGATGTTGTTTTCCCATCTCATACTAGGTTGTTCCGGATCATTTTTACTAGTTCTAATCTTCCACTCAGGGTGTCTATTCTAAATTCTAAGCTACCAAAGTTGACGACTTTTCTCCCAAAGTTAGCAACTGAAACTTTGAATGACATCTGTTGGGGTAGTCAAGAACTATTAGAGTTGGGGACTTGTCGCTAAGTGCTTAGCGACAGCTACAGTCTTGATGATATGTGTCATGGCGTCGGTCGTTTCACCTGTATGATTTGAAATTTGTTTAATTTTTTCGCTTGTTTATTTGAGGTCACTGGTATCATCACTTCTATAATGTGACTAGCCCAACCCCATTTCAATTCAGCGATATGTAGCAATTTTGGTGTTGTGGGTCTATCTAGAAATCTAAGTATTTTTAGTTATTTTTGTACTTAATATCTAGCGTAGATTATTGCCACACTAAGATAGGGTGACCATTCGTCCCGCATTTTGATTTGGTGTCCCCTGGGCCGAATTTTGCTCTGTACTTATATTTGGGAGGTGAAGACCTTTTTTTGCTCTTTACTTATATTTGGGAGGTGAGGACCTTTTTTTTTGTTTGCTCTTCACTTATATTTCGGAAGTGACGACCTTTTTTTTGCTCCGTCCCGCATTGTCTTCTCCCAGAAAATGGTCACCCTACACTAAGATTCTCTTTGATATTTGTTTATTTTATCTCTTTGAGTAATTTTCTAGTTTTTGAAGAATTGCTGTAGCATACGTGATTATTATTATTATTATATTATTTATTTTACATCGGCCTTTATTTCTGCAACGAGGCTAATCGCCGATGCCAGGGGGCGAGCTCCTACACCTGGATGAAGGGTGAATGATTGTGAAAATGAGAGTAATGTAAACATATTATTCTCGCCCGAATAATATCACCAACGAAGCAGGCTCGAACCACAGACCGGACAATCGTACTGGGTTTCCACCAGTACAAACCGCACGACTAAGTGCGCTCGACCACCACGTTGGCTGTAGCATACGTGAGTGCTGGTGGAATGCACTGGTTGAAAATTTTAGATTTAAGTGCTGGGGGTAACGTTTTAAAAATATCATTTCATTTCTTATATATTGCCCACCTGAATCATATTTTGCTGAAGCTTACTAATAGACCCTGATAGATACTTCTGTGCGAAAACTAAACGCAAAACAGATGTTGTGGTTGGCAATAATTAGGGCCGTGCGGTTGCATGGAGCAATTGAGCAGGTATGAGAGCACTGGAGCCTGAGGCGCCTGAATTTGTTAGATTACGAATTACAATAGGATATAGGCGCTATTTTTTTACAATGTCTGCTTCAGGCGCCAAAATATCAACACAAGGCACTGATCATGATTAATCGAGAAATTTAATATCTCTACATTGTAAATATAAACTAATTAATAAATGACAGGAATTTTTCTAGAACTTTGTAATTGTCCATCGTATTTAGCTTGTCCCAATTCATTATTATCATATATTAATTTTAATACTTCTTTCAGGTTTAATAACATGCGTTGTTCCAATGTACCTGACAGAGTTAGCTCCTTTGCGTTTAAGAGGAGCAATGGGAGTCTTTTGTCCTTTAGGTGTAACTTTTGGAGTTCTAGTAGGACAAGTCATGAGCCTTCGAGAAATTTTAGGTATGTAAATATTGTTTTTACTAAATAAATCAAGCAAACCCGGGAACATTTATCGTTCCTAATAGGATCCCAAACAGTTATTGACATTAAAACTGCAGTAATTTTGATCAGGACTGCATGACAGTATAACTATACATATTAATGGCCATTGGATAAAAAACGAGTTAAATGTTTTAAGTCGAGTTATTCCTAATTCAAGTTAAAATAGTTTTTGTATGTTACTTTAACTCGAGTTAGGCACTGTAGTTAAAACACAACTCGTTGTTTACCAACTAGTCATAAGACAAATATATCTAAGTGTTTTTGAGTTACAGGTACTGAAGAAACGTGGCAAGAACTTTTAGCCTTTTTTCTTTTGTTAGTTTTTATTTGTTCGACTGTTATACCATTTTTTCCCGAAAGTCCAAAATATTTATATGTTGTTAGAAAACAACACCAAGTAGCCATGAGAGGTAATGCATCATTTTATTTAAAATAATAATAATATAAGATTATAACATAGATAACAGAATAACCATAATCATAACATAATTTCATTAAAGTATACTAAAACCGTTTGCCTAGAAGTTCAATATTTATAATAATGACCCTCATTTGTAACTAATAAACAAGGTTTTTTAAAATAAATTAAATAACAATTTTTAATTTATATGTATGCTGTTCACTTTTGTAAGAACAAACTAAGAGGAAATTTAGTTTTCAATAGTTTGCATCTTTGAAATTGTGTCATGTTGGTATTAAAAAATGTCACTTTTTTAAAATGTCGATTCATTTGACATATGTCATAATGGAAAATGATATCTTAATTATAATGATCGTAAACTAGAAACCTAAAGTCGGTTTTAAAGCGTAAGGAATATTTTTAATTGACATTTAAAGTCAGTAATACACTATAAAAGTAACCAAAATAACCAGATCTATTGTCTATTTCAAATTAGAAAAAAGTAGATAGCGCTGCGAACCGAGTACGATTTATACTGGACAAATACAGAATAGCGGGAAATTTAAAATAAGTTACAACTAGGGCATGGGCGTAGTAACTGGGTTAGCAAGTGATTTTTTTTTTAATATAAAAAAGGTTAATAAGATATTGAAATAAACAAGGCAGATAATACACTTACGTTATTTATAGTACATAAATTCAGTTTAATGGGATAATTGAAAAAGTTAAAAAAATATTAATTTTTAAAATATATGTACCATATATAAAAAGATAGATTTGGCTAAAAAAAGTTTAAATAAAGCAACAAAACAAACAATATATCTTCAGAGCTTAAGTTTCTTATTTAAATATTTATTGTAAATAAGAATTAAAAATATATGTATATATGAAGGTTATATGAAGAAATTATATCAATAACTTCTTCTTTGGGCACTATCAGCTGGGCAGTCTTTTGGCCTCACATTAGTCCTCTATCTTGATCTATTAACTGTCAAGTGTCAAAAAATATTTATATGTCAGATAACATAAAAAATATATAACTGCGTAAAAACAAATTACATGGATAATTTTCTCCATAAAATCTACGCCAAGAATATAAATAAAAGTCTAAATATGTAAATAATAATAAAATATAAAAAATAAATAAAATAATATAAATAATATATATTTCCAATGTGCGACACTGAACATCTGTCAACTTGGACTAAAAACAATATTTTAACAGTGTAATAGGGATGACGTTCTAAACCAATCCGAAGCAAGGACAAACAGCTCATATCTTTTTACACACATTTTTCTAAGGTGACATAGAGCATAGTTTGTTCTTACAAAAGTGAACAGCTTATAGTAAATGAATTCTCCGCTATTTATCTTAGGTCTCAGACTGTTATATAGCGAAATTCGTTGTAAAAATAATCATTTAACTCAGATTTTTCTTTTAATTTTTTATTGTTTTTATTTTTTATTTACTTTCAATAAAATCTATTTTAGTTATTACTGATAGTGTAATTATTTTTTGTTTTTATCATATTTAGCTTTAGCAAAAATTCGTGGAGTGCCAATTTCATTTTTGGCAGAAGAAGTAGATGAGTTGCAGAACCAAGAGAACAGTGTAAACACAGAAAATCCATGGAATTTATCAACTGTTATTAAAGATCGTCGATTATTATTACCATTATTGCTAATGTGTTCTATGCAAGCAGGTCAACAATTTAGTGGTATTAATGCTGTAAGTATAATTTATTTAGGGTTGGATTCATGAACGAAAAAGCTAGGAAGCAAAAGATAAAAATTAGTTTATATCTTAGAAATGTATGTAGATAGTTAGTGTAATGAAATTTATCTGTTTAAATTTTGTTTTAGGTATTCTATTATTCCGTTTCCGTTTTCATGAACGCTGGTCTTAGTGAGAAAGAAAGTCAATTAGCTACAATAGGAGCAGGTGGTGTTAACAGTTTTATGGCTATAGTTGCAATATATCTAATGTCGATTTGTAATCGAAGAAGTATTTTAATGTTTAGTTGTTTAAGTGCCTCCATCTTCCTCATCGTTTTAGGATTATCAATATCTTTTATTGTAAGTATTTAGATTCAGATATTTACAGATATAATGGAAGTAGAAAGTTTTTGTGCACTTATACTTTTAAGAAATATCGAAATAATCAAATAACAATTACAATCGGTTGTTTGCATGATCGTAGAGATATTTAACGTAAATTAGAACACGATTTTTTAATGTTTATATCAGTTTTCCGAAAAAAATCAATAGTTTCATCATAAACAATTCAAAATTTTATGAAAAGTTGAGCATTTCAGAGCTATGTGGTAAAAGAAAATCTCCATATTTCTTATAAAATAAATAGTAAGTGTACGCATTTTTTTCCTCCACTGAATGTAGTAGTACAGTCGCCGACAAAAAATGGGACAGTCTTACGATTATACTTTAAAGGCTGATAAAACGCAGTCGTTCAACTCGATTTGTGAGAAAAGCCGGGCAAATTACAAGTCTTTTGAATACAAGATCTTTTTACTTCAACCTTCTGTAGACAGTTAAAGCCTTATCACACTAGAGTTAATAATAAGGTTTAGACTTGGAAAATTTAAGTTTTTGCATTCGAATCGAACTCATTTCTTTGTAATAGTAAGAAAAAAAAAAAAAAACTTGGTCTTAAAGACTAGGCAAATGTAACATGATTCAATTCCTCTGTCTTTCTATCCAGGTTTTTATAAAAGCGCGTGGGCCAACTGGTGTTCTCTCGCTCTCAGTAGTTGCGTCTTTGTCTTTTGTTTGCGTTGAGGTTAGTATGTTGTATAATTGTTATTTTCGAATATTATATTTAAAAAAGAAAATGATTTTGGAAGAACAACTTATTAATTTTGTGAAATATAACAAATAATCTTTTCAAAGTAAAACTGTCAACTGTCATAATAACACGACGTACGCATGCGCAAACAAAATTTTTCCAAGTCTTAAATAATATTCAAATACTGTGTAATAAGTAAAAACCTAAATGCGTGAATCCTGAAAAAATACGTACAAAAGTAAAACTTGGACAGCGTTCTAGTGTGATACGCCCTTTAGTGGTGAAATTGTCAAATTTCGATCTTTTCGAAATTTTCGAGGGCAAAAGTCATGATTGCGCAGAACTGGTAGTGCAATCGGCTCGTGGATGACTTGAATCAGGTTTTCTTGTGTAGGAACCAGTTGCCAATGACGCTTTATAGCGTAATTAATAGTGATTTTAGCGACTTCCAAAACGCTGCAAAAATATTACTGTCCAATATTCTTTCAAATTTTCATTCTTTCCAATTTTCCTTTAATTTTTTTTCTTTAAATTGCATAATAAATACACTTTTTGGTTTAAAAATATAGCTTTTAAAATTTATAAAACATCCTTCGTAATAAAAACAATATTTAAAATTAGAAAAAAAATTTTTTTTGGCCCGCGATCAAATTTTTATCCGCATTGTGGCTCGATAGCCAAAATATTTGCTCACCCCTGCTTTAGAGCAACGTTTCTCAGCCGAAAACGTACCGCGGACCTAAAATATGTAATTTTCTACCGCGGACCACAAAAAATAAATGTACTATTAAACAAATTTATTGTATATGTACTTCACATCTATATAATATTTCAGTATAAAAAAATCACTGAAAATTAACCAAAATCACAGAAAATGGACAAAAGATCATTAAAAAATTAACAAAAATCTCAAAAATAATAATTTATAAGCCTTTCGTAGACCACAAAATTTTTGCTAAAGACCACCAGTAGTTTGCGGTTTGAGCAACACCATTGATATACCACCGATTGAGAAACACTGTTTAGAGTATAATCGCACGACTGTCCCATTTGTTTATTTATTTTTTAAATTTTTTGTCGGCGAGTGTATATTGTGCTTTTTCCACGTAAATAGCAATTACTCGCTATTTTACTATAATAATACATTTAAACCCCACTTTACGTCGGGATGCGTTCTTGGTAATCTAGATGCACATTAGGCGTTTACGTTTAGTCAGTCAGATTAATCCGAGCGATCCGAGTGCTCCTGATCCGTTCGTAAAGTCAGTCGGAGCGTACACATTAGCTTATTTTTAGTCAATCCGATTAATCCCCTGGAGCAATCCGAAAACGTAAACGCCTATTGAAACGAATCAATATTGCCGTGTAATATAGAGGTTTGGTGACCGTTTATATTATTAATAACGAAAATTCAAACGACTCGTTATTTTTTTTAATTCTTAAGTATAAGCAGATTTGAAAAGAATAGAAAAAACTTTATTATTACACATAAAAGATTCACGACATGAATTATAATTGCGGAATTTTACGTCTCAATGCTAAACTTAGTTTTAATTATTTTGACTGCAATAAAATAACGAAAAGCGAAATAAAGTGTGATCTGAATGTATTTAAAACTTGAATTAAATAGTGTTGATGCTTACCATATTTTTAAATGCATGCAGTCTGAAATAACCTGTTTCAATAAAGGTGCCACCGACATTTTCGGAGATTTATTTTCTTCTTCAATGAAATTCATATCTAAAAACAATATTCTATTTTCAGGATTCAGTTTCATGGATGCCATACATTTCCATTGTAGCTTGTTTATGCTACGTGTTCTTTTATCAAATAGGATTAGGACCAATTCCATATTTCATTGGTTCGGAATTATTTGAGATAGGACCACGTTCAAGTGCAATGGCCTTGGGAAGTATGGCTAACTGGGGTGGAAATTTCATTATTGGCATGACTTTTCCAACTATGCAAAGCCATCTTGGTGCAGGTTCCTTTTATGTATTTGCAGTCGTGACATTACTTCTCTTATTATTTATAAGGTAAGTAAAATGAGGTTATAAATGATATGTACTTTGACTGCAAAATACGAATTAATGCGGCAATTCTGTGGCAAATCTGTAAGCTACAGATGTTCATATCTAAGGAGTTGTTTTATGTGTTATAAAGTTTCTTATAGATTTTGTCTGTAAGTTTACAGATTTACCACAGAATTGTACCGTAAATCGTAGTTAGGTCGTAGATTAATATCACTACGAAATAACAGATACTTGCTTAACGGTGATTCTTTATAATGGCACCGCTTTTAAGTTAAGCGCCCTGGTTATTTTGGCGCTTTTGATGCCATCTAGGATCTACGTAGCTAAACGAGAGAATACAATGCCTGACTTTAAACTTGCAATGGATAGGCTAATTTTTTTGTTAGGGGCTATTGCAGAAAATGAAAGCCTATGCTGAATTATAATACTGGAAATCTACAGAAATATTAGTCAACCACTGTATTATTAATCAAATTCTATTGAGAAGTGATATTACCGTTGGCGGCGCTGTAATTCATGGCAAAATGGCTGAATTGTCTAGTATTCAGCTGTCAATATGCCAACAGGGTACAGGTTAATTTAAGCACAGTACATTTTTATTTTATGAAAATGTATCTATCGACGTTCTAACAAAAAATCAACACCAGAACATATGTAATAATTTCAAACAGTACTACAGTCGCGTAGTACAATATTTGACCACCAGACTGCGTATCCGAGCGTGTCAGTTCTCAATAGTTTGTCTAGCGGAAGATTTCCTATCAAGGTCAACTGTAAACTGCCAGGTATAAGTTCAAGGATAAACCATTGGCAGCGTAATATAACGCTGTCTGACAGTAACCTATTTTATTAAGATTCTAATTTAAATTTGAAGTTTACAAAGTTATATACAATAGAGTACGTTCAACTTAACTTCATCACAGGCGGATATTACCAGTTCCATTGCGCAGAAACCAAATTTTATCCATTATGTTACCAACAGTTAGCTTAACACATATCAGTGTCGTCACGTACTTTGATTTGTGTTTGATTACGCGTATTGTGCGATTTTGTTTATTTATTTCCGTTATTTTTATTTATTTCTCGTACGTTTCAAGGTATACCGTGTACTAAAATGAGTAAAAATCTATTTGAAATACCTGATTTTGTGTGTTTGTTTTCCACAACAATTGTTTAAATCCCTAATGTACGTCAATGTGATCAGCTGTTCTCGCGCAGAATTGATGACGTAATTTATGATACCTTATGATGAAGTTAAAATGAACGAGCTCTACCAAATTATTAAATATAACAAAACATTATTAAAATTATACATTATTCGGTTTCTTATTATATTACAAATAAAAATTATGAGAAGTGTGAATTTTCACACATTTCAGGGTTTCGCAGGTATTTAGTAAGTGAATGATGATTATTTGGAATGGCAAAACAAATTTTGTTAAAATATTTTTTTATTAATTTTAATTTTATTAATTGTCGAATTATAAGTTGTCGAATGCCTAATACCATTATTTGGGTTTCTAAATATTTGCAGTATTTTTTTTATATATAGCAAGGTTCATTAATATTTTGAAAATTGCGCCTACGGCTTCCATTGGTTGTTTAAGTCATAAACTCCGCCCCTCTGATTTCGTATACATTCAAACATAGAATTAAATTATAATTTCAACACTTCCCACTGGTTATTAAATTTACGCTTTTATAAATTAAATGTAACATTTGCCAAAATATATCTAGAATTTTGACAAAATAATTTGAACAAAATAAAAATGCAAAAAAAAGCAAAAAATAAAAATTGACGGGATTCGAAATGTAGTTTCAACTCACGAAGCGTCAACGTTACCACTGTACTACGCAGGTGTACTCGTTTACTATGTTAAATAGCGGATTAAATATTTTACATATTTTAGTTAAAAACACAAAAAATGCGTTATTTTCCGAAAACATAATCTGATCAAAAATTCCTGTTATACTATTCCGGTTCACACCAATGTACATTACTTAGAATTTTTTCAGATTTTTAGTTTAAACCATCTGGGCTACAGGGTGTGGGACATTTTTTTTTTTTGCAAAAATCGCATTTAAATAATTTATTTTGTAAAAATAAAATTTTGATCGTTAATCCACGTACTAAGGGCTTTCACTTGATACCCTACTCAGAATTTTAAAAAAATATTTTTTTTTTCGATGAGCTCATATTTGTTTATATTTTTAGGGGGGTTTGTTTTTTAGATGTTTTAGGAGTTCAAATATTGTCCGCTTGGCGTAACTTCATAGTGTTGTTTACAGTGACTGTATAAAGACAGTGTGGCCATACGATGGTCTCATTTTCTATTGGTCGAGCTGAAGTCCGCCATGTTTCTACCAAATTTGTTACAGATTATATATGGTTTACATGTGTTTAGCTTGTGTTTCAACAGATTTAAGTGATATTTTCAAATAATATACGTATATTTAGACGTTTAATAGTGAATATTGTTGTGTTTGTGATGAGTAATGAGTAATGTAGATAATGTAAACTGTGCACATATTTTAAATTGTCACAAATTAAAATTAAAAATAATGAAACGATTTGTTATGTTTAGGTTTAAAATTGAAGGAAAAAAAAAAGGCTAAATGAACATAAAAAAACATTATGCCAGTAAATCAATGGATGGTTTCACAATTATAAGAAGTATTTACTTTCATTAATTTTAATGTTATTCCATACTGATTTCATTTTATTTTTCACCTGACCATAATTTTAGTTGAATAAATGCATAATTGATAATATATACATCAGTTTTCTTTATTAATATATCATTTATACCATGAGTTCAAAAAGAAATTGCATAAGGGTTAGCTATGGAAAATAAAAGTAATGTCAACAGAAAGCTTTAGAATTAATTTACTGTCTGAATTAATTAAATCACTCTTGTTGTCATAAGTTATTTATTGTTACATAAAGCTTGTAGTATACATTATTTTATTTTTCCATAGCCAACTCTTATGTAATTTCTTTTTGAAGTCAGGGTATATAACATGTTCTGCTTATTCTTTTTTAATATGAAAATATCCTATTTTTTTTTTATATAAACATGCGTTTTTCAATACTATTTCGAGATATTTTAAAAAGACACATTTGTGCAAAAAAGAAATTGTATAACACAACAAACACAGGAAATACGACGGGATGTATAATTCACCCCAATTGTAGATTCACCCCTTTAGGGGGTGATAAGAACAAAATCCTGAAATTAGTTTTTCGTAATTTGTATGGGTAATTTTTGTAAGCAAAAAGCAAGTCGATATCTTATTGGTCCTAAGAGATATTAAAGAATCCTTGAAATCACATATTACCCCTTTTCACCCTTTAGGGGTGAAATTTTAAAAAACTGTCAAAACCATTTCGAGATATTATAAAAAGACACCTATGTGCCAAAAAGAAACCTTAGAACTCAACAAACACAGGAAATACGACGGGATGTAAAATTCACCCCGATTGTAGATTCACCCCTTTAGGGGTTGATTAGGGCAAAATCCTGAAATAAGTTTTTCGGCATTTGTATGGGTAATCTTTGTAAGCAAAAACTAAGTTGATATCTTATTGGTCCTAAGAAATATTAAGGAATCCTTGAAATCACATGTCACCCTTTTTCACCCTTTGGGGCTGAAATTTAAAAAAACTGTCAAAACCATTTAGAAATATTTTAAAAATACACCTATGTGCCAAACAGTAATGTCACATCTCAACAAACACAGGAAATACGGCGGGATGTATAATTCGCCCCAATTGTAGATTCACCCCTTTAGGGGTTGATAAGGACAAAATGCTGGAACTAGTTTTTCGGTTTTGTATGGGTATTTTTTGTAAGCAAAAAGCAAGTCGATATCTTATTGGTCCTAAGAGATATTAAAGAATCCTTGAAATCACATATTACCCCTTTTCACCCTTTAGGGGTGAAATTTTAAAAAACTGTCAAAACCATTTCGAGATATTATAAAAAGACACCTATGTGCCAAAAAGAAACCTTATAACTCAACAAACACAGGAAATACGACGGGATGTAAAATTCACCCCGTTTGTAGATTCACCCCTTTAGGGGTTGATTAGGACAAAATCCTGAAATAAGTTTTTCGGCATATGTATGTGTAATCTTTGTAAGCAAAAACTAAGTCGATATCCCATCGACCCGAAGAGATATTAAAGAATCCGTGATAACCCAATACAAACCTGGAATAAACATGGCGGCTACAGTTCATATGGCCACACTGTCTTTATACAGTCACTGTAGTGTTGTTGAGCCCAATTGTCCCCCGTTTTAAAAATAAATTTTAACTGTCGCATTCACTTGTATTTGATATTTGACCGCATTGCTTCTAACCTTTTTATATATCACAACTTTTCAAATGCCAAGATTGTGACTCTGTCACAAACTGACTTCAAAGTTATACTTGACAGTTTTCCCACTGACAAATATTAGTTCTGCAGACGGAGAGTTGATTTTATCTGTATTTTATATTTGTGATTTTACACAGGCTGTTCCAAACGATTAGACGGAACTAACTGGAATTTTGATTTTTGTAATTTGTCATTAGCTATTTTTTTATATATTGAAGTTGGCTTTTTCTGAGCAAAATGATTCAAAAGTTTCAATCAATCTGTAAAAATTACTAGATTTGAAAATCTAGTTCCGCCTAATCGTTTGGAATAGACATTATTTTTATGTGCCCGAGTATATTGTATGGGAAGTACTTACGAGGGAAAGTTATACATGTCGAGTACCGTTTTGACATGTTGAAAATTGCTCTTTGAACGAATGTATTGGATTGGCTTTTTAAATCAGATTAATATATTTTTCATATTTTATAAATTACCTTTAGTTATTTGAGGATTACCACATTTTAATAAATAAATTCACTACTATTGTCGTTATATATATATAAACAAGCAATTTAATGTTTTAATATTAATGACAGATTTCAGTTTTTTACTTAGACTTCATTACCATAGAAACATGTACTGCCAAATATTAATTATATTATTAATATAAGCTGTTCACTTTTATAAGAACAAACTAAGAGGGAATTTTGTTTTCAATAGTTTGCACCTTTGAAACTGTATGTCATGTTGGTATTAAAAAATGTCACTTTTTTAAAATGTCGATCCATTTGACATATGTCATAATGAAAAATTATATCTTAATTATAATGATCATAACCTTATCAACCTAAAGTCGGTTTTACAGCGTAAGGAATATTTTTAATTGACATTTAAAGTCAGTAACACACCATAAAAGTAACCAAAATAACCAGATCTAGTGTGTTCTTACAAAAGTGAATTGCTTATATAAGCAGTTCACTTTTGTAAGAACAAACTAAGAGGGAATTTTGTTTTCAATAGTTTGCACCTTTGAAGCTGTATGTCATGTTGGTATTAAAAAATGTCATTTTTTTTAAATGTCGATCCATTTGACATATGTCATAATGAAAAATGATATCTTAATTATTGGATACAACAATGCCCGATGGCGGCGCTACAAGCGCTATGAACAGCGGATTGAAACGAGTAATGTGAAAGTTGTCCATATTTGTTTACATGTTAAATCATCGATTTGCAATGGATAATAAACAGCTATCCTTATTAAATCATTTTAATTTTTTAAGTGCAACACCTTCTTATAGGTGTGTAGTTGAAGGAGAAGAGTTGTTAAACGCCGGACATCTTGTCTTGTGCGGAATTTTGGACAAAAATGATGAGCATGTCGACATATGTGGGTTATGTTTACAAACAAGCAGTTTGAGATCACCACCTCACGAAGTCACTGGGAAATTAAAATTTAGTATGATGTTGAAGTTTTAAATATGTCCTGTACCTGTAAAGCAGGAACTACATGCAAACACTATTATTTTGTACCAGGTGGTTAACAAACCAAAATGAAAGAAGCTAAGATCAGGGCATTGATTGATTGTAATATTTGTATTTCTTTTTTTTTTTGTGTGGTTTCTGTTGGTTTTTCTTTTTGTTCCAGAAACAATATATTGTGTATGGAAATATTAACCAGCACAGATTTAAAATGCCTGTGGTCTACTTTTAAAAACCTGTCTTACAACAGTATGAACTGCAACCTCTGTTAGAAACTCCTTGCCTAAATAAATTGATTAAAAACAAAAGCAGGCACTGAAGGTTTAGTGAAAATGTATTAGAAAAGCTGCGTACAGAATTTAAGACTGCTTGCCCTAATTCTGCATTAAAATTACACGTGTAGATATTTAATTATGTTCGAGAAGGATTTTTATAATTTAGTGTTTGTTTTTTATTTAATTTGTTTAATAAATACTAGTTTGTTATTATCTCTTCCACAACACCAAATTTATTAACAATTCACAAATTGTTTCTCATTTGGGAAATAGTGGAAGTAAATATTTTTGTTACTTCCTTTTCTAGAGTGACAGCCAAACACACACAAATTTGTGTTATAATAACTCATTATAACATAAAGTAATATAAAAAAGAATAATAATTGCTATCAAAAGTTAATATAACAAACAAACTGCAACACTAACGTTTAAAAGCAACACAAACTACACGAGAAAACACATGTAAACCAGATGTACACAATAAATTATTACTCGTTTCGCCTAGTTCAGTTTTTATCCGCTTAGCGTCACTTCATAGCGCTGTTGAGCCCAATAGTGATCATAACCTTATCAACCTAAAGTCGGTTTTACAGCGTAAGGAATATTTTTAATTGACATTTAAAGTCAGTAACACACTATAAAATTAACCAAAATAACCAGATCTAGTGTGTTCTTACTAAAGTGAACTGCTTATACTCCTATTATAAGCTGTTCACTTTTGTAAGAACAAACTAAGAGGGAATTTTGTTTTCAATAGTTTGCACCTTTGAAGCTGTAAGTCATGTTGGTATTAAAAAATGTCACTTTTGACATATGTCATAATGAAAAATCATATTTTAATTATAATCTGTTTTGATGTATTGTTTTGATTATTTCAGAAAATATTTTCCTGAAACACATGGTCGTGATCCAAGTGAAATAGCACTTCTTTGTGGGGATGGATTTTCATCTAAACCTTTGACTGCCACCATTTTGCCTTCACATAGTGCAGACACTGTACCAGTTACATGTGAGAAAACTGTCTGAAATTTTTACTGACATGTTTTTTTATAAGATTTATGTATTTTTATAAGAAAATATTAAATATTAAATATTTTGTTCTTGTTATTTAATGATTTTCTTCTTTTTTATCTTTTATATCAAGTTTGTGTGTATTTCTTTACCATATTTTTTAGAAATCGCATAAGTGTATTTCAAAATACATATATAAACCAGGGCTTCGAACCGTTATTTTTTTCGTTTCGGTTTTTGTTCCGGTTCAATTAAAAAAATAAATATTGGTTCGGTCCCGTTTTTCGTTCCGGCAAAAATAACGGTTTTTTACGGTTTTCGGTTCAGTTCCGAGTGATAAATTTTTAAATGCTTTTATTTGTATTAGAAATTTATTTTCTACTATAATTTAGAAGAACATTTTATTTCTTATTTTGTAATAATCATACCAAGGCCGCTGCCAGGGGGAGTTCTGGGCGTTCAAGCACCTTTGTAATTCCAATATTTCGTAGTTATGTTCTTGGAAGAGCTTATTCACTATTCAATCCACTTCATTGACTGTAAGAGTTCATATACACACCAGTTTTTCCAGTGAAAGACCGGAAATACCTTCCTAAAATGTTTATTATCTATTATCGTTTTCCTAATTTTACTAATTCTGTTGTCCTAGATCTTTACAAATTAAACGCAAGAGTTCATATACACACCAGTTTTGCCAGTGAAAGACCGGAAATCCCTTCGCAAAATGTTTATTATCTATTATCGTTTTCCCAATTTTCGTAATTCTGCTGTCCTAGATTTTTACTAACTTAACCTAACCTAATTACCTAGTTTTTAAGTACACAGTACTTTATTTTTCCCCACATTAGTCCATTAAAAATAGTGTAATAATTAGGGTGACCATTTTCTTAAGAAGGCAATACGGGACGGAGCAAAAAAAAGGTCCTCATCTCCCAAATCCAAGTGAAGAGCAAAAAAAAAGGTTCTCACCTCCCAAATCCATAATGCAGGACGTATCTTAATGCGGGACAAAATGTTAAAATGCGGGACGAATAGTCACCCTAGTAATAATCTCCAATAAATATGATCAATTAAGTCAGGTTTAGTTAATAAAAAATCTAGGACAGCAGAATTAGGCAAACGATAATAGATAATAAATATTTTGCGAAGAGATCTAAGTCCTTATTCGGGGATTTTCGCTCTTTCACTGGCAGAACTAGTGTGTATATAACTCTTGCTTTATGCACCTGCATCTCGTAATACGTACGCTTGTCCCTAGATGGAAGCACGTGAGTTCTTTTTTCAATAATTGTCTTTAACATATATTTAGAATCTAAATTTTAGATTATAAAAATTAAAAACAACTGTTATTATGCTCAGTTTATTAAGCTAACAATTAAAATTGTTTAATTTCTTTAAATCGAATTTTCAGTCATGCAAAAAATTCTTTTCCGAATCACAGAGTTGCACTGCATATGATTTGCTTACCGGTGCTTAAAAACTATGTGATTTATCATTTTGGAGATAATACTATCATATAAATTAGGATTTTGATTTAATTTTAATTTAAAGTGAATAAATTTAGTTAAGCTTTAGTTTTGGTGGCTACTCTCTAGAACAATGGTAAGTGTTTTATAATTAATAGTCAATAATTTTAATATTGTATTGTTTTGTTATTACTCGTGCATTATGACTAGATTTCGAACATACTTACGATTTGAAGTTGATTCAACACGTTTCCATTGACGTACGTGTTAAATATAAAATTGATATCTTCTAAATTCTTAAAAATGTAAAATAAACGAATGAAAGTCATCTGAACAACAGTAATGTCTATAAATAATGACATAAAAGGAAATAATTCAATTTTACTAATTAGGTCCACCCAATTGTAGACATAGTTATTTATTTAGACCAGTCGTTCTCAGACCTTCTAGATGACTCAGAATTTTTTAGTTTATATCCGTCTTTATTCTATGAAGTTCGCGGCATCCCTTTAATATACAGACGGTACACTAAGGTGCCGCGGCACACAGGTTATGAACCACTGGTTTAGACGATTGCACCACAATCATTATCACAGTTTTAAGGAGGTTAAACTCAAACTCTAAAATTGTTAAACAATTGTTTTTGTTAACACTGTGTTTAACAAAATATTTAATTAAACACGGTATACTGCAGTTTTTAAGAGATGTCCAATCAGGGTTATAATGACTGATATTATTATTAACGTACTGATGTGTTTCTATATCACTCACTTTGGCAGCTTACAAGTGCGCAGTTTGTCAATCAGTTGTGTTCATTGTTTAAGTATAGCTACGACAAACGTGTACATTTACTTTTCGTGCTTGTGAAAATTCACCGTGTGTGTTTGTCTTAAAGTATTACAGCATACATTCAGTAAATGACCTTTGACGGACTTTTCTTAGAAACTGAAATGTAGAATATAGAATGTTTTGAACATATTTCTTAAAAATAATAATCCAAAAAACAAAACGGTAAATCAATCAAAATAATCTGTGTTATCAAATATTCGATTAAATTCTTACTTTATCTTAAACAAATTGTATTTTTTCTATTGTTGCAGGATATAACGTAATCGTAAAAATGTTCGGTATTTCTTTATCTTTAGGTACGGTAAACTAGCTTTGACCAACTTGCAGCACTCGGGGCGTGATAAGCGAGTTATCCCCCCCCCCCCCCGCCCTACAAACACAAAAAAAGACGGAACTCTAAAGACAATTGTTTTTCTAAAAATAATAGGAATAAGTTGGTATCTTAAAAACATGGTTTTCGACGGCTTCAAAAGCTTCTTGAGGTAATGAAAATCGCTGTTCACGCATTTTTTGTTTGACATTGGGGAACAAAAAAATGTCGTTAGGGAATAAATCAGGTGAATACGGGCAATGAGACATTAATTCGATGTTTTTCTCCTTCAAATAATCAATTGTTTGACGTGCTGTGTGGGAGCTTGCATTGTCATGATGAAGAATGATGCGATATTTTTAGTTGTTTTTCCTGATTTTGTCGATGACTTCTGGCAAACAAATTGTTGTATACCATTCAGCATTGACTGTTCTCCGATCCTCTAAAGGAATGGTTGCCACATGTCCAGTACAACCGAAAAAACAAGCGATTATTTTCTTGGAAGTGCTTCGTGAACGAACAATTTTTGAGGGTTTCGGTTCATCTTGGAAGATCCAAACAGTGGATTGTTGCTTAGTTTCGGTTCATATGAATAAATCCAAGTTTCGTCACCTGTAACGATGTTGTATACGGATTTTGCAGTGCCTAGGTTGATTTTTTGAGCATTCCCTTACACCGATCAACACGAGCCTGTTTTTGAGCTCAAATTATGCGGAATCCATCGGGAACAGATCTTTTTCACAGATAAAAAATGTTCATGCAAAATCGAATGTATTGCAATCTGCGATATGCCAAAGGATGCCTCTATGCCACGGTAAGTCACATGCCGATCTTCTTTAATCATCGATGGTTTTTTGAATCACAACCGATTTTGGTCGATCTTCACGAAATTCATCATTGACAGACGCACGACCACGACGAAATTCTGCAAACCAATTGTAAACAGTCTTTTCTGATGGTGCTTCATTACCAAAAGTTGAACGAAGCGAATCTATGCATTGTTGTTGTGTTCGGCCTTTACTAAAATCGTAAAAAAAACATCCAACGAAAACGTTCACTAGTAATATAATTTTTTTCACAAACTTGTTCTTCCTGCACACTCACTGTCAATAAACTACTAGGCCAATTTGTAAGCTGTCACTGATTTCATAATAACTAATGTCAAATTTTACGAATATAGTAACGACACATTTCAATATTGCCATCTAGTGGTCGTTTGTAAAAACATAAAATGTAACCCTCGTAGTGATTTGTTTTATTTGTTACAGAATGGAACAACAGAAAACAGTGAAAAACGACCAGGTTGGACAATATGGATTATAGTTGTAGCTTTATCCTCAACTATAGGAGGATCTATACCAGTTGGTTATAATATGGGTGTAGTGAATGTGCCGGCAAAAGTACGTCGTTATTTGATCACAAACTTTAAGCCTTCCATTTAAAATATTTTAATAGAGCATTTCATATATGATTCAACATTACAATTGACGTGTTTTATCCAGTGATGGCATCCTAAATTTTCAGGAAGCGGTTCTATAAAGTTATGTGATATCTAGGAACCTATTCTGTATTTTTAAGTGTGAAAACAAATCACTTACTTCCATTTATTTAATATAAGGAAAAAATTTTAAGAGCGTATTATTAATAACCTATAAAATAAATATTACATTTACAACACTGCAGGGCACGGCGCACGATTCAAAACTGAAGTCAGAGTAATTAATTTATTTTTAACAATTCTAACAACCGGTTCCCTAAGGTTTCAATAATTTTAAGAAAAGGTTCGCGCGAACCCGTTCGAACTGGTAGGATGCCATCACTGGTTTTATCCAAAGGGACTAATAAAAAACCGTAAACGTTTAGCAGATAAAAACTCGTTAACTGCGCATTAACTATTGTTATTATTATTATTTTAAATTATTACGGCTACGCAAAACACATTCTTGTATTGAGAACTGACACGCTCGGATACGCAGTCTGGTGGTCAAATATTGTACTACGCGACTGTAGTACTGTTTGAAATTATTACATATGTTCTAGTGTTTTTTGTTAGAACGTCGACAGATACATTTTCATAAAATAAAAATGTACTGTGCTTAAATTAACCTGTTCCCTGTTAGCATATTTACAGCTGAATACTAGACAATTCAGCCATACTTGCCTTGTATTACAGCGCCGCCAACGGTAATGTCACTTCTCAATCGCGATTCAAGATTCGTCATGTGAAACTACTTCTAACTCTTATTGTTATTATTATTATTTTATATGATACATTACTAAATATTTATTTTTTGCAGATAATACAAGATTATTGCAATAAAAGTGTGTACAATCATTATAATTCTGCATTAAGTGAAGATGGTTTGAATATATTATGGTCGACAATAGTATCAATATTTTTGATTGGTGGTGTAACCGGATCACTTTCCGGTTCATATTTAGCGGATAAGTTCGGTAGAAAAGGTGCCTATATTATAAGCACAGTTTTAAACATAATCGCTGGAATTCTATTTTTCATTTGCAAATATGTTGACTCATTTGAAATTCTACTTATTGGCAGATTATTGGCAGGATTGGCTGGTGGTAAGCATATCATTTATTAAATATTGTTTGGGAGAAATTATCATTTAATTTAATTTTTAATCAAATAATCAGTTCTGACGTCAGTATTTCAATTTAATTACTTATACAACATCGTTGTACAGTAATGCTGTGTTAACGAATGTTTTGATTGGTTTCGAATGACAAAATTGATATCAAGAACGCTGGATGGCAATAGTCAAAGAAGGTCAGGAATGCACTGTGCGCATAAATCGGGGTCACCTATTTACTTGAAATCTAATAGCCTGTGATACACGGGCGAACTTTTTAGCGGAACTCCCTCGGTCTGCGACGCAACTGATCCGTAGGGCCTGGTTTGAGAACCATTGTATTAGATCAGGGATTTCCAACGGGGTCCAGGTGGACCCCTTGGGGATCTATAGAAGTTTAGAAAGGGTCTATAATATTCCAGGGGTCTATTATTAAATCAGTGCGCATTCAGAATTGGGCCAGAGCCAGCCTCGGTTCCTAAACCTAAAAAGAATTATGCAAAGTAATGATGAACTTTATAATAATTTACTTCTTCATGCAGAAGTTCGTTGGTTGTCGAAAGGCAATTGTTTGCACCGTTTCACTGAAATCTTTAATTCTGTAATTGAGTTCTTTTTGGAAATTGATAAACCTACGGTAACAAAATTAATTGAATCAAAAAAGCATATATTTTATTTAGCAGATATATTTTCTTTATTTAATACTATGCAAAATAAATTACAAGGAAAAAACGTGAATCTCATTCAAACTCGAACAAATATATTTGGGTTTCGTTCCAAAATTGATTTGTTTATTTCCACTTTAAATCGAAATGATTTTCGATACTTTGAACATTTGATGCAAATTTCTGTTGTTGAAAAAGATATGATTAATGTTGATGACATTCAAATCTACACTGACCACTTGAAACAATTAAAAGAAGATAGCAATGCCCGTTATAAAGATTTGGAAAGTTTAGATATCCCGTCTAGGATTATAAAACCATTTGAATGCGACACAAGCAATATTGATTTTTCGCTACAAGAAGCATTGATTGAATTGAAGGAGAATTTGGATCAAATTTCAAACAAGTTGTTATGCCAAATTTTGGAATTGTAAAAATATTCGCAAAAAATACGTCAAATTAATTCATATCACCGAACCATTATTTTTAGTTTTTCCTAGTTTTTACTTGGTTGCGGCAGGATTTATTCACGTTAACAATTTATTAAGAAAAACTAGAAATCTATTAAATATTACAGAACGCTGTGATTTACGATTATTATTAACTAATTTTACACCTAACATAAAAAGTATTATGGAAAAGCATCACCCACAACCATCGCATTAAATTTAAAAAAATATATATATTATAATAAGTTACATATTACAGTAAAATTGAAAAATTGTTTAATAAAATATGTATATTTATATTTCTTATGTTAGTAACTGGATTGTCTTTACAACTTCAACTTGATACATGGCGCTACATATATGCAATATATTAAAAATAATCACGGGGTCTATTGAAAAAAAAAGTTGCTAAGGGGGTCTAAGTAGAAAAAAGGTTGGGAATCCGTGTATTAGATAGATAAAAATTCGCTGCAAATGGTGATTTATGAATTGTTTATAACTTTATTTCGTAAGTAAGTAAATTAATAAAACTTTGTGGGTATACTAATCTTCATTTTTTTCGTCTCATATTGGCTTCTTAACCCGTTCATCTTAACAATTTTCATATTTCAAATTATAGGCAAATTTTAGAATATCTGCTTCAGGCGCCAAAATAACAACACATAGCACAGATCATAATTTTAGTTATCGAGAAATGTATTATCTCGAAATTGTAAATATAAACTAATAAATAAATTATAGGACTTTTTCTAGAACTTTGTAAATATCTAGGGTTACCAAATGTCTCTCGTGGCAGAGTAGGATATTTCAACTAAAAATAGTAGTTTAGTAGGACACAGTAGGACAATTTTTAAATTTTTATTATGCTACGAAATATATAGGTACCTAATTAAGTTCAAATCCCATAACAAGGTCATTTTTTCATAGTAAGGCATTTTTTTCATAATGAGGCCTTTTTTAAAATTTGTTTAATAATATTATAAAAACATTTTATTATAGATTATATATTATTAAACAAATTTTCAAAAAGGCCTCATTATGAATAAAGGCCTTATTATGGGATCCAGCATAACATATAATTAACAAGAAACAGTCAATAAATAATAAGTAATACTACTATTATGAAAATTAAATTATATGTTTATTAGTTCACATCTTTCTTTATATTTAACCAAATCACATTTTAGAAATAAAAATATAAAATAAATCATAAGAAATTATTTTAAATTTTCTTTGTATATAATTAATAAGAAACAACCAATAAATAATTAACAATCAAGTTTAAATATATATGGTAATAAAAAATATAATTAGATATATTTATTGGTTGACGTTCACATTTTCTTTTTTTTTTTTTAATAAAATCATATTTTTTAGATGTACCTGCTTTTTTTAATAAAGCTTTATCCTTAATGACATCATAGAAATTTAGTCAAAACGTTATGCCTCGATCGCGTTCATCGGCAAACGTCGACTCAGCGGTAAAGGTGTCTTCAAAAGTAAAAATATTATAAAGTAGGACATTTCCGATATTTTTTAACAGTAGGTAGGACGAAGGACAAGGAGGTAAATTGTAGGACATGTCCTACTAAAGTAGGACGGTTGGTAATCCTATAAATATCCATCGTATTTCGAATGTCTCAAATCATTATTATCATATATTAATTTTAATACTTCTTTCAGGTTTAATAACATGCGTTATTCCAATGTACCTGACAGAGTTAGCTCCTTTGCGTTTAAGAGGAGCAATGGGAGTGTTTTGTCCTTTTGGTATAACTTTTGGAATATTTGTAGCAGAAGTAATGAGTCTTCGAGAAATTTTAGGCAAGTAATAATTATTGACATTAAAACTACAGTACTACTGATGAGGAGTGTATGGCACTCAAAATGTTCATTTATAGTGCAATTCTGGGCAAATCTGTAAGTTTACAGACAGAATCTTTAAGAAACTGTCCATAACAACACATAAACCAACTACTTAGATACGATTGTCTGTAGCTTACAGATTTGACCAGAATTGCCTTATTAGTTTTATTTATTAAAGTGTTTTTCAATTACAGGTACCGAAGATACTTGGCAAGAACTTTTAGGCTTTTCTCTTTTGTTAGTTTTTATTTGTTCTTTTGCTTTACCATTTATTCACGAAAGTCCAAAATATTTATATGTTGTTAAAAAACAACATGCAGCGGCCTTGGAAGGTAATGTACTATTTTATTTATATTAATTAATAAAAATTGGAGGCTACATGAGGGGTGTTTGGACTATACCAAGGGTCGGCAAACTTTAGAGGTTAAAGAGCCAAATTCACCTTTTACGGCATTTGGAAACATTTTAAAGAGCCATAATTTTGTTTTAATACTTGAATTTTTTTAGCATCATTTAATGAGTAGTGCATAAATATGTTTTATTTTAGTCATTGGTATTACCGATATTATGCAGCGTAAAAATGCATGAAAATAAAATGAACTTTTACGTGAATATTTTCTAAATTTTATTCCTTGTCAACTTAATTTGAAGAGCCACACGAATATCCTTAAAGAGCCGCGGTTTGCCAACCCCCGGACTATACTGAGTTATAAAAGAAGCGAAAAAGACTTATTATGAAAACTTAATTATAAATTCGAGCAATAAGTCCAAAACAATGTGGAGAGTTATAAGGAAAGAAAGTGGCAGTAGGGTAGATTCTAATTTATGCACTAATGCTGACAGCTTACCAATTAAACTTGTACTTTTCAAACATTGGTGATGAAATTACTAAAAAAAATAGATAATATATATATATATATATATATATATATATATATATATATATATATTCTTTATTTCTCCCTAGGCCTTGCGGCGTTCAGGGTATTAGCCATTACAAATAGAAATAAATAAATAAAATAACCAAAACAATCCAAATTACATAACGTACAATACAGTACAATTTAATTTACAATATATTACATTTTCTCATTTCTTTCTTCTTGCTCCAGTGTCCCTCTCTTTCTTCCTATTGTCATTCTGGTTTCCCTGTCCGATCTCCTTCCTTCTTGCTTCCAGTTCTCTCGCCCATCTTTAATTTATTTTATTCCATTCTCTTCCCTTTCAACCGTTTCTTCACCCCTCCTCCTATCTCCCTTAATTAGTAATTTAGTTAGTAATCAGTACTCTATTTATCTTTCTTCTGTTGATTCAAATGAAGTTAAGGATTTAATAAAAAATGTAAAGAATTCTAGTAGCTCAGATTCATGCGGATGGACAACAAATATACTTAAAATCTCTGCAGACTATATAACGGACCCCATAATAGATATAATTAATATAATATTCACAACAGGGTCTTTCCCAGCATGTCGCAAACGCTCCAAAGTTATACCGATCTACAAAAATGGTGACCCGAACAATCCGTCCAACTACAGGCCAATAAGTTTAACCCCCATTATTTCGAAGGTAGTAAAGAGGGCTATTTATAACAGATTTTCAAATTTTTTAACAACACATAATATACTATCAGCAGAACAATTTGGTTTCGTCCAACACTATCAACATGTAAAGCTGCGGTGTCCTTGATCAACGACATTGTCGATAGCCTGGAGACAGGTGAATGTGTGTTAGCATCTTTTACTGATCTTTCCAAAGCTTTTGACTGTGTATCGCACGCAATATTGATAAGTAAACTTTATCAATATGGGATCAGGGGCACTGTTCTTCAGCTGATTGGGAGCTATTTAACTGATCGTGAACAATCTGTTTATCACAAGAATTCACACTCTCCTGTAGCCAAAATCAACGTAGGAGTTGGGCAGGGTTCGATACTGGGCCCCTTACTGTTCATATTGTACATCAATGATCTTCCCTCACATGCACTGTCTAACACAGTTATGTTTGCGGATGATACAACATTTATCAATACAGGGCCTGATTTTGAACATACCAAAACTAATATGGAAAATAATACCAAGTTAGTTCAGAATTGATTTGCAGCTAACAAATTATATCTTAACACTGACAAAACAAAAAATATGCTATTTACATTTAACAGGCGCGTTAATGAATGTTACGAGGGTTTCAGCAATCAAGCCAAATTTCTTGGCTTTATCCTGGATAACAAACTTAACTGGCAGCTACAAATAAATAGTATTGCCACAAATATTAATAAATACAACTTTTTGTTATATAAGCTATCCAAGATAACAACATATTTAACAATGAAAATAGCATATTTTTCCTACATTCAATCAACTCTGTCTTATGGTATTATTTTGTGGGGAAACTCGGTTGAGACCTTGAGATTATTCAGGCTGCACAAGAGATGTATTAGGATTTTAAGCGGTGTCAAATGGAGTACACCTTATAAAGAACTGTTCATACAGCATGGTATTTTAACTTTTCCAGCACTTTACATATACCATATCCTAATTTACATAAAAGAAAATTCTTCATCTTTAAAAACGAATAGTTCTTTTCATGGTTACTCCACTCGCAATAGAACTTATTTTAGAATACCCTTTTCAAGATATGACGTAAGAAACCAGCCCAATATAATAGGAACTAAGTTTTTGAACAAGCTTCCAGATACTATCAGAAACTTATAAATTAAACAATTTAAAAAAAAAAATGAAAAAAAAAAATAAAATTGTAATATATCACTATATAAGACGCATGATATTTTAATTTCTTATTTTTGTACTTGTTTATTGATATGTTTAACTTTAACGACTCCAAAAATGTACATTACATTCACTGGAATAAAGATTATTATTATGGGTTTTGTCAGGTTTTGACAAGCGTCCACTAATCTCAAACTTCAGCAACCTTTTGAGCCGCGTCATACTAGAGACTAGTGGAGCTAAATACACACGACTGCATCCCAAACCCTGGCGATATGCAGCCGCGGAAATTACGCTAGATCCAGTGCCCGCACAATGCGGAGTGACCCGAGCAGCACTGCTTTCTGCATCCTGCAGATCAAAGAGTTGGCAGAAGATCTACAGACGGGAATGGACTCGATTTCCCTTCGATAGGAGGCTTTCATGCCACCCAAAACACCAACTATCAGGACTACAAGCTTAACTTTATACCCGGGATACAGCTTTCTAAGCTCGGACAAGAGGTCCATATACTTGGACCTCTTTTCCTCCTCCTTGAGAGAGATATTCTTCTCAGCTGGACTTGAGAATTCGATCACAAACATCTGTTTGGAGATTATTATTATTATTATTATTAGTTACTTCGAAATAAAAGATTTTTTTTTACCAAAATACGACTGATTTTTCAACGTAGTAAATCACATTGCAAATATATATATATTTTTTTGCTCATTAGGTTTGTTTTCGACATAATTTTTTTGTGCATTGGATCACCAAGACAGTAAGTTTTAATTTTATGGATCACGAGCATAAAATTTGGAAAACACTGGTCTAGTTAAATATTTACAATATAACACAAATTTGTAATAAGTAAAAGACTCTTTTTAAATAAATTAAATAACCATTTTGTAATTTATATAGTACAACAATACTGAATCTTAGGTCCCAGACCGTTGTGACATAGTGAAATTCGTAGAAAAGAGAATAATTTAATTCAGTTTTTACTTTTTACTTTTATTTATTATTTACCTTTAATAGAATTTATTTTAGTTATTACTGATAATGTAAATATATTTTGTTTCGTCATTTTTAGTTTTGGTGCAAATACGCGGAGTACCAATTTCATCTTTGACAGAAGAAATAAAAGATTTGCAAAATCAAGAGAACAGTGCAGACATAGAAAGTTCATGGAATTTATCAACTGTTATTAAAGATCGTCGATTATTATTACCATTATTGCTCATGTGTTCTATGCAAGCAGGTCAACAGTTCAATGGCATTAACGCTGTAAGTACAATTTATTTAGGATTGGATCTCAAAAGCAACAAAAAAACTAGGAAGGAGTTAAACAAGTAATAGAACTCATGTGGAGATACTGAGATAGTGGAATTCAGTACAATGACTGAGTGATTATACACACACCGGCAAATTTAAAGGAACAGATTGAAAATTATGATTTTTTTTTTCAATTTTATTATTTTGTAGCCTATATCTAGATAGCTTTGAATGATCTACTAAACAATGAACGAAGATTGCTTAGTAGAGCAATAATTGCGAAGATACCCCGATTATTTCAGTTTGGTTTTTACTATTCAATACATTTAATTTCTCTTCTTAGCTGTATATTAAGTGTGTAAATTAATCTGTATTAATTTTGTTTTAGGTATTCTATTATTCCGTTTCCATTTTCACGAACGCTGGTCTAAGTGAGCAAGAAAGTCAATTAGCTACAATAGGGGCAGGAGCAGTTAACAGTTTTATGGCTGTCGTAGCAATATACCTAATGTCAATTTGCAACCGTAGAAGTATTTTATTGTTTAGTAGTTTGAGTGCCTCCATCTTCCTCATCGTTTTAGGATTATCAATAACTTTTATTGTAAGTTGTTATATATTTGTACAGAGCGATCATTAAATCCTGACCGTTACATAATGGTAAACAATGGGTTTTAAAATATCAAAACTGTATTTTAATTCACAGCTGAAAATCCCAATTTAACAAAGAACCAATCAGATTACTTCGTTGGTCCTATCTCACCCGATGAATGTGTTTCTAATTTAAATATTTCCTATCAACTCATTGCCGTGTAGAGAAAAATCATTGACGTCATATAAATAGACACAGCATGCTCTATGCATGCTAAGCCAAGACCCTGCGTAGACGAAAGGGGGATTTGCCCCGAGGAATATAACAAGTTGCCTAATTTACATTTATTTTATTCAGCTATTGCTAAGAAAAACGCCGACGCCGTATTGTGTTTATGATTGTTTTGTTGTGTTATTTTTTCTATTTTACTATTTTACCTTTTCGTCATACTTCAACTTTTAATAATATTGCCGTAAATTGCATTTTAAGAATTGCGAATTGTATTTCAACTAGGTAGTATTTTAAATACTAAAAAGTAATATTTAATTAAAATGTTACATATAATTTCTCCTTTAAAAAAAGTATTTGTATTCAGTACTTCGAATAGATCATAAAAATATTTTACCCAGCATTGATTATAGATATACATCTTTATAATTTGTCAGATAAATATTTATTTATCATGGAATAAATGATGTAATATATGCCCGTTTTAAATTTAGAAAGTGTCTGAAGCATTGCTACACAATATGATCGAGAAAAAAAGGTGTCTAGATAGACATGGACTTCATTTATTTTTATATTAACATAATTGTCCACTTAACATTTTAAATTCAGGACCTACTAATTTTTTTTTTTGATCATGTTGTATTTTAAATGTATGTAATTTAGAAACCTACTAATTATCTTAAATATATACTAATAAATTCAGGTTAATTTAATATTATTTATGAAATTTATTTGATTAAAATTTTCAGTTTACAGTATTAAAAGAAATATATTTTTACTTTCAATTCTTATAGGCAAAACATTGATGTATGCAAACTGTACAACTCCTCGGGGCAACTCCCGTTTCCCCGCCTAAGGAGGTGTTGGCTTCATAACAACTCGTCCTCGTTCAGTATCTATGTTATACTACCTCATTGAGAAAAATAGTGCTCATTTAATAATCAATTCGTATAAGGTAACAAAAATAGAATGTACGCCTATGTGTACATGTCCTTGGAAATATGTTTGATAACTAAATGTTTATGTCAAGTATTGCATAACGTTCAAGAAATAATGATCGCACAATATATATAATGATGAAAGAAAGTTGATGAGCACTTATATATATTTTTAAGAAATATCGAAATAATCAAATTGCAAACACAGTCCATTAATTTTGTTCTTCAGTGAAATACATATCTAAAAACAATATTCTATTTTCAGAATTCAGTTTCATGGATGCCTTATATTTGCATTGCAGCTTGTTTATGCTACGTTTTATTTTATCAAATGGGATTGGGACCAATTCCGTATTTCATTGGTTCTGAATTATTTGAGACAGGGCCTCGTTCAAGTGCAATGGCATTGGGAAGTATGGCTAATTGGGGTGGAAATTTCATCATTGGCATGACTTTTCCAACTATGCAAAGCTACATTGGTGAATATTCCTTTTATGTGTTTGCAGCTATTACATTCCTGCTCATATTATTTCTAAGGTAGGTAAAATTAGGTTGTAGATGTAATGTGCTTTGACTGCTCAGGAACTGCTAATAGAGAAGGCATAAATCGAATTTTGCGTAACCTGAGGGATTAACAAAGACTACATAACATCTGTTTCAAACTAAAGTCGACATGTACAAAGAGCTCAGAGGAATCGATCTTAGTGATTTGATTGAGACTGAATGACGTTTATTACCGTAGGTGACCTAAATTACCAACTGAAAACACGTTTTATGCGCATGTCGACTTTAGTTTGGGACAAAATATCCGTATTTATATATCTTTCTTTGTTAATTTCTCTGGTTGCGATATTTTACATGAGTATGAATGCGCGATGTCCTCTCTGTTAGTGGTTCCACTGAGTTTGACTGCCATCGTAGTTGGGTCATGCGTCTTTATCCAACATAAAAAAAAAATCACTTACACTTCGATTATCTAATGTAATCCAGTCAAGGTCATATTATGTAGAGTACTTTCAAGTTAACTTCATCAGAGGCCCATGTTACCGACTCAGCTGCGTAGAAACAAAATTTCGTCCATTACGACCAAAACATATATATAGATGTGATATTCGAACAATGCTTTCCACGTGGCGGGTCTGGGAACGATCCCCGCTGAAGATAAACATTTATTTTATAATTAAAAATGTGTTCTCTATACAGTAATACCCCGTTACTCGACTGCCTCTTAGCTCGACGTTTTCGCCACTCGACGTAAATGTCGAGAGTGAGAGTCGACGGAAGCATCGCTATCCGACGCGTGATCGAGTTCCGATCACGTGATACATATTTTGGTAAACAAAGCAAAATGAACGCATGGCCAGCAGTTCGCGCCTAGATATCTTGACGACAACTCAGATTTGCAACGGTTGATTACACGGATGTACACATTTAAAAATAAGATTGACGTGCAACGGTTGTTTACATAGATGTACACATTTAAAAACTAGATTGACGTGCAACGGTTGGTTACATAGATGTACACATTTAAAAATAAGATTGACGTGCAACGGCTGGTTACATGGATGTACACATTTAAAAACTAGATTGACGTGCAACGGTTGGTTACATAGATGTACACATTTAAAAATAAGATTGACGTGCAACGGCTGGTTACATGGATGTACACATTTAAAAATTAGATTGACGTGCAACGGCTGGTTACACGGATATACACAAATAAAAATTAGATTGACGTGCAAAGGTTGGTTACATGGATGTACACATTTAAAAATTATATTGACGTGCAACGGTTGGTTACACGGATGTACACATTTAAAAATTAGATTGACGTGCAAAGGTTGGTTACATGGATGTACACATTTAAAAATTATATTGACGTGCAACGGTTGGTTACATGGATGTACTAATTTAAAAATTAGATTGACGTGCAACGGTTGGTTACATGGATGTACACATTTAAAAATAAGATTGACGTGCAACGGCTGGTTACATGGATGTACACATTTAAAAATTAGATTGACGTGCAACGGCTGGTTACACGGATATACACAAATAAAAATTAGATTGACGTGCAACGGTTGGTTACATGGATGAACACATTTAAAATTTAGATCAACGTGCCACGGTTGGTTACATGGATGTACACATTTAAAAATTTGACTTGCCACGGCTGGTTTAATGGATGAACACATTTAAAAATTTGATTGACGTGCCACGGTTGGTTACACGGATGATAACATTTTAATTGTGTACATCCCTGTAACCAACCGTGACACGTCAATCTAATTTTTAAATTAATACATCCATGTAACCAACCGTTGCACGTCAATCTAATTTTTAAATGTGTACATCCATGTAACCAACTGTTGCACGTCAATCTAATTTTTAAATGTGTACATCCATGTAACCAACCGTTGCACGTCAATCTAATTATTAAGTGTGTACATCCATGCAACCAACCGTGGTACGTCAATCTAATTTTTAAATGTGTACATCCGGGTAACCAACCGTGACACGTCAATCTAATTTTTAAATTAGTACATCCATGTAACCAACCATTGCACGTCAATCTAATTTTTAAATGTGTACATCCATGTAACCAACCGTGGCACGTCAATCTAATTTTTAAATGTGTACATCCATGTAACCAACCGTTGCACGTCAATAAAATTTTTAAATGTGTACATCCGTGTAACCAACCGTTGCACGTCAATCAAATTTTTAAATGTGTACATCCATGTAACCAACCGTGGTACGTCAATCTAATTTTTACATGTGTTCATCCGTGTAGCCAACTATGGCACGTCAATCAAATTATTAAGTGTGTACATCCATGCAATCAACCGTGGTACGTCAATCTAATTTTTAAATGTGTACATCCGTGTAACCAGACGTTGCACGTCAATCAAATTTTTAAATGTGTTCATCCATTAAACCAGCCGTGGCAAGTCAAATTTTTAAATGTGTACATCCATGTAACCAACCGTGGCACGTTGATCTAAATTTTAAATGTGTTCATCCATGTAACCAACCGTTGCACGTCAATCTAATTTTTATTTGTGTATATCCGTGTAACCAGCCGTTGCACGTCAATCTAATTTTTAAATGTGTACATCCATGTAACCAGCCGTTGCACGTCAATCTTATTTTTAAATGTGTACATCCATGTAACCAACCGTTGCACGTCAATCTAATTTTTAAATTAGTACATCCATGTAACCAACCGTTGCACGTCAATATAATTTTTAAATGTGTACCCATGTAACCAACCGTTGTACGTCAATCTAATTTTTAAATGTGTACATCCGTGTAACCAACCATGGCACGTTCATCAAATTATTAAGTGTGTACATCCATGCAACCAACCGTGGCACGTCAATCTAATTTTTAAATGTGTACATCTGTGTAACCAACCGTTGCACGTCAATCAAATTTTTAAATGTGTACATCCATGCAGCCAACCGTGGTACGTTAATCTAATTTTTACATGTGTTCATCCGTGTAACCAACCATGGCACGTCAATCAAATTATTAAGTGTGTACATCCAAGCAAACAACCCTGGTACGTCAATCTAATTTTTAAATGTGTACATCCATGTAACCAACCATAGCATGTCAATCAAATTTTTAAATGTGTACATCCATGCAACCACCGTGGTACGTCAATCTAATTTTTAAATGTGTACATCCGTGTAACCAACCATGGCACGTTAATCAAATTATTAAGTGTGTACATCCATGCAACCAACCGTGGCACGTCAATCTAATTTTTAAATGTGTACATTCGTGTAACCAACCGTTGCACGTCAATCAAATTGTTAAATGTGTACATCCATGCAACCAACCGTGGTACATCAATATAACTTTTAAATGTGTACATCCGTGTAACCAACCATGGCACGTCAATCTAATTTTTATATGTGTACATCCGTGTAACCAGCCGTGGCACGTCAATCTAATTTTTAAATGTGTAGGTACATCCGTATAACTAACCGTTGCACGTCAATCACATTTTTAAATGTGTACATCCGTGTAACCAACCGTTGCACGTCAATCTAATTTTTAAATGTGTACATCCGTGTAACCAACGTTGCACGTCAATCTAATTTTTTAAATGTGTACATCCATGTAACCAGCCGTTGCACGTCAATCTAATTTTTAAATGTGTACATCCGTGTAACCAACCGTTGCACGTCAATCTAATTTTTAAATGTGTACATCCATGTAACCAGCCGTTGCACGTCAATCTAATTTTTAAATGTGTACATCCATGTACCCAACTGTTGCACGTCAATCTAATTTTTAAATGTGTACATCCGTGTAACCAACAATGGCACGTCAATCAAATTATTAAGAGTGTACATCCATGCAACCAACCGTGGTACGCAATCTAATTTTTAAATTGAAGATCAAAATATTTCGAAATCCAGCTATCCAGTCCAGTTATAAATTTATTTTTACCTGAATTAGACCCTGATATTTGCAAATATTGAGGATTCTGGTTAGTTAGTTAGTTTGTTAAAATTTTTGGCGCACAGCAACAAAGGCTATCTACGTCTAACGCAGCCCATCTAAATGACTGCACTACATATGAGGATTCTGGCAATAGACCTCAGATAACTGCAGTTATTTCATGAATTCCGTGAGAGTATGGAATAGACATTATATCTATGAAATCTTAACCTCTTTTAATATATTCTCTTGATTATTTCAGAAAATATTTTCCGGAAACACGTGGTCGAGATCCCAGTGAAGTAGCCCTTCTTTGTGGAGACGGATTTTCATCTAAACCTTTGACTGCCACCATTTTGTCTTCACATAGTATGAACACTGTACCAGTGATATGTGAAAAATCTGTCTGAAAATTTTACTGACCTGCTTCTTTATAATATTTATGTATTTTTATAAGAAAAAATAAAAATTTTATATTTTCTTTTTGTCATTTATTGCTACTTTCCTTTATTCACTCATATTTAAGTATGTGTGTATTTCTTTTTGATATTTTTAATAAGAACCAGACTCACTACACAAGGTGATATTTGAAATTAAAATAAGTAACTGTCAAAAAATTTTTTATTCATAATAATTGAACATTTTTGCTATTTGTTTACAATAATTACCAAAAAATTATAAACATCACTTATAACACAACATTTCATTTTTCTTAAGAAATAATTTTATACCCATGTCAAAAACTCACGACTTTAAATATAGAGCATTTCCATCAGGCTTAAATACGTATAGTTTTTAGAACTATATGGAATAAAAGCTTTGCTGCATAGGCCATTTTGCGAATTGTCTTAACAAAATTATTTTTAAATTCATTAATGGAGTTATTGCTTCATCTATTGTCAATAAATGAGAATGTTTCAATTAATTTTATTAAATATTTCACATAATCAAAAGCAGTGGCATGCATTTAATTAGAAAGTACAATGTCCACCCTATTGTCAACTGACAATAACTGAAGCGCCTCTAGTGAGATTTTGAGAAACTGACGGTTGTAGGATAGTCGAGTTTGTGACAAGCATGGGAATATGTTCTTAGAAGTGGAAAGACAGTTAAAGACCATTTTAGAGTGTGTTCCCGTGTGTTTCAATAAATATCACATGAAGATACCATTGAACCTGTCAAAAATATCCTACCAAAGTCAGCCATGATGTGAATGCAGTAGCGCCTCTATCGGTAGTGTCAGATGCCAATTATAATTCCAAATTAGGTATGTACTTCAAATTTTAAAATACTTAAAAATATTTTATAAATTAAACATAAATACGTTATTGTTTTTTTACTGTAAAATATAATATTTAGTCTTGCGATAACTGTTATAAAGTTTCCAGTAAAATTTTACAAGAAGCTCGAAGATATTTTAATTTTCTTTTAGCACATAATACACAGATGCATTTAAAAGTGCATGCCACTGCTAAGATATAAAATATAATTAATTAACTAACAAGATTATGTTATAATTTTTTTCAATACCTTTATTCTCGGATGAAGTTTCTTACAGATTAGAGCAGCACACGCGTGCGCAATATTCCTTTTGGTGTTTATGGATGAAATAGTTACTGTATCTGACCAAATGTTTGTTATTCGCGTCAACAATCAGATATTTACGCAATTTGTTCAATGTAAAAATAAATAGATAGATACTCAATCCATTTTTGTTTGACAAACAGTTCTGGTGTACGCAGTTAGAACTTTATCCAGAATTGGCAAAAGCAGCATTATACCCTTTTCACACTAGAACTTTAAGACGAGTGAACTTAAAGTTCCTTGATGTTTAACATCGGTATGCTGTCACACTTGATATTTAAATCTCTGGTGCTGTCATCAGCTACAGTAATTTTGTCCTTAAGTTACCGTCATGAAATTACCAGTTTTGAACTGGTACTCTGCGCAGACAAACATTTTGAATTATTATAAACAAATATGGATATTTGATTACATTCTACAATAAAGACACTACAATAAAGAATATATTACACCTGTATTAACATGTAAGTCGATACATTTTATCTCAATTATTGTAGCTCTATATTTTATTAAACACATTATTAAAATAAATAATTTAATTATAACAATAAGTATAAACTTCTTATAACGTCGATAAAATACAGTATTCTTGTTTAAGATAATATAAAATGTTGACAGCACAAATTCAAAGAGTATTTTTTTATAATAGAAATTATGTTGGCAATGCGGACGATGTTTAAGACGCAGATCTCTGTCTTAAACATCGCTTGTATTTAGACGAGGCCATACGGTTTCACATTAGCGTTTAAAGACACATTCACTTTAACATCCGATCTTAAAGTTCTATTGTGAAAAGGGTATCAGAGACACTTTTACCATTTGCCATCACTTACTCTCGTGAAATGAGTTTTTTATTCTTTCAAAAAAGAGCCTCGTTTTAAAAGGATAATTATGAACAACCAACAACAACGTAGCCATTAAATTCAATAAATAAATTATCTTGCAATAAATGTCTTTTTCTAAAAAAAAATAGAAACACATTTTTCAACGGGGTGCGACCTTTAAAAAGGTTAAGAACCACTGATCTAATACATCTTAAGATGAACGCATTAAATCTGTTCATGAATTTATTCTGTTGGTACCTTATTAGAAACTTCATCCGCACACAAAGCTTTGTATATAATAGTAACATGACTTGGTGATTTATAATTTACAATTATTTAACAACGGTTTAAAGGGATTTAACAACATGCGGCGATGAAAACGGACTACTAACAATAATGAGATTTACCTAGAATGAGCCATATTTCTAATATTTGGATTTATAATTTTTACCTCTGCACCTTTAAATGGAAGGGTTTGGCCATTCAAGCATCTCCATTGTTATAGCCCCAAAAGTCATGTTACTATATATTATAATAAATAAATAAATAAATAAACACAGAAGTAAATTATAGAACATATTATGAAATATAATTTATAAATTGATGAGAAAATAGTTCCGTGAAATATAGATATTATGAATTATAGAAATACATTCTTTGTAGCAAGGCTTTTGTTATAAAATAACGTATAATGCCTTGAAGGAGCAGCTGTTTATCTTCTAAGCATCTAAAACAATGGCGTTCAACAATAAAAAAATATAAAAAATTAATAAAGGCTCTCAGCAGCGGATTTTAAGTACTGGGAAGGATCTGTCATTCCATATAAGGAAACGATTCTACAGAAAGTAAATTAATTCTCTTATATTATAAAAAAAATACAGGTGTTCTAGGAGAAATCAATTATACTTCAAGCGTGTATTCTTTCATTACTTTTAAGCAAAATAAGTCATATTAATATACATTATGGGTGTTTTAAGCTGGCCGATTGCGCAGTAGTCAGAAAAATAGAAGGGGGCGTTGTTAATATTCGTGGAGCAGTCGAGCGGTACAGTTACTCGCAAAATGAATGTTCAAAACAAATTCGGAAGTGCTCTTGTGATTTTTTCCTACTCGGTTGCCACAACTATAGTCTATCTCAGAAAGAGCGATAGTAATACATCTTTTTATCAGGCAGATACCAGTGGCGTGCATATTTTAAACACGTTTAAATTGGTTTTGTGTATTTCTATATTACTATTTATCATTTTATTAAACGCACGCCTGTGACCATATTTATCATATCATTAAACGCATGCCTGTGATCATATTTTTCTTCAAAATTTTAGGGTAAATTTTTTATGATCTATTGTGTTTAACCCTAGTTCGTATTCCCATATAAGATGTGTGGCACACTCGGTTGTTTTTTAACAATATTATGTTTCGAACTATTCATATTTTGTGTGCCGCTTCTGTGTGAAAAAACAATAACTTTTGACAAATAATAAATTTTATTACTATCGCTCTTTCTGAGGTAGACTATAATGTCTCAGTCACTCATAATACTGTAGCAATCTGCGCAGTATACCTCAACCAGCGAGCCGTGGCGTTCTAAATTTGGATGCGCGTGGGTCTAATAGAAAAGTAGTAGTGGGGGCATTTAGTTTCGTATTTCGTGTCTTTATCTTTCGCTTTCTCTCTCTGCGCAGACCTTATCCCATCCGCCACGGGTCGCTGGTTGAGTTATACATTTGTTCACCAGCCAGCTTAAAATATTCGGACAGTAGATCCGATTCGAAAAAGTTACAGAGTTATGGTTTATTAAAAAAAAACACACAGTGATGGGCGTTTACATGTAAACTTTAATTGTTTACGTTTACGTGTAAACTTATGTAAACAATTGGTAAACTTGTCAACAATGTAAACTGTTAAATAATGAGGTTAGTTTTAGTTATTTAATACGAATAATAGAGAGTTAATGAACAAGTATATTCAGTTCAAAACAATAAATTTATTTAAAAAATGTTGGGAAGAAACCGAAGGAATAGTTCTGAAGAACTAGGTTTCGTTTTAATTAAAGAAAATGAAAGAAAATATAGGGCGTTATGCAAAATTTGCAATGAATCTTTTGTTATTAAAAAATATAGGTTGAATTTCTCAAAGGTGAGTTAGTTAGTTAGTTAAAATTTTTGGCGCACAGCAACAAAGGCAATTTGCGCCTTTCTTAAAGGTGAAATTTAATGTATTTTGTTATTAAAAAAAAATAGACTGAATTTTTTAAAGAAAAAAGTTTTTTATTTTTCTTATTCATATTTACTAATTTGTATATAACACCTGTATAATGATGCAAATTCGATTTTTATTAATATGTATATTGGCTTGTCCTAATGTTATATACTTACTGTTTCATTAAAAATTTATTATTTATACAAATCTATTGATAATGAGGTCCTGTAATTCAAAACAAGTGCGCATGTCTAAATCATTGTTTACATTGTTTACAAGAGTTTTACTTTACATCAATTGTTAACGCGTCAACAATGAGGTAACTTACATCATGTAATTTACGCGCCCATCACTGATTAAACATTGGGTGCATTTAGCGAAAGCAACTGTTGAGTATGTTGACTGGCAATGGGCAACTGTTAATAGTCAAAATTTATTCTGTTTGCTTTGTGAACACAGTCAACTCTACTATTCTAGACGAAAAGCTAACGAAATACTGCAATCAATAAGTCAACATACTTAACAGTTGCGTTCGCTAAACGTGCCCGTATACTGAAATTGTGCATCTTGGTCACAACATTTTAAGAAGTAAGCGTGGAAAACATGTTTCGATTGGTACTAAATAACCAAAACTCACGTTTTTGACAGTTTAAATAGTTTATATTGTTGACATAAATTTACATGTAAACACTGATTTTAATATAGTTCAAATATAAAGTGCTGTTTAAATAGATGTTGTAATATAAGATACGGCTACCAACCTTTGGTAGCCAAATGTAACGACTGTGTAATGCTTACATGTTAGTTGTATTACATTATAGCATTGATAATTAAATTCACTTAGTATGACGTAATTTTTGTCATCGTGAATGAATTTATATTGTTTTAATCTGTTGCGCATTGATTTGACTTATTTTCGATAGCATTTAATCCTAAAATTTTAATGCGACAAACGCCCTATTTAACATTGCATAATTTTGTATTCAAGCCGCAAATGATTATTTTGAACAAATTATTTTTCAAATAAGGAACGTTGCTTATGAAACGCCTTGCATTTTGCTGTCAGTATGCCAGATTACTGTAATTTTTTGGAATCTCACCTATGTGGCACATTTTTTTTTTTTTTGCTTAAAATTATTGACGATACACATCCTTGAAGTTAAGCAGATTGTTCTAGAGGCACGCTGTAAATTAATACAAAAATATTAATAAAAATCTACATAAAAAAGTTTTCCACGTAAGGCCCTTAAATATTAATTTACCCAGGTGAAATTTCATCCGCCACCGATCTTTTTTTTTCGTTTTTTATTATTTTTGTACGATAATTAAAGAAATGTGGATAAAACGCACACTGTTTAAAAATTTGTAACCTGTAACTTGTTGAAGATAGAAGACTATAATTTTTAGGGTTTATTGGTAAAATATAGGAAACAATTTCCTATAGTTTTATTACTTATTTTAAAAACTTACTTTTTAATATTAATTTTTTATGGTTAAGATAAGAACTTAAATTATTGAGCATAAAGTACAAAAAATACATTTTTCAAATAGATAACGATTTAATATCTGTTTATTGATAATATCAGGGCCCCAACATTGTTAGGTAAGTAAAAGATACTATTTGAGTGAACCAACACAAACATATTGCGAAATTTTTCAATTTATTCTTTGTCCGCACAAATAAAATAGTAACTCCTAAATTTAAGAAATCTGACATTTGTATTAAGAATGAATAAAGAAGTAAAACAGCCCGAGGTAAGTCTAGGCCTTCTGTTTCCAGGTTTCATGACCATATTTTCAATCTGTGTACATTCAGGAGTAATATGGTTAGTATTACGTCCATTTCTTAGCGTACACAGAAAGGCACCTACAGTTTATAGCTGATTGCGAACGGCTAAGCAAAACCTGTAATTTACCTTTAAATTATGTATATATAATAAGACATACATGCTTTTGACTCAGGATCAGGCATGTGCACAAATAATAAACAGGTTCAAACATGATAAGAACATCAAGACCTAATATGCCCGATAGTAAAAATTCTTTAGTTACTGTTTTGTGTATCAGTATTCCGGTTGTGTAATACTGGGTGCGTTTTGTTGTGCCAATTCTGGTTTCGGTTTAACCAGAATACGCGTTTTGTTGCGACTGTATTCTCATTCTATTCATTCTACTCATTCGATGATTGGAGGTCGAACGACTGGAATGAATAAGTGTGGTGGGGATGAAAAGTAATACATATTTGAATGCAGTTGTTTTCATTTGGTTTTTAAATGTATTAGAATTAAATCTTGGTATTACTGCTTCAAAATAATTTTTACTTTTAGGTATTTTCTCATTTTGTGTCCTAAAATAAATATATATCTGTATGATTTTAATATAGTATTGTTAAATCTAAACTTAAAATGTATGTACAATTCAATTACTCGTTCTAAAACATTACGTTCTAGAATATTTGCTTTAAATATAAAGTTTTCTTATTCTGCATTTATTATTTAGATTATCCATTTAGGTAAAATATGTTCTTTATTTGTTCTACAACCATATGACTTAACCTCCAAGCAAATGTCATTCCATGTTTACTTTACAATCAAAATTGTCGTTTTCTTGCGCATCAATTCTAGTACTTCTAACCAGCCACCAACAAAACGCACCCAATGAGTGCTATTTATGCAAAACGTTTTTAAACGGTATTTTTATGTACCCACCCAAAAGGGTCAAAAATATCCTTTTCAAATGCAGCAAAATATATGCACAAGTCAGTAGACTTTGTGAAGTATTGGGTGAAACGTTATAAAATTAATAAAAATGTTGACGATTTATCAAATCGTGAATTAAAAAATGACCACTAAAAAACGAGATAAAGTAATTTGTAACGTTTTTAAAAATAAACCTATGTAATCTTTACGTAAATATCAGGCAATTTTGTTAAAAAATAACATTAAGTTTAGTCTAATGACCCTGAGAAGTCGTTTAATTGAAAATGGTATTAAATTCAGGAGCACCAAAGAAAAACCATTGTTATCGGTAAAACATGTCGAAAAACGACTCGCTTGGGCCAAAGAAGATTTAGGCCGCGATTGGAGTGATGTGGTTTTCTCTGATGAATCTAGTTTTTACATAGGTACATGAAATATAAGCTTCGAACAAAAAACGTTCAAAATTTGGATCAGCTAACTCGTCAAATACGGCAGATATGGAGATCACTGCCAAAGTATGCCGAAAAGCTGGTAGAAAGTGTACCGAAAAGATACCAAGCAATAATTGATAATAATGGAGATTGGACCAATTATTAGGTAGTAGCGTAATAATATTTACAGTAGACATTTAAATTATTTTTAGTTTTTCCTTTTCTTTCTTATAGTTCGCAAAAAATCAACAAGGACGTATTATTATACAGACTGTATTTACACAAATTTATTGACTAAGCAGGAGTTGAACACACGTTCATGCCCTTGCTTAGCGATCAAACAGAAGGTACAAACGATTTAACGCAGCCACAGGCTTTAATAATATGATGTCGCTTTTCAACGATGTTGTTTTCAAATAATACACTTTCAATGAAATAAAAAGGAATAATATAAATTTTCATTATAATCGTTCCAAGTATGTTCGGGCCCTTGATAGTAATGGGACAAGGCAATATTTTCTAATTATTACACTTTGTAACTTTTAGAAAGTCGCGAGTTTTTGAAGTAAATGATTTTTTTTTTTTTGCTAACTATACCACTTGAAAATCCATTTGCTGTTCCAGTAAAAATGTAACAACTACAAGAAAAACTGTATTCAGTGTAAAGTTAAAAATTTGAAGAAAATTTAAAATTTTCAAACAGCATGCGTTTTTTTCCATTATTTATATTAATATAATTATAAACATTCATCGTTATTTTCAGAATCAATATTGTCATTGTCAAGAAGGGCACCACCATCGTCTAACTTTGACTTACTATCCTTTTGACTCCCCTTTCTCCCCTTTTTTAACTGTGAGGAAAATAATGGTGTAAAGTTACTACAAGGTGTACTAGGGGCAGATCTTGAAAGCCATGCCTTAGTGGCTTTTTCGGCATAACTAAATATACTCGATGAACCAGCAAAAATACTTGCAGAGTGTTTAGTACTCGTAGAAGACACTTTGTTAGCAGAATTTAGAGGCATATATAATGTTTTAGATTTATTCTTCACAAAGAAATTAGTATTTGTCGATTGTGTTGATTCTGTACGTTCACAAGGCGGACTTTTTTGTTGTGGCAACTGTCTTATTTTATCAAGCAGTTCTTTAATCTCAACAGTAGGACTTGTTGCTCTAGGTGGGGAGTCAGGAGTACCTAAGTTGGCTAAACTGCTGATGTCAGAGACAGTTACACTATTAGCAAGGCTGTAGGATTGTTGCAAATCCGTTAAATTTGGGTGGTTTGCACAATCATAATTACAAAGTTCTCCTATACTGCAGTTTATAATTCTGCTTGGAACACACATCGACAAATTAAGAAGCTCTGAAAAATTATTATCGTCACCCTGGTTTTCGGAATCAACGCTATTGTCAGTAGATAAAACATTCTTTTTTATGACTAGATTAGGGTTTTTTTCACTGTACATTAAATTACAGCAAGTTTCTAAATTTTGTTCCAAGTCTCTTTTCTTTTCAGCACAAAATTTAAATGTTGTTTCACTATTTATTGGTGATTCATTAGTACCAATTATTGAGAAGTCATTTGCTTCGGATGTACTACTTGCCAAACTCTTATTATGATTAGTATTTGATTTCATGCTAACACCGCCTGGGCTGACTCTATTTGAAGACTGACCATAGTTTGGGCTATGTTTGGAATAATGCGTATTTAAACTCAGACCGGATAAACTACTGTGTGGAGTTGATGGGTTTGCTGTGTTATGCTGAGAAGTCCCAGATGAACTGTTGGTCTGGTAATCATTGTATAGTACGGAGGAGACTGAATGAAGCATCTGTACGTCTGTTGTTGGATTTGCTGTAATACTAAAACCATCCAAGCTGACTGTGCATGAATACGTTGGAGGAATAATTGAGTTTGCCTAAAAAGAAATATTTCCCATTAATTAAAATTGCCACATTACAGAATAATTTGAAGAGGTGGAGCGTTTGAAACTTTGTCAACTGTCAGGGCGGATCCCATGGACTAGAATAGGCACCAAAAAGGAACTACTAGCATTTTCAATAATATTAAACGGCTTACCGAGTAGAGGGATATGTACATGAGTGACAGTTTTTTGGTTTAATACAAAAACTTAAAATAGAATTTAATATTTTTGTAAATGTATTATATGCAATAACGCTTCACCTCTACAGACTTTACAAATCTTTGTATATGACATACCTCGTTTACTGCGTTGCATATAAAACTAGAGCTAAGAGAATCTACTGTACTGGTTGCAGATATTGAACCTGAAAAAAATATTTGTAATTAGTATTAGTTATTAATTTTATCACATTTATAAACATAAACGTATCAATTTTACTCTTTTATAGGTACCAATTTTGTTTTTGATGTATCAAAATCGGGCAAGCACACAGAAATTTGATATGGAGGGCCATTTTAAACAAATATCCGTAAGATAATGCAAGAAAGGGGCTTATGTATTAATTTTATTTTGAACATAATTTGATTTTGAAATTAATAAAATAAAGTGATGTTCAATTTCAATTACCGAAAATATAAGAGAGTAATCAAATATTTAGTTGCGATTAGTAAAGATTTTTGTTGGTAGCTGATTATTTAAAGGGCACTTTATTCAAGTGGCAGTTCTGTTTAAAATCATAACCTCAATATTCTGTGTTGTTCTCTCAGATGAACTACTAATAGAGAACGCATAACGCGAATTTTGCGTAATCTGAGGCATTGACAAAGACAACATCTCATCTGTCTCAAATTAAAGTCGACAAGCGCAAAGAGCTCAGAAGATAATTTTAACTGATTTATCGTCGATTAAAAGCGATGTTGATGAATTTATCATGACTTATTTGAACAGAGGACAGTTTCGCGCCATAAAAAAAATGGAGGCGAGTTAGAAAACAAGAAAATCCGTGATTCGATCTTGGTTGTTTTGATTAGTAATCAATCTATCAAATTTCAGTAACCGCGTTCCATAAATAAATATTTGTCAACAATTTTATATTTTAGGAAAGAAAAATACAGTGCAATCATTAAACCCTGACCGTTACATAAAGGTAAACAATGGGTTTTAAAATATCAAAACTGTATTCTAATTCACAGCTGAAAATCCCAATTTAACAAAGAACTAATCAGATTGCTTAGTTAGTCCGAACTCATCGGAAGAATGTGTTTGTAACTTAATATTTGTTATCAACTCATTGGCGTGTAGAGAAAAATAGTTTTCATTTAATAATCAATTCGTATAAGGTAACAAAAATAGAATGTACGCCTATGTGTATATGTCCTTGGAGACAAGTTTGATAACAAAAGGTTTTTGTCAAGTATTGCATAACGTTCAAGAATTAATGATCGCACTGTAGCATTCTTAGTTGAAATCTGGAATTTACGGTACATACTATAAGTAAATGTTTTCTTCGGACTGGGAGGGGGGGTCGTACCCGAGAACCCCAACTGTATGTGCGCTAGTTCAACACATGTGCGTATATCATACATACATACATACATACGTGCATACATACAAGGAAATATATCCAATAGCTGAGCTTCGTTTTGCTCGGCTAACAATATGTGTTACCTGAAGGCCGCAAAATGTAATTTCGGAAATATTGCACCATTAAATATCCTGCAGATCCACCACTTTTCGTTCCACTATCTCCATTGTAACTTATCACAACGGGGTATAAATCGGGTTTCGATGTCACCTAAAAATTAAATATTTTAAAACATTTGTTGTCATCGGTTTCTATAATCAAAGTAATAACAATTTTATTATAATATTTATAGGGCCGATGATATATTGATGAATCCCTGAAGATTTAAAATAAAAGGCAGAGAAAAGTTTGGGTCCCCTTTGCCCGAGTGCTTGATAAAATTTAGATTGCTTCCAGGGCCGTTCCTGGGCGGCCCAACCCAGGAGCAGCCAGCTTAAATGAATTAGTTAACGAAATATTAAGTTTTAGGGAAATATATCCTATTTCAAACATTTAATTACTTTGAAGTACATAATAGATAATGAATTAATATCTTCATTTCATATTTTCACCAAAAAGTGCATTTTGCAATTCCGTTACGAATAATTGGCATTTCTTAATTATTATGAATATCAAAATGGCACCCATTTCCACACTTAAACCTTCATTTCCTAACTAGATAGGAAATAAAGAAAACAAATTCTTCAAATGCTTCTTTGTTAAACTTATCTACGAGGGCTATTCGGAAAGTAACCTCCATTGTTGTAGCGTGAGTAGTAGGCGGTGGAGCGCCACCATTGTTGGATAGGCGCGTGCAGTGATTCAGTAAGCTTCCAGCTGTGTAAGGGGGAGCGTCGCACTGCTGAGTGTTCGCTTGTTATAACCTCAAAACAAGAGTTCCGAAATAGAATATCCCGTCAAATGTTAGAGAGAACCATCGATTCACGATCCCGAAACTTTCCGAAAAATTTGCTGTTTTGTACGAGATAGTCACCGAAAAATTAAGCTACCGGAAATTTTGTGCTCGTTGGGAGCAAAACTGCTGACCGAGATCCACAAAACCAAACGAATGAGTTCCGCCCTAGACTTTCTTCTAGACTTGGCTCCAAGTGATTTTCACTTGTTCAACCACATGAGGAACTGACTTGGGTCCCAGCACTTCGCTAATGATGAAGATCTTCAAAACGCTTTGACAGGTTGTCTACATTTCTCTGGCGGCGGCAGAGTTCTATGAAGAAGGAATTTTAAAGCTGGTCAGTGGCGTAGCGATAGGGAGGGGGGCAAAGAGGGGGGACAATTACCTGAGCGCCAGCATTCAGGGGGCGCCGAAATTAAGAACGATAAGGTGATTTTCAATTAGGGGCGCTGATTTACCTGGTTGTCCCCGGGCACAGGAATACCACGCTATGCCACTGAAGCTGGTTAAACGCTATGACAAGTGCTTAAATTTAAATGGCGACTAATGGTTGGTTTATATACGGAACAAGAATAAGGAATAGGAAATAAGAATAGTACACAAGATGTTAAAACATGGCTGCGCCGTATATCGGTTTATGTAGGAATGAAATTTAACTTAAACATAAGAAAAGTTGGTAACATTTAACATTTTATTCTTATTCCAAGAATAAGAGACGATAAGCATTCGCACAATGGTCAAAATGTCGGGCGTAATAAAATTTGTCCAACAGATGTTTTCCTGCTGTGATCAGAAGGTGGGAAAAAACTATATAATGTGTGAAACACAAGCAAATAAATTTACAAAATCTTCTAAATACATATTACTGAAAACGAATTTTTTTTAAAGGTTATATTAAACACAACAATCTGTCAAACGACAACCGTTAAACACAGGCCAACGCAAGTACGCAGGCGTAGCGACGAAATGTTATGTCCGATATAAACGGTTTCATATTTTTTATTCTTGTGTACTATTCTTATTTCCCATTCCATATTCTTGTTCCGTATATAAACCAACCATAAGTGGAAAAATAAAGAAAATATGTAGTTTTAAGATGTATAATAAAATATTTGTATTTATGCTGGTTTTATTTTTATAGTCAAATAGAGGTTACTTTCCGTTACAAAACTTTTAATTTCTGATTATTTTATAAATTGAACAAAAATTCATGTGTATCACACGTTACGAAATGGCAGGTTTTTTACACACAACATGCTGAAACACTCGCTACGCTCGTGTTCTAATCCTCATGTCTGGTGTAAAAAAGCTACTCATTCCGTAATTTGTAATACAAATAGCTATATGTTGATGAAATTTAACTAGATTATCATCAATAGCTTATCTATAAACTAATAATTTTATGTATACTTAGTACCTAATCCATTCTGCTGTAGTTTTATCAATGTATTCTTATAAAACAATAATTAATTATGTAAACTAATTTATATTCAAATATTTTCAGCTCTGAGGAAGATTTTAATATTATTAAACTTTTTTATTTATTTTTACACCTATCCGACTCCCATAAACTCAATTATTACAAATAGCTATTTTTATTTTTATCACCGAAAGACCTGATCAGCTAAAAGTCTACCCGTGTATTTCAAGATAATATCGACTGTTTTTCTGGGTCGAGAAAAAGACTTACCTCTGTATAGGGCGGTGGTGCATGATGGAAAGAGTTGCACCTGCTATATTGTGGTGGAGCGTAGAACGATCCTGTAGAATCCCTTTCAGAAACTCTTTCTTCCCGGTTTGAGAAGAAACAACATAATATATGAAATAATACTTGGCAACGTCTCCAGAAAGAACACAAACAGAGGAGAGTAACAAGAACTGCCACAATCGCCCAAAAGTACCAATGACCGAAAAATATATAGTTGAACATTCTGTTAGACTGTTGAGTGTGATAACAGCAACCCAGATGACAACATTCTTTTGGAACTGAACAAAAGTGGCCGCCATCGCAATAATTGCCCCACAATGGCTGCAAAAAATAACATCTTTTGTTGAATGCACATCATGGATCTTCAAAATACGAAATAAAATTCTGAAAGCAAAAGCAAATGTTCTAATATTTATTTATAAATGCGGATAAGTACCTAATTGCCTGTAAAAATGTCGCGATTCAGAACTACCAGAAATAGGCGCAAATAGCCATCGTTGCTGTGCGCCAGAAATTTTAACTAACAGAACTACCAGAAAGACGAAACGTTCGAACAGACAATCTTGATAAATTCATGACGAAATGATGATTTATAATATGAAATATAAATTAAAATAAATATTTTTGACACTTGTTTTCATATTTAACATTTCAAAAAGAAAATATAATTATCCTGTAAAACGAATATTCCATTTCCGCCCTCAGATAACTTTAAGACAGCTCTAAAAAAAATTATTACTACCTTTGTCTCAAATTATGGTACTGAGAGTGACATTACCGGTAGTGGCGCTGTTATCGAAGTATAAATGATTGACGACAGTAGTACTTAGCCGTCAATTTAAATAGTGAACAGCTTAATTTAAGCACAACATGTTTTTATTTTAATAAAATGGGAGGAAATATTTGCGACATTTTTGAATTTTTTAGCTTTATCGGGTTTATTTTGTATCTTTTGTGGTTAAAAAGATTTTAACATTTTAACTAAGCGTTAAAATTTGAACTTTGTTTCTTATTCTGTATTTCAGGTTATAACCCAAGCGTTAACTTTTAAATCTTATGGTTAAAAGTATGTTGTGAAAGTATCTACAAAGGACATATTTTGCTAGTATAAGTGTGGATTTAATGTAAACATGTGTTAAGCCTGGTTTATAATAACTCCAGAACATAAACGCATATGCATTGAACAATGGATTTGAGCCTTCAAAACATCTGTTTGTAATAAACAGAACAAAGAGAGTAGTGTAATTTTTATGTTTATGTTCCATAGCATATCTATTATAAACCAGGGTTTATGGTTGAATCCTGAATGAACAACGTTTAAATATAATAAATCTATATTGCGGAAACGTACAATATTTATATATAAATAATTATGGGTACAGAAAGTAAATAATATAATATTTGCATGTTATGGTTATATATTATTTTCTTTCTTCTATATTAATATTATTTTATTTTCAGGTTATATTTACCTTATTTTTATCTTTAAACAAACATAGAAATCAAAATTTATAAGTGTAACATAATTTTAAAGTCTTAAATATTTACTTGCAATGTATTGGGAAATCTTTTGGGTTTTCTCGGTTTTTCAAACAAAAAAACAACATATGTAAAACGAGATATTTAGGCAAAAATATTTAAAAATATTTCTTCAGGTAAATTAAAAGGATCACTCATATCACGCAGTTGCTTTTGTTTAATTCGAACTGATCTCTTGAAAAGCATTTGTATATATTTTTTATTCACCTATATTTATTTTCTCTTTATTAACTTCTTTATGTTCAATTTGTTCTAGTAATAATTGGTTTAAAATAAACAGACTTGCCATGATTAATTCTAAAAATTGTTTTTTTCTGGCTATTTGACGTTTAGAGATTAGAATTACAGCTGGTTAAAATTTTAACGCCATGTATTTGGCTGGTGTTAAAATTCCCAATATAACCTACTGAATTAACCACTACGAGGTTAAAATTTTAACGCCATAGAGTTACAGAATAACAAAATAACGTAAAGCGTGGTTAAATTTTTTAAAACTTTTTAAGATACAGAATAGACCCGTATATAACCTCCATTTTTCTTGGGAAAAGTCTGTAACAATTATTTTAATAGATGGCCCTACGCCATTGTACAGCCGGAAACTATCGTTCGCCATTTTGAAAGACCATCTTGGTCTTCTCAACTAGCATGTAATATTCCTTCTTTAAGTATTTTTATTAAATGGGGTTTACATACCATAATATGGGACAGAAGGAGTATTTCACTAGTGTAGCGTTCCCATATATTTTAATTTAATATAAACCCACGGCCTAATAAATAATAATAAGGTTCTAGATGCCAAGATTGAGCCGAAGGGCAGAAGAGGTAAGTTCTGTTTCTAGACCTCCGGCACTATACATATATGAAAGCCACGTGGTCAAAGTGACCTTTCAACAGGTCTTATTACTATCCCTGTGTAAACAGGAAACTGTAAATATTACATACTTGAGGCTGAGTTGACCTTTAAGCTAACTGCATAGTATCGGAAGGCGAATATTCCGAAGTGTTGTTCGGGATTTGAACCCATGTCCTTGTCGTCCGTAGGCAACTGTCTTACAACGGAGCTACGGAAATACGGTCTAAGATGTTTTTTACTTTTGCTTCTTTAAAATATAGAAATGAAAAATTGATATGATACGTTTCACATTTTCAATTTTTTCAGGATTTCATAGGTATTTAATTAGTAAATTTTTTTGGGCACATTTTTGACTTTAAACTTGTCAAATTCATTTTACATCTGCTACTTTAAGCATTAAGAACATTTATTTAGCACTTACGAGTTAACGAATACGAAATTTTAAAAAAAATAATTGTTAAAAAACTAAATAGTTAAATTCCTTTATTACTATTTTGTATTAAAATCGTTTTAAAAAAAGTGTTCTGTTTCTAAATCTACACTTTAAGAGCTTTCAGTGGATACCTCACAATAAATTTTAAAAAAATATTACTCCCTCCGTCCTAAAATATGGTATACATTTTGATTTTTTTCTTGCCCGAAAATATGATATACATTTACAATTTCAATTAATAAGAATGTTTTTATTTATGAAATATTTACAAATATCTAGGAAAACAGAATAATACAAAAAGTTTTAATTTAACAAGGACGTGGTTGTCTCCACAGTCCACAGCTTGTATGGAACAGATAATCAGACCAATTCTGTAATTCTGTTACTATGATAATTGTAACTAAATTCGTCATTATGAGCAAGGTCAGTTACTATCATGAATGAAAGCCATTAAACTTTTTATAATATTTTATGTTGTAGTAACGTTATTACACAGTAACTTTTTACAGAATTGATCTGAATGTTGTTTGTAATCGTCCCTTACTATGAAGTTTTGCGTTATTAATGTGCTGAATCTTATAGGAATTTCCTCTTTTTGCTGACATGGTTGCTTCTAGACAAGTTTGCAATGTTAGAAACATCAAGGGTTTGTATGTTTAATGCATTAAATATATTTTGTATGCATTCAATCAGTTTGTCGATTGTATTCGGTGAAGCTGTGTGTTGTAAGGATTGTATATAATTGAAGAAGCCAAGATCTAATGCATTAAAATCTGGACTATTTGGCAGTTGTGATTTAAGTCGATTTGGAACTTCTTCCTTGCAATTCCACACAATTTTGATCAAAATTCGCATTTTTTTAAAACAGCGGGTGTCACTTTAATTTGTCTAAAATACGCGCTTTTTTTGTGAATTACTTTTGACATATACAAAACTATTTGCGCGCCATTTGTTTATTAGTTGCCTAGCAACCACTTATTTAGAAATAAAAACAAAAAAGATCAAGATAATATTACTTTCGTTAGTCTCACATTTTTTTAAAATAATTTATACCATATTTTTGGACGGAGGGGTATCTGATTGTTAAAATTATTATTTTTATTAATAATATCAGCATTATTATTAAGCTTGTTTTTAAAATCAAGCGCCAAGAACCCAGCTGAATTCAAGTTGTCCAACCCGCCATTTATTTAAGAAATTTTGAAGTGCCCGGTTCCGAAAAGTTTGGAGACTCCTTTTCTAGGTTATATCTACGAAATCCTAAAATGTTTATTAATAAATTTAATAAGAAGTACAATATTTGATACTTACAGACGTCATGAGAACAGACTTAAGGCATGTGCCGAATTTTGTTTGTTCATTGCAGCTTCCTACATTCCTAATCTGGCGCCATGAATAATGTTTTAAATTGTCAGCCAGATTGACGCCAGTGACGCGGATGAAGCAATGGCGTAGCTTTCAATGCTGCAATGACGACAGACGTCAGCTAAAAAACAGCGCGAAAAAGGACGCCGGCACCAGTTCGATTGTCAGTCTGTATTAACGACGCCACTGTGAAGAAAAGCTTTTTCTCCTATATTTACGAAAAATTACTTCCAATATTGATTTAATATATTTTTTGCAGAATATCGTGTTTTAATTCTGAAAAAACAAAATGTTAGATAAAAGTAATTATGTTATTTTGTGTGGAATAAAAATTTCGTGCCAAATTCAGTTAAAATTCTTCATTTGAAAGATAAAAATGAAAACAATTTTCCTTAAAATTAACAATTGCGCAGTAGGTATAATATATTGGACTGGTCGGGAAATTCGTAGGAATTTTTCAAGTAAATAAAAACACGATTTTTAAAATATTTATATATTTATTCAGCAATATATTAGCCGAATTTTTATGATTTCATTCACCCAAAAGTTCTTTTTTGCTTATTTTTCAAAGTGCTTATTGCAGTTCTCCAAATCGTTGAAAATTTTGCCATTAAGAGGATCCGACAGATCCTACACTCAAGGACCTCACTGTATTTGTAAATAGTTCATAAAGGGTTACGAATTTAAAAAAAATTAATACAACAGAATCAGCAAATAAAGTGCGTTTTCTTTTAAAAGTAAAAATGTCTTAGCAAGGGTAAAGGGGGAGGAAAAATCTTTTGTAGTCTTATAAATGGAATGCTCTTACAACTTAGATAAGGTAAGATTATTTAAGTATTCTGGTAAAAGGAAAGCACCGAAAGTCTGTTTCTTTGGTTTAGGCGGAACTAGATTATCAATTCTAGTTACTTTTACAGTAGGGTGACCATTTTCTTAAGAAGGCAAGCGGGACAAAGCAAAAAAAAGTCATCACTTTCCAAATATAAGTAAAGAGAAAAAAAAAAAAAATGCGGGACTTTTGCGGGACATGTCTTAAAGAGGGACACCCAATCAAAATGCGGGACTGTCCAGCAAAATGCGGGACTGTCCAGCAAAATGCGGGACTGTCCCGCAAAAAGCGGGAGGAATGAACTCTATTTTACAGATTAAGTGAGGCGTTTGATAATTTTGTTTAGCAAAAGCCTACTTCAAACCGTAAAAGAAGAACTCATGACAACTTACAAAAATGAAAATTCCAGTTAGTTCCGCCTAAGCGCCTGTAGTATATCATTTTTACATATATTTTTGTTTGATTTTGATCAGTTGCATAGTATGGGCAAACACTGCAAAAGTGAGAATACAATTCGCTGATGGGCGCGTAAAAGATGTTAAGTGTTATCTTCTTACGTATGAGTTATCTCCGTTTACGCCCCCATCAGCGAAATAATATATGATCTTTAAAAAATAATAAAAATAATTGGATCCCAACACCTAGATTAAGGCGTATAAGAGGCAGAGAAGGTAAGTTCTCCATTTTTAGAACATACATTTTTATTAGATTTCGATCGATTGAACAGCATGAGTAAAATGTAATTATTAAATATGTTATAAAATCTCGCTAATGCAGTTTTTGCCCATACTATGTAACACAAATATGTAAAGTAAATATATTGTTTGTTGTTTCTGTTTATTTTTTCTAAATTCGTAACCCTTTATGAATTATTTACGTACAGTGATTTTCTTGTGTGTACAGTGAATGATCCTCTTAAGATGCGATTAGGGAGCGAAACAAGATAATTTAATGGTGCAAGGTTAGGTGAATACGACGGATGTGGTAGGTCAAATTATTGATCAAATGGAATCTTAAGATGCGATTAGGGAGCGAAAAAATTTTTGATCAAATAGAATCATGAGATACTTGGAAAATGGTAGGAGGCAGAGCTGACTAATACTTTAAGTAAAAATACTTACAGTAGGTACTACTTTAGTAATATATTTGCAGTATTTTTCAAATGAAATAATTAATACCTTTACTGTAAATATTTTGCGTAATTACGTATTTAATACTTTAAGTACTTTTCAATACTAATTTCGAATTCGTATTTCGAAGTATTTAAAGTGATAAATACAGTATATTTTAGTACTTCAAGTACTTACAGTAGTACTCGTACTAGTACTTAAAGTACTTAGAATAAAAGTACTTATCAAAGCTCTGGGTAATAAAAAAAGATAGAAACGTTCTCCATAGCCAATAAATATGAATCCAATTGAAAAATTGTAATAAAAAATATTAGTTTTTTTAAAAAATTTCTGTAATATAATTTTTGCTATAACGTAAATAATAAGCGAGATATTTCAAGCATTTTAGTTGTAATCTCCCTTTAACTCCTCAAATATTCATCCAATAAAAGACAGGCATGGACAAAAAAAAATGTTTTCTTTTTTTAAACAATTTTTGCCATATATGAAAGTTTTTGTTATTAAGTCGATAATAAGTGAGATATTTCAAGATTTTTAGTTACCGTTCATTTGAAACTATTAAAAAACCTTTAGAATAAAAATTTTAAGATGTCTCTAGCCTATGTTCGAATCCCGTTTTTGTTATCATCATACCAAATTAGTGAAAATATGACCAGTTGTTACCAGCGAGTATCCCGGACAGACGGACAAAAAGTAATTTTTGGTGGATATCGTCTTATAATCGCAAGAAACACGTAGTAAAGATGATGAGGACGAAAAACTAAATACAGATAAAGTAGGCTGACCAGATTTTTTTTACAGAAATAGAGTATGCTTCGTAGCCAGAGCCGTAGCAAAGGTACACACTCTAGAAATACAAGTGATAAGCAAAAAAAGAGTATATTAAGAGTTATTTTATAAAAAGTAAGAGTAAAGAGGATAGTACTTAGAAAAGAGTATAATACTCTTAAAAAGAGTACGTCTGGTCAGCCTAAATAAAGTCTCCTTTATTTATATTTATAGATGAATTATCAAAAATTCTTTCAGGAGTTGTATGGTATTTTTTGGATTAAAAAAATAAATAAATAAATAAATAAAATAAATAAATAAATTCTTTTAGTTTTCTTATTCCTTACGATTTGTTTGACTGCAATTAAAATATTATAAATAATATTAATGAAAATAAAACATTTCAATCTATTTTAGTTTTGTATTTTAAATAAAATTAATTTTATAGAAAATTCATGGCCTAAAAACCCGCCGTTTTACTTCGACGCCAGGCACCACGACGCACTGGTATTCAAGGCTAATTTTTTTGTAGGCTAAGCGAAAATCGAATCTATAAAACTAAATATTAAATTGATCAAAAGCATATACTCTACAAAATTAATAAACCTAAATTAAATAGCAATGATTTAGTAAATTAAATTTATCAAAAACATATTTTTCTTTATGTTAAAAAGACATAATATAATTGTTTATACAAATATATTTTAAAAATATATTATATTTATGACTAAATATTGTTTTAATTGAATATATAATCTCTGTTTTAATATATAACGTTAAAATTTCACAAATATACTCACGGAAACAAATCAATAATCCCACCATTCTTCCTTATTTCCTACAGATGTATTAAACATGGTTTAAATGCTAATTCACGTCACTATGCAACTATCAGTGATGATTTTTGTGTATCTCACAACACTTTCATCGGTCACACACTGAACAGAAGAAAACAATTGAAAACACAAGATTATAATCGACCGCATGCCATAGAGCACTCTGGTGTCTAGCGCAGAAACGTTTCTGTCTGATGCAGGGGTGAAAAAAATTCAACAAAATCAAAATCAGTTCATTGGGTCAACACAGTTATTATATAAACTTATTTTATTAATAATTATTGCAAAATACTAATATACAGACCTAAAAACAATATAAACTTTGTATAAATAAATTTAAAAAACAAATATATAGAAATGAAAGAGTTTATATTAATAAGGATGAAATATTGTTTTATATTACCTTGACATATATTTGTTTTTTGACGTAGACAACATCTTTGTCCGCAGTTGGTATGGTCATTCCCGGAAAGCGAGCGTAATGAAATTAGATAGATAATGATAGATTTCTAACGTTTACTGTTACGCCTACAATAGTCGGAGGCACATGGCAATAGACCACGTGATAGAACATAGATGTACGCGTGATACTAACACTTTAAAAAAAAGTAGTGTTAAATGGACTACATGGTACACTAAAAAATGAACTTTTAGTGTACCATGAAGTCCCTCGCGTTTCGTATTAATTATTTACACTTTTTTGGTTAAATTTAGTGTAACTGAGTTATATTGCAGTCATAACTCAGCAATCGAAGAGGTCAGATAGTTAGCGAAATTTTTTGGAGCAGAGTAATGACTACAATATATATTAAAAAGAATAAATAAAACACAAAATAAATAAATAATCTACCCATCCTACAAAATTCTTTACACATGCTTAATAAATGAAATTTTGGTCGAACAATCACAAATAAATTATAATAAAAGTCTGCTCGGAAAACTGAAAAGACGCAGGGTGATGTAAGAGGCTGTAAAGGTGCCAGTTACCACAGATCAAAATAAATAACACATTAAAATAAATTGCAAAACTTCCTATATAATACAATAAATTCGATTACCTCAAGAAGATTATCAGCCTGTCCATGAGTACTCTGTCGTCCTCTAAATCAACTGACAAATCATAGCTAACAGAGAGGCTATACACCTATTTGACCGCTCAAAGGATCTGTAATAAGGAGTTCTATAATACTAGAGCGCAAAACAACGATGTATCTGGATCACAGTGAAAAGGTGAAAAAAAAATCGAAATGTCGCGAAGATAATATGTAAAACAATATAAGATCCGGGTATACGAAGAAAGAAAACAAAATGAGGGGACACTGAGCAACGCTAGGCAAAAACGCTTTCAGCTGTAGGCGCTGAAAGGAGCGTTGTACAGCTGCGGCGCGCGACCTGAACATCGGCGCTAGTAAGACATTTAACGCAGCGCGGCAGTAATGTGTTGGCTATGCTGGATAATGAAAGTAAACATTATATTTTCTTACTGGTGGGTTGCCAGTTTCCGACCCTTGATATATCATCCATATTGCTTTATTATGTATGTAAACAAATAAGGGATTTATTGTTTATATAAAACTCATGTTGTTCACAGACTATTTTATTCTAAGTATTCACTCTTACAACGTAAGAAAACATCTGATCTCTCTATCAAATTCTACGTGTGTTTTATAAAAACCAATTAGTGTAATGAGCCGTCATCATTATCGTTAATGAGTCGATATCATTAGTGGGTCCAGATTACGGATTGCATCTTGATAACATTTTATGGTGACGTAACAGGGCTTCGTGGAAGGCTAGATGCTAACATGTATTAAATCTTTCCAGATATATAGTATACGAATTCTAGCTAAATCTTCTTTTAGCCGATCTTTTATAATTTAAAACGACACTGAACATGAACGAATGTTCAGTATTCTTTCTCAAATCTTCTTTTCTATTATATCGTCTATCATCCTCAGCATATCAATCCTATCCATTATATTTGTCTATTAGATGTTTTCCTGGCAAGAAACTCCAAATTTGTTGCATCTATATTTTATTCAGAATGAAGAGATAATAATCACACACTGTTCACGTAATAATTTCATCATTCTCTCGTCGTTCGTTGGCTGTTCACTGCTATGCAATGCACTGCAAAATGATCAATTTTATGTAGCGAATAAAGTGATTAAATATGCAATGTTGATTTCCAGAAACATTTTCGGATTATACGTTTATCATTGGTAATTGACGGCATAAATTTAATATAAGTTTCGCTTCAATCAGTTAATCAGTCTTTTCATCCGATGAAACCGATTACTAATCGAATTTTACATCGGTGAATTTGGAACGCGCCGATTATTAAAATTGATGAATTAAGAAAGGGTTTGATAGATTGTCGATGCATCGATGAATTCTTGCCCTACCTTTCACGTAATTTTATTATTATTTTTGTATTTTTAACAGGGTATAATCAAGACGTCTGTTGTTAATAATTATGTTTATGAACAAATTAACACCAATCAGCAGAAGTAACGCAGGCAGACAATGTTTTAGTTGGTCTGATAATTGTGATCTACTATTTCACACATTGACATTCTCAATAAGTTCTTACCTTATATTATGAAGCAATAATTATGATACTAAATGATGGAAAAAAGATTATCAGAAAACTTAGTTATTATGCTTATTAACAAATTATTTAATCTCCAAATCCATGAAAATTTTCTCAAGAGGAAAATTTGTTCTACCCTGAACGGAAAATATTCTCCCACTCCACGTGAAACATTGATCACACGTTTCATATCATATGCTATAACCTAATTTTAACAAAAATTGTGAAAAAAGGGCAATAAAAATGTATTTCATTCCCCAAATAAACTCTCTTAAATATTGTTAATAAATTAGTGCGTAATTATTGTTTGAAAAGATGGATATTCAATAAAACACAATATAATATTGCTCATTTTAATTTTTAATACTTCAAAGACATTATAATCAAAAAAATAATAATAATGATACAATTTATGGTAAACATATTAAATATTCTATTCCACTTCATAATGTTGTAACAAAGTACATTGAAAAATATCTTTTTGTAAAAGAATAAAATTAAATTAAACAAGTAAATCTTTCAATGTAATCTTTCTTGATTTGCAATAGAACATTTTTTATCTTTAGCATTTGTACTTGCACTTGTCTAAAACTAATACCATAATATCTAATACTTTGGTTTTAAATATAAATTAAAAAATTATTACTATTATTGCATATATAAATTATAAAAAAATAAATAGCGAATAAATAATACAGTGACTAGAACAATTAAATAAGACTAGAAAAAATCACAATATTTTTAACAACTTGCATTCACAAGCCAGGTATTTTACAATACTGGTAAATGAATTTTAATATCAGTGGGGTTGCTGAAAATTCTTAGCGAGTATAAGTTCTGTAAAACAAGACTCATTCATATTTTTAATAATCCAAAAAAATTATAATCAATAGATAAAAATACCGTAAGAATAATGGTATTTCGTTATAACGCGTTGAGTACATGACCTAAGCGTTAACCGAAATTTTTCTGTATTGAGAAGAGACATTACCGGTGACAACGCTGTGATCGAAAGAAATATAATTGACGACATTTGAACTTAGCCGTTATTTTGCACATAGAAGTTAATTTAAACACAATACGTATTTCTTTTATTAAAACGCGAGTAAATATTTGCGACATTTTTTAATTTAAGCGGTACGTATTGAAGTATATAACAGAATCATCTCGCGAAAATTTGTACTTAATATTAACTTTCCCTCCATTTTTCTTAGGAAAAGTAAAAAAATTAAGATGCCTATCTTTTTCCTTTCTTGAATGACAGTCAAAAACATTACAATTTGTTCTGATTTTACAATTTCTCACAACTTCTGTCAACACTGTAACAAAAATTCAACACTAAAATATACGTAATAAGTTCAAATTGTACTGCAGTATTAAGTATAGGGGAAACTTTCTAAGCGCCCTGACATCTGGTGGCAATTTGCGGAAGATACGAGAATGATATTGTTTTGTATTGTTCAATGGAGAAATACGTCTTTTTTTGTTGTTTGTGTTTTATTTTTGTGAATTATGGAAAAAACAATAAATTTTGTTGTGTACCGCAATGTAAATTCTCTTAAACATTCCATAATTTACCTAAATCGAAAAAAATATCATTTGAAACGAGGTTTGGAACTGAGAAAAAGTGGATCGTAGGTTTTTATGGACCCAAAAACTAAAAATGGGCAAAAGTACGAAGCCATGCATGCTCGTTGCATTTTACGGAAAGTGATTTTTACGTCCAAGAAAAGACAGAAAAAAAGAACTTACGCTACCCAAAATTTGCCTAAATCATCCTAAATTTGCCTTCATACTGAAATTTTTTTAGAATAGTATATTATTATATTTCTTGTAAATCGTAGATTACCTTTAAATAAAAAAAAGCTCGCAAAACAGGAAAAATACAACTCGTGTTCATTTTCACCCTGTATACAAATACACGAGTATACAGTTTAATGTTTATAACAGTTTAATATCACTTTCGAGTGTTCCAGCTTTGTCGCATATGGCGCTGCGATCTTAAAAAGTTTCCCCTATAATAATTTGGCCTCCAGTGTGTCACTTCTCAATAGTTTTTTTACTTTAAAAACAAACATATCAGTATACATAAATTACTAAACGGCAGAAAAAATATTAACTGCCTAAGAAAAATATCAACTTTTTTGTCTTTTCTATTTTTTAAATTAAAATATATAAGTTTTGCACAAAATCCTCCTTTTAGTATCATGACTAGTATAAAAGAATTGGAATATAAATACATATAAAATATTGTTAATATAAATTAATATAAAATAAGTTATAATAAATTAGAATAAATTAATCAGTCAATAGATTTTATAATAACAAAAGAAAGACATTAGAAATATCAAATTTGTAATATCTTTTAGCAGTGGTCCATTTAATAGTCTCTTAACCTTGTGGTACATTTCATCATACAATTGCATCTGAAAAAACTCTTCGGTGTATCACATAAGAAAAAGTGTTTGTAAATCAATACAATCGATTAGTTTCAGCTGACACAATTCTTAGACTACTGACGAAGTAGGCAATCTCGAACCGAAAAAAAATTAATTTTTCATGAACCTGAACCATTATATTTCAAGGTCGCTAAATAAAGACCTGAACGCAAACCTTTTTTATTAACCGATATCCATGTACTTTTTAACTGGTACAAGAATTTACATTTACAAAAATAATATTTTATTGAATCTGAACATTGAACCGAAGCGAAATTAATATAGTGAACCTGAACATAAATAAATTTAGCTTTAGGTCCCTGGGCGATATCTTAAAAGGTTTTCCCTACTTCAGCGGCAAGGGAACCCCAAGATCAGTGGAGTTTTTTGCTGAAGATCTGTCATCCACGAATTATGATTTACAGTTAATCAAGGATTAGTCCTTAAGGGATAAGAAACAATATAATCCTTAGCTCAACTAAGGCAATAATGTATTAAAATTAAACTTTTCATAATAAAATATAATCTGTCGATGTGTACCACCAAAAAAACAGTCCTAGAGAGTGTCACTAAGACGAAAAGTTTATGAACCACTGCCCTGTTGCAAGTTTATTAATTGCCTAACAATTTACAACAAAACTTGAAGCAAAGCTGCCTTTATAATATAAATAATTTACCAATTTCACAAAATCAGGTATAAATACTTAATGTTTAGTTTTTGTGTTTAATGAAAATTGCAGGATTTTCATTATAATTATGCTTCAATTTATTTTTCACTACAAGCCTGTGGGAAATTACTAATATTTTTCTTTAAAAAATTTGCTAGGGAAGCTTATTTTTTTTTTTCGAAATATATTAACAGCAAATCTGAAGCCTCCCTGCATAACGATAATACTTTTTTCGTCTTTAATCGCAAATTTACTTTTGTGATTGATAAACTGAGTGATTTGATTTAACAAGTACGTTGCAATTGATTCAAGACTGATATTAATTATTATACAATGATTTCATTGGACTACTTAACCCATAAAATGAGCTTTACAGTATTAACAACTACCGTAATTATTTAAAACGCAGCTTTAACAATTGATAGTTACTAAATTGTCACACATTTCTATTTTTCTTTCTACATGATAGATGTTAATTTTTCTAGAAGTTTTATGAATGTCTGGTGCCAGCCAATTAAATAACTATTAGAAACAAGGTTTATACTAAAAGGTATTTAAAATTATAACTCTACTGGCCGGTTGCTTAAGAATAAATTAACTGTCTTATCTAGAGTTATGCTTAACTCAAGTAAAAACAGCTTAAAAAAAACATATAATTTTAAATTGAATTAGAGATAACTTGAGTTAAAACATTTAACTAGTTCTATAACAACTGGGCATAAAAGCTTGCACTATTCATGATTTAGACTAGAGCAGTATATTTTTCAAAGTTTATTTTTTTCATAGCTTACAAAATTTGTATTAATATTGTGTTGTAATGTATCTAGTTACAAGTATATAGACACAGTATCTATATACTTTTTCAAGTATCTAGAGACAAATTAGATACTTTTTGAAATATGTTTCTCTATCTAGATATTAAAATCAAGTATCACAATTGCGTTCATTGTTCCAGACAATACAGTTGTTTGTTACGTCGTGTGACGTAAGTGCGTTGATTCGCCAACGCTAGTATATTAAACTTTTATTTGTGAAACTAACCGAGTGTTTTATTTATTTATTCATTCTATTATATTATTGTAAAAAGATGGAGGATTAAGACGTTAATAGTCATTTTGTGATAAGATGGTAAAGTAAAATTAGAAATTGCCAACAAACTTATTATTAAACTGATGGCTTACGACATGTTTTTGCGTTACATGTGGTTCTGAAGTAATAAACTGGTAAATTTCACATATATAAACCTTCCATTTTTAAGGTTTCCTAAATTTTTACTTGTCAAAAGTTCCCCGCCATATTGTTACGTATTTCCACTACTCCGTCTTTCAACTTGAGCTGGGTTCGGCAAGCAAGCTCGGAATGTTCTGAGTCACTCTATTTAACTCCAGATCGCTCTAGAACACGCGTTTAGACCTTTTCTCGAACGCTCTGCAGTTAAGCAGAGTGACCCGGATCACTCCGAGCTTGCTTCCCGAACCCATCTTTGGTGCTTTTGGAGCTAACTCCTAACGCTCCAAGTTAAAGTTGAAAAACACTCAATTGTTCACACCATTCACTTCGTTGCTTTGAAATTTTTAGTAAACAAACGCAAAAGGTAACCGCGTAAACAGAGCGAGTTATCGAACGCAACTAAAGTACTGATTATCATGCACTGTTTGTTTAATTATATTGCATTTCTAGCTATTTCAGTAAAAACATGTTTTTTATGTGGTATTTTCTATCTTCGGCGATTTTTCAAAAGTATCTAGCTGTAACTAAACACAAAAATTTTCTGCACGTATCTGTATCTAGATATTTTTTTAAATGTATCTATTAAAACACTGCATTTAAGCAACCATTCTCAGAGATTAGGATCTTTTTCTGTGGTTTGAAAACCTGGCATCTGCTAGATTTATTATAACAAAATAAAAATAATAAAACTAACATTCAATATATAATGCCCAGTTAAGCATTCCTTCAATTTCATAAATATCTAGCAACACTATGCTTTGCTAAGTACTTTTGCGATTTAAGAAATGCTTAAATTTTAAGGAAAGCTGGAGCAACTGGGCATTATAAATTTAAGCGGATGGTTGTGGATTTCATCTGAGTTGGCAACACTGGGTGCGTTTTGTTGATTGCTGGTTAGAAGTACTAGAATTGATGCGAAAGAAAACGACAATTTTGATTGTGAAGTAAACATAGAATGACATTTGCATGGAGGTTAAGTCATATGGTCATAGAAAATCCTAGACTCTGGCTGCGTGTGAAAACGAACGTATTTCGCCTAAGTAAATGGATAATCTAAATAATAAATGCGAAGAGGAAAACTTTCGAAAGATTCTAGAACGAATGATTGAATTGTACATACATTTTAAGTTTAAATTTAACAATACTATATTAAAATTATATAGGCATTTATTTTAGGACACAAAATGAGAATATACCTAAAACTGAAAATTATTTTGAAACAGTAATACGAATATAAGCTGTTCACTTTTGTAAGAACACACTAGATCTGGTTATTTTGGTTACTTTTATGGTGTGTTACTGACTTTAAATGTCAATTAAAAATATTCCTCACGCTGTAAAACCGACTTTAGGTTGATAAGGTTATGATCACTATAATTAAGATATCATTTTTCATTATGACATATGTCAAACGGATTGACATTTTAAAAAAGTGACATTTTTTAATACCAACATGACATACAGCTTCAAAGGTGCAAACTATTGAAAACAAAATTCCCTCTTAGTGTGTTCTTACAAAAGTGAACAGCTTATATTTAATTCTAATACATTTAAAAACCAAATGAAAACAACTGCATTCAAATATTACTTTTCATCCCCACCATACTTATTCATTCTAGTCGTTCGACCTCAAATCAAAGAATGAGTAGAATGAATAGACTGAGAATAGTGTCCCAATAAAACGCGTATTCTGATTAAACTGAAACCAGAATTGACACAACAAAACACACCCACTAATTCTTTATCTTTCAAACTATTATCTTTGCAATTACTCTTGTACAAAAAATTTTAATTTGTAAGTCATTTTAAAAAAATAATGCTGTATTTAGAAAATAGCTTCTAAAATAAGACTAACCATTGTTACGGAAATAAAACAATTTTTTATTTTAATATAAAAGCACCATTTGATGTATAACATAGATGATATTTAGAAAAATAGAAACGTGTGTAGAAGTAATTTTTTAAGTACGGAAACATTACTAATCACAAAATAAAATTACATTTTCTTAATAGTTGACTGGTCTTTAGTTTAAGGTACTCTTGCTGCTATGTCAACATTAATATAAATATACATATGATTTAAATAACTAAAGAACATTGACTAGAATATTTGAAATATTATCATCGAACGTATGTTGGGGTGCGTGAATGTGATCTGGATGAGTAGCTTTGGTTGGCGGGTGAAGCACTCTCGCTACGATCACGGAGAAGTGATGAGCGAGAATACCACGGACTGCTATTACGGCTGCTCCAACTGCTTGCTGATGATGGTGAAGAAGGTGTAGGTCGATGATAAGGTATAGGTCTTTTACGTGCACTAAAAGAATTGTGTTAATTTGTTAGTTTATTAAAAAGGCGATAAATAAAAACTGTTAGTTACAAACATTAATAATGGACATATTATTTATACACATTACTCCTGTATCCAACTGTAATAATTAAGGCTGGGGGCCTATAAGCGGGGAAGGTAATTCACAATTAATAAACTTTAAATTAGTTATTTGTTAAGTACTATTTTACAATGTATGATTTTTTTGAGGACGTTAATGTATTTCTAATAACACAAATGGCATTGGTCCATTCATTGAGCCATCGTGTATAATTTAAATGCTGTAAAATGCCATTGACAATTTTCATTCAATTACTTAAAGATAGAAATTTAGAACCTGGATAGAACTAAAGACAGTGTTAGATAAATATTCCTTAGTTTGTAATAAGTTAATTAATAGCTTTATTCGCGGATGAAGTTTCTTACATATTACAGCACCACACGCATGCGCAACATTCCTTTTAGTGTTCACGGATGGAAGAGTCACTGTTTCTGAAAAGATGTTTGTTATTCGCGGTAACCTTTACGTAATCTGTTCACAGCAAGTCAATCGTGTTTGTAGATTAGAGAAATAAGTCAGAACATACACGTTGTTAGATTCGTTGAATTTAATTAATAGTTCTTGATCCCCATTTAAATTTACTACACTGTGATTACAATCTAATCAGTCAGCCAAGTTTAGCATTCGCGATGACAAGAATATTTAACACGTCTCAAGTCGGAATACGCATTAAATTTATTCATGAACCTATTTAACTGTTGGTACCTTGTTAGAAACTTCATCCGCGAATAAAAGTAATGTTAGACGATTAAATTAACTATGTGTTGCAATTAGACAAAATTTTAAGCACCTGTCTTGATGCTTATCTTTGTTCGCGGCCTCCGACAGGCTGGACCACGTGCGTGTACGTTTTTTTTTGACATAACAGTATAAATGATCCCTGATCTTGATAGCATGTTTGTTATTCGGAAGGAAAAACGCGCACGAACGCGACTCTTTAAAGCGTCAGGGATTGTTACCATGAACGAAGCTAATATAATAAATATGTATTCCTAAATTAGAAAAATTTTAATGTCTATGCCAGAGCTTTTTGAACTCATTGTTGTCAAAGCCTCCTGCGAATAGTTTTTTTTTTAGTGTATGAGATAAGCTAAAGAATTTTTGCTGTCCCCCCATTTGAGATCTTGCAGTCCACAATTTGAAAATCCCTGTTCTAGATGAGTTAGTTACTTAGTTAAAATTTTGGCACACAGCAACAATGGCTATTTGCGCCTGTTCTATATGATACGATGAATCAAGTTAAAAACACATTAAAGAACAGAAAACGTAGCGAAGAATGCAGTTACGTCCAACATGTATACCAATATAATTTCTAACCCGCTTTTGTTTTCCGCACTACAAATGGAAATGTCTGAGAAAAAAATATATGAAATAAATCTAACTGAAAATGAGTAAATATTGGTTTAAAAAGTTTATTGCCAGTACCTGAAAAACTCATAAATCAAATTAATTTGTATTGTTTCTTTTTAAAAAGAAAGACATCTCAATGAATCTACAGTATGGGATATATTTTCACTATTGCAGTACTAATGACCGGTTGCATAAAATTCTTCAAATTAGTTCTAAGTTAAAACTAGATATAAAACACAGCATTACCAAAGCAATGTGTTACTAAGCATTTTTGTGCGTTATATCAAGTTTTAAATTTTATGCAACCGAGTATAAATGTGAAAAACTAGACATTAATAAATAAAGCAAAATATTAAAATAATAAACATGCAAAAAAAACATACATACCTGAAACGATCTTCGTAACTAACCTTACATTAATCAATTTTTTTCGCTGTTAAAAATGGTGCAAATGTTTGCTTCTTATGATCAATGAATTTTCTACACAGAAAATAATAATAATAAATAAAATAACAAAAAGATCAAATGAAGAAATGTTTGAAAAGAAATACTTGATTTGCATCATTTACGCCCTTAGGCAGAAAAAATTTGTGCGCCCCATCCCTCAAGAGTTGCATAAAAAAAAAATCACATCGAAGTGATGAGCAAATAAGAGGATATCGGATTGAAGAGATGAGAAAAAAGGATTAACCAGCAAATCAAAGCGGCTCTTTTGAAATTTCGAGCGCTTATTGTTCGGCGTTCAAGGTAACTGCCTAGATTTGCCCATGTGTAGATCCGACTCTGCATGTCTATAAACATGTAGTAGTAATTTTTTTCGGTGTTCAACTTAATAATCCGCATTCAGAACTATAAATTAATGCACTGTGCATTTTGAGTTATTCACTGTAGATTATCACTATCAGTTTGTCATATGGTAACTCAAGCGACTATTCACAGCTCTAAATTTAGCGCACTGTACGTTGTGGAGTGTAGACAATGCTTGCAAACTTTATAGTTAATACCAGGACTTCGAACCGGAATTATTTCGGGAGGGGGGGGGGGGTTGAAAAAAATACATATAAATAGATTTATATAAAAATAAACAACACAAAATTTGCAGGTTATATCCTCAGTATCATCTGTCAGTAGTGTATCATCACCTTCCGTAAGCAGTATTTCTGACAGTGATAATGATGAAAATTCAAGAATACGTCAGCCTAGAAAATTTCTTGAAAGAAGACACCCCTTTAATTATTATGACGATGAACAATTTAAACACAGATTTCGGTTTTCAAAAGATACTGTTTTGTCTATTTTAGAATTAATTAATAATTAAATAAAGCCCTTAACGAACAGAAATATGTCAATATCAGTTTTGGATCAACTCTTGATCCTTCTATAACTATTAATTGTTCTTTTTCAATTTCTGTATAATTTTTGCCTCTATCCCGTTTTTTTTTATTTGAAATACTTTTTAATTTCTCCTAATTCTTTTTTTTTAATTATATTTATTTAGGGATGCTTCAACTGCTTGGTTATTCTTTTTCACTGTCAAAATTATAGGTTATAAACGTTAAAGTGTTAAAGTTACAACAGAAAAACAGCGAAATATAGTATAGGCATCTACCGGTCAGTTGTATAACTAACGTTCGGTCGGTAAATCTTGAGACTAAATTATTTTAGTTGTGAACTAGTTAGTTAGTTGGCTGTCCTGATTTATAATACCGAAATTAAAAAACTTGTTAGGTTAAGTTAGTTATCAACTAAATTTAGTTTACAACTAGTTAGTTGGACCTTTAGTTAGATTTTTATAATACCGGCCAACAGTGTATTAATTTTGCAGCTTCATCTTACATGCAGTAGCACATTGATTTCGTAAGCACATGCTAGTTTCTTCAGCAGAAAACAAGCACATATAACGCAGTAGATTAAACTAAAAATGGTGTGTCTCGTCACAAACATTTTTAGGAGATTATCAATGAGAGAAACCATTTTTAGATTCGATCAATGGTTCTCCAAATACGCTGTACAACTTTCTTATTCTAAATGGAATGTTTAAAATGTAATTTTTGAACGTGTTATGAAACGCTTTATGTTAATAAATATTTTCAAACATTTCTTATTTAAATAAAAAATATTAAAAATAAAAAAAAAAACTCATCTTATATTTACATTTTATTACCAAGCCTATAAAAGTAAATACAGCAACTAAACAAATTGAAAATCATATATATCTTAAAGATATAGTACACTAAACATAACACTAACATACTTGTGCATGACTGCACACAATACAGTGTCTTCTAAAACGATAACATTGTCGAAACAACAACCAATATGATTTAGTGGGGTTAAATTACCTAGTTATTCTACGCCTATCAAGGAAACTAGGTGATCCATGTCGTCTTGGTATTGATGGCGAACGGGAACGAGAGTCACTCCGACTTGAACAACTGCTTGATGATGAACTGTGAGACCTTGAACGAGATCTTGAAACACTGCGCGATGAACGTGACAAAGAATTACTGCGAGAACGTGACCTGCTACTATCAGATGATGAACTAGCACTGCGATGGCCAGAACTAAAAAACAACAACATTATCAGGTCCGTTCTGTATCTTTTGTGGTTAAAAAGCAACATTTTAACTAGGAGTTAAAACTGTAACCTATTCTGTATCTCAGGTTAAGTTCTAGTGAACATATTTACCGGTTAAATATTCAATTGTTTTTCTAGTCCGTTTGTGAGTATTTAACTATCAGTATTTCTTGTTTATTATTAAATTGTTTTGGAGTATAGGTTTTGGTAATATTAAATATTTTTTGAGTAATAGATTTTGTACTACTCCAAGCATTGAGAATATTTAACTAGTAATTTTCCTTATTATTATTAAATTGTTTTGGTGATATTAAATATTATTGAGTAATTGGGTAATTTGTTTATTAAATTATTCTCTTAAAGTCATACAGCTAATTGAGTTTTGTTTGGATATAAGTTGTTTTGGCGAGTCATATTCATTGCTAGATATTTTTTTTTTCCGTTAGAGTTACCTTTGTTTTTTTGTTTATTTTGTGAATAATAATAATTGTTGTTAATAAATTTTGTTATTGAGTACATTGGTGTTTCTGTTAAGAGAACTCTATTCCTTTCCCTTGGGGATTTATTTTCTTCCAGAATTTAGGGCAATAGAAGCGCAGTGACTGGCGCCGTATAAAAATTTAGGCCGCACATCGACAGTGGTAATTACAGGACCACCCTGCATAGTCACATCTACCTCTAGACTGGGCTGGCGGCCTTCTACCTTGCCCTGGACAGCTGATAGCCGCTGGAGTCACTTCACAGTGGCTACGGAATTCATATTTTCCCCCATTTAGGTTTTTTTTGCGACCGACCAGAGAGCTGAGCGTACGCTGGCATACGCCAACTATATAACGCTGGAGTCTGGCCGTAATATACGTTATAACTTTTTAACCTTACGGTTAAAAGTATGTTGTGAAATTATCTACAAGGGAACGTATTTTGTCAATGTAAGTATGGTTTTTATGTAAACAAGTATTGTGGTTGAATCGTGAATCAACAACATTCAAATATATCTATATTGCGGAAATATACAATATTCATATATAAATAATTATGGTTCCAGAAAGTAAATAATGTAATATTTCCGTAACTAATTAATTCTAAAAATTGAAGTGAAGTGTGAATTTTCACACATTTCAGGGTTTTGCAGGTATTTAATAGATGTAAGAAGCCAACATAATACTGGATGTCTAGGTATATTTATCATATCAAAATTAACAGTTTTTTTAATAATCACTTTTATCCGTTTTTTTGAGAACTAAGAGCTTCCATTTAATTTTTTTAAACAAAATTTAAATAATTTACCAAATATTCCAGCGTTTTTTTTTCTGCATTTGCTTCGTATTCAAGTCTTCATTAGATTAATAAGAAATATTTTACAGTATAGTGTGTGGTGTTAGTAACTCAGTTCGCAACTATTAAAAAAATATAGTAGTATTTAGCGTTTTAGCGAAAATATTCCAGCGTTTTTTTTCTGCATTTGCTTCGTATTCAAGTCTTCATTAGATTAATAAGAAATATTTTACAGTATAGTGTGTGGTGTTAGTAACTCAGTTCGCAACTATTAAAAAAATATAGTAGTATTTTTCTATTATTTTTTTAATATATTAAATTCAAAAAAAAAAAAAAAAACGCGCACTATCTTAGCTATAAATACAAAAAATCCATAACATTGTTAGCTATAATTTAACCATGAATTAAAAAAAATAATTAATTTTTTCAAAAACACAAAAACTGCCATATTTTCCAAAAACACAATCTGATCAAAAATTCCTCTCGTACGATTCCGGCTCAGATCAATTTACATTACCTATAATTTTTTCAGATTTTTTGTTTAACCCTTTTTGGTAAAAGGGTGCGGGACAAGAACTTTTCACATTTTTGGCTAAATTCGTGTTAAAAGAAACGAATTTCAAAAAACTATCTATCGTTCCGTAGTCTAGGTCTTAAGAGTTTTCTTTTGATACCACACAATAAATTTTAAAAAAATATTTTTTTGTATCAAAGGCTCAAAAAAATCGACATTTTGCGAAAAATTTATCTGTGTTCTTAATCTGTGGTATTAATTCGGTGTTCATTACAGAGATTTTTTTTAGATTTTTAGATCAATCCCTTTGGGAGATAGTGTGGGGGACAAAAGTTTTTTGACACATTTTTGCGAAAATCAAAAAAAAAAATTAAAAAATAAAAATTTGTTGAACCATTTGGTATGCCACTCAAAAATGTAAAAAAATATATTTTTTTTATTAAATACATATTGGTTTATATTTATCCCGCGCTGTATTTTTTTTTTAACTCTCTATAGTTTTCCTATATGTGGGTCAAAAAGTTGTACAAGTATGCCAAATTTCAACTTTCTATGTTCAGCCGTTTGGCTACAATTTCTACCGTACAGGCAGACAAATGAGTAACGTTAAAAGGGTTTTTTTGGTGGTCATATCTACAAAACACTAAAAATAGATTTTTTCTGGCTACTTGAAGTTTAAATATTATAACTACAGCTGGATATAATGTTAACACCATGTACTTGGCTGGAGTTAAATTCCAAATATAACCTACTGAATTAACCGCATCGAGGTTAAAATTTTAACTCTATACATACCATTTTAGTTTCAAAATAACAAAATATTGTAAAACGTGGTTAAAAATGTATAACTTCGACCTTGAGGTTAATTTTTAACTTTTTATGATACAGAATAAACCCGTATATGTTACGAATTAAATCAGAAACGCAAAAAAAATATTTACCTGTAAGAAGATCTTGAAGAACTTCTGGATTTACGTTCTTTACTGGGATGTTTATCGCCTGAAACTGATCTAGATCTTGACCTACTGCTTGAAACAGAAGTACGACGTTTAACATTTTCTGTTTTAACTGATATTTTTTTATCTTTTTTCAAATCTGTATTCACTTTTTCACTATCCAAATCATTATTTTGAACTGGTTCTTTATTTTCTGTAATATGTTCAATATTACTAATATCAAATTTATCATGGGCGAGTTCAGGACTATTTTCTACTTTGCAATCATTTTCAGCTAAAATATTCTTTTTTAAAGGTAACAATTTTATGGATGATAATTCCATTTTGTACGTTGGATATTCAGTATCATAATTATTTGGTAACTGTGTAGTTTTGAAATTTGGGATATCGAAATGATCCTTTGTTTCTATGGCATCTTTTATAATTTCAATATTTTTTCTAGGTATTTTCTTTTCTAAGACTTCTTTTGCTTTAGCTGCTAAATCGGATTTTAAAAGTTGTAATGTATGGATTTCTTTAGCTTGTTCTTCATCGATATGTTCATTATCGTTGTCAGATTCAATATCTTCACTCGAAGAACGTAATCTAACAACAGGCATTTGTATGTTTGTATTTTGTCGAGATTTTGATTCGGTTGATTTTCTCTTTTCTTTCGACTTGCTATTTCTTTCTTCTCTAGTACTGCTTGTTATTTTTTTAGGTTTGCTGCTTTCTTTACTGTTCTCTAATGAACTTTTACTTGAAGAAGTACTACTCCTTTCCCTTTTATAACTCCCTGCTTCGTCTTTATAATCATATTCTTTCTTACTTCCTGAATTATTTTCTGAACTGTATTTAGTTTTGTTTGCTTTTTGTGATTTCTCTGCATTTTCTACATGAGAGTTTTCATATTCAGACTTATTTTTTGAATTATAATCTGAGTGACTTTTATACCTTTGGTCATTAGAATACTTTGATTCTTTGATAGTATCTGAATTTCTATCGTTTTGTTTTGGTGAATACTGTTTTTCATTTAATTTATGTTTTGGAGAAGTTGATCTTTTATCGTAATTTGAATGTGATTTTGGTAATGGTGATGTTGTTCTTTGTATTGATGACGATGATCTTCTTGGAGATGGTGTTTTACGTCTTGGTGATGGTGAATTCCTTTGTGGAGTATGTCGAATTTTAGTTGGGGTACGTCTTGGTGAATATGACTCTGAATCCTCTCTTGCTGGTGAATGTTTCCTTCTTCTTGGACTATCACCTGATTTTGATTTTTTTGATGATTCTATTTTGGTTGACTCTCGTTTAGAAGTCTCTATTCTTCTTGGTGATGGTGATCTAGGTGTTGGAGATCTTTTTGATTTAATTTGTGATTTTGATTCATCTCTAGATTTTGATGTTTTTCTTGAAGAATCTCTTGATGTTGAATATTCATTTTCACGTCTTTTCTTTTCGGTGTAATTTCTATTTTTGGATAATGAATTACTACGACTTCTGTTTCTAGCTGGTTCATATTTTTTCGATAAACTTCTTGATCTACTTCTTCTGTGAGAATTTGTATCAACATTATTATTTCTTGAAGGTCTTGCACGATTGCGCCAGTCTTCTGAACGGTGATATCGTTTTGGGGATTCATATTTTCTTTTTCTGCCCTCTCTTTCACGTCCAGATGAACGACTTCTGTGTTTTTTAGAACTATCGTCGTGTTCTCGTGAATCCTTTTTATCGATAATTTGTTTTTCTTTGTCGTATTTACTGTAATTCTTTTCTTCAACACTTTTCTTTTCTTGTTCTTCTCTATTTCTTGATGATTTATGTTCAACTTCGTTTACAGATTCTTTTGAATGTTTTGATGATTTTTTAGTTCTTGAATTACTGCGGACTTTTTTTGTTGGTGGTTCTGGAGAGCTATAAATTCATAAAATATATATTATAATTTATTAAACAATATTTCAAAGTGAAACATAATGTAATAAAGAAATAAAATCAAATACACTATTGGTTTATTTTAAAGAAATATTTTCTTTGATATGCAGGAATATCCCTGTAATACAGTGGTTCATAAACTTTTTTAGGTAAAGGCACTCTAAAAATGAAAAATTCAAGGCACCATTTTCTTATTTCTCCGTATTATATCCGTAGTTATTATATGAAGTTCGCGGCATCCCTTTAATATACTTACGGTACCCTGGGGAGCTGCGGCATCCAGTTTGAGAACCACTGATATAATAGATCTCACTCGGCCAACTAAACTGTTGGACGACAAAAAATTCATACCGCGTGTTTACCATAATTTGCAGCGCATATTTATAATACGTACGCTCAAGTAAGAGAAGTTGTTTTCAAAATTTTAGTTAATACCCCGGGTCACCCAATAGTCTTAAACGACCTTTGTTAAAATGTCTACTAAAATATTTACCAAAAAACATTTCGTTCATATTTTCATTCACATGTTCATGCTGTTTAATAATCTTTTAAAATTAAAAACTGCATAATAAATATTGCAATTTAAACGATTACAACGATTTTGAGATCTAATTTTTAACCTTGATTATTCATTACCGCTATATTCTATTTAGTTTTTATTTTGAGTTGAAAAATGACGCTTGTTTTATGTAATAATTATAAAAATGTTTTTAGGTGAAAAAAATGCCTGTCAAAAATCATATTCATGTTCGTCATATAATGCTCTGCCACTTCGAGAAAGGATGAAAAGCGGCACAGTTATTTCGCGATTTCAACGAGCTTTTTGGCAAAGGAACAATCAGTCAAAAACAAGTTCAAATTGGCTGACACAAATTATATTAAATAAATGATCGTCAGCTGCCGACATAACGGGGTAAAGATCGTTAGTTACATCATTCATTACATTATAAAATGCTTACCTTCTGATGGTCTTGTTTTTATTATTCTAATTACATAATAAGTTCGATGAATAAGTTTCATTGAATTTGAAATGACTTTAAATTATTTTTTTATGACAGGTTTATACAAGCGACTGACTACGCACGTAGCTGACTTTTTTATTATTATTATTACCACTTAAACAATAACTGTGCAAATTTTCAAGTGGCTTGAAATGACTTTTGGAAATTTGTATTTTTACAAGATGTACATTTTCTCACGACCAGCCTCACCACGATTATGGCGGCTGACGCTTGTTTCGATTATTAGCCATGTCTAAACTATCAATTACAAAAAAAATAAAGCGGGATAAAATGACCATTAAAAATGCAACGCTGCCTCCCGGACTATAGAGATTATATCGCCGAACACAACCTATTCGATATATTTTTTTTCTGGCAGTATTAAATGCAATAATGGGGATATTCCTGTATTTCAATTATCTAAATAATTGTAAAGAAAACTTACCTCTCCTTGGAACTGTCTGATGAAGAATAACGCCTCTTCTTTGAAGACCTCTTTTTCTACAAAAGGAAACAAAATCGTTTTTCTTAAACGAAATCTTAATGGTTGTTAAGATGATAAATTAAAATAAATATAAATAAATAAAATACATTATACATCTAGAACTGTACTGTCTGTTGTAGCTGTAGTAAAAATATACTGCAATACATAACTACTTTATTTAGTAATTAGCAAAATAGATTTAACTTTTTAAATGTTAGAGCTATAGATACAACAAATCGACATCGTGGATTGTTTTAAGAAATTAAAATAGGTTTAAATTATCTTGCAGATTTTTTGCTTTGTTCAAATATTTGTTTTAAGTTTGTTTAAATGCTAATGTATAAATAACTTTCTTCTACAAATAATATATAGATTCAAGGTGATGAAAGGAGCAGTGCAGATGGGGCGAATTGAAGAGCATATTTTCTATTGGTTTTTGTTTCCATAATATTTCGAACTGGTCGTCTAAAAATCGTTTAGCTTCAGTAAAGGATTATCGTAGAGTCCGTTTTAATTAATTAATGAGATATATGCATTATCAATTATGCCAAAAATAATACATGCCAAAGAGAAAAATATAAGTGCAAATTTTATTAAAGGACGATAACCATTATCAAGTGATGCTACTAGTAACCTATAAGTTACAATCTTGAACATTTTCACCGTCGGTAGACTTAATATATTTGGTACAGAATAGAGGTATTGAAGGGTTTTTAATTATACCTATGAAATCCTAAAAATGCTTGTTGTATAACTTATTTTATAAAATGGGATTGTTGCTTTCAATAACTTCATTTTTGCTATTAAATATGCCTTTACCTAATTTAAATTTGAGAAGTTTGAAACACAATTCTATAAGTTTTGAATAATTCTGAACAAGACAATTTGCGAAAAGCTCCTAATTTGAAGGCAAAGTATATAAAACCGCCGAAACGTTAAAATAATATATAGATTGGATGGTATTTCCGTTATTCCTATGTCAAAAATCTTAAACAAAAATATAATTAAAAACACTAGGTTTCACTAATATATTTATTTTCTCGATACGTATTTCGGCTATTACGCTATTTTCAAGAGATTAATAACAGTTATAAAATAACAGTTATTTTGTAAACTCTTGAAGATGGCTTAATAGCCGAAATAGTTTACAAAATAATCATTTATTTTGTAAACTTTTGAAAATGGCGTAATAACCGAAATACATACCGAGAAAATAAATATATTAATGAAACCTACCTAGTGTTGATAATTGTTTTTTTTTAAATAATATATGTAAAGGTATGTTATTTTGAAGTTTCTACGCAATGTACGTACGTGCCTTCTAAAGCCGCGTCCAGATAAAACGCGCCGTGCTGCGCCATTCAACAAAGAACCCCGCGGAGATGCGCAAGATGAAAATTCGTTGTCGCGTTCTCGAACAAGATTCTATTATGGCCTTCTAAATTCTAGTTTGCGCACGTTACGCTCAAACTTATCGCATGTTACGGGTCTCGTCCAAATAGACCACGCACGAACTCGTAGTTTTCTTTGAATTACCGGCAGTCGATGGGATCGTATTGGACTCAACAATAGCCGATGGCGACGCTATAATCGCTGTGAAACAGCTGATCGAAACGAGTAATGTGAAAGTTGTCATCATTTGTTTACATGTTAAATCTTCGATTTACAATGAATAATTAACAGCTATCCTTACTAAATCATTTTAATTTTTTAAGTGCAACACCGTCTAAGTGTGTAGTTGAAGAAGAGGAGTTGTTAAACGCCGGTAGTGTTATATTATACGGAATTTCGAGAAAAAATGACGAGCATGTTGACATATGTGGGTTATGTTTACAAACAAGCAGTCTAAAATCACCACCTCACAAAGTCACTGGAAAATTAAAACAACAATATAACCTGCACCTGTAAACGGCAACCTTTGTTAGAAACTCGCTGCCTAAAAAAATTAATCAAAAACCAAAGCAAACACTTCAGTGAAGCTGTATCACAATATCTACGTACAATATTTGAGACTGCATGCCCTAAACCTATATTAAAGTTACACGAGTAGATATTTATTTATGCTCGAGAAGCATTTTTATAATTGAGTATTTCTTATTTGTTGAATATTTTTAATAAATTCTAGTTGGTTAAATATTAATAATTTAACAATATTGATGTAATCTGTAGTTTTTAAATGCTTTTAGCAGACTCTCACTCTTTTTCCCGTATTTATAGCATTTTCCCATGCTTTTTTACCTATTTATCTCTTACACAAAACCAAATATATTTATTATTTTCACAAATTGTTTTTCATTTGGAAAAAATTGAAGTGAATGTCTTTCTCACTTCTTTTCATAGAGTGACAACCGAATACACAGCAGTTTGTGTTATGACAACTCATTATAACACAAAATAATATAAAAAAGAATAATAGTTGCTATCAAAAGTTAATATTACAAACAAACTGCAACATTAAAGTTTAAACGCGATACAAACAACACGAGGTAGCCACTAGTAAACAAAAAACAGTTCAAATCCTGTCCGCCTAGTGTCACTTCATAGCGCTGTTGAGCCCAATTCGTTTGAGCACAAACCGACGCATTTGTATGCAGTTTGTCGTCCAAATAGTGGGACAATCATGAACGATTAGCGCAGTTCGACGGAGCGTGGCGCGTTTTTTCCTGGACACGGCTTAATATTCGCAAATTCTCTATACAAAATCGGCTTCAAACGAATTTTTAATACGCATTTATGACAGTTAAATAAATTATAGGAAAGTTCTCTAGAGGGTTTAAATTGAACTAACAGAATAACGTAACAATATTAAAAAACACTGTTACGTCAGCATTCCTTAGGTTAATTTTCTTATAAGATTAGTGCGTTCTAGAGTGTTAAATTTAAGGAAAGTGAGCTGTAAAATATATCTAATATATTAAAGTTACTAGTTCTAATTACTCACTCTTAGTTTATTGTTAATCATTCACTATAATTTTAAGTATTAGTTTATATCTTCCACTGCATTCCTCAGTTTTAAGCATTTAATGTATAAAACCATTTCAAATTATTTTATTTTAAAACACAAAAAATTAAAAAATTTATCGAAGATAAACAAAAAACAAAACAAATATTTAAGTCACAGTTTTATTACAAATATTTCGTACTCTTTGTATTATTACAATATATGTAATAATTATTGGGTGACCGAAACAAATAACGCACAAAATTTTAATATGTGCGTTAATTGTTTCATACTAGAAGTTTCTAAAATTATTTAGAAATAAAAACAAAACTATTTGGACATTATAATTGTCGAAACAGTGAATATAAGCAATTTTTGGATGATAACAATAGTGAACAATGCTTGTTAAACACTCTCACCCTAATAAATAAATTTTATCGAAGATTATTTGACATATTACGTAAACCTCAGGTATGTTAATTGTAATTAAACCAAATTGTTTTGTTTTTTTATATAACATAAACAGAAAATTACATATTAGAAAGCAAAATATAATTTTTTTTATTTAAAATCAGACTAGTTTATACGTTACTTTAAAACGTATTAACTAAAAATAATAGATGAATCGAATTGCAATTGTTATGCTATTATTTATAATCGTAAAGTTTTAGATTTGAGCGCTTACAAAAGTTTAGTTTCTCTATCCAAACGGTTCTCACGCCAACAAAATCGATGTAGGCGTACTCTGGTGAATTTTTGAAAAAGTGATGAACGTTAAAGCTCCACATAAGAGGGTAGGGGCAAATTTTCAAAAATTGTTATTGAAATTTTGTTTGCGCTTCAATAGTTGTTGATTAATAATTTCACGACAAATTTATTACAATGTTTTTCTTTTAAATTTTTAAAAGATGTCCATATATATTCCGTATAATTCCACCGCTTTATGGTGCAATGCTGTGGCAAATCTAATAAGTCCGTTCTACATTATACTTCTTTCAATACTATCCAACTCTGACCTCATATCAACTTTTGATACTACAGAATATAGTGGGGGGGGGGGGAATAAGAGACAGCGATACCTTCCATCTTTTATTACTTTGTGATACTCTTCACTGCCAACTTAAAAAAAATAGGTTCAGGTGACAGACAACAGTTTGGTTATAGAACCAATTCTAGTAACCAATTTATAAATATTGTTTAATTGTGCTAAGTTTATATTTAATTATATGTTCTAAATAAACTTCTAAAAGTTAAGTTGTAATCAAAAACTAAAAAGTTGGTAGTTGGTACGACTGAGAAGTATACAACTGTCATCCAAAAATTTGACCGGAGGTAGTTTTGAAAATAGTGTAGTTTGTAGTGTTTTTTGAGTTTTTACGTCAGTACTACGCAAAAAATCTGTAGTGCTACGCAAAAAAGTATAATGTAGAACGAACTTAAGCTACAAACGATCATATCTAAGGAGTTGTTTTACGTTGATATGGACAGTAAGCTTACAAATTTGCCACAGAATTGCACCATAAATTAGACTAGACTATATGTTGAGAATAGAGTATATGTGTAACAGTAGGATACGAAAAGGCGTGGCCATAAGAGTGGGGAACCAATAGCAATCATTCATGCATTGTAGTTGGCCGAGAAAGACGCGTTTCAAACATGAAATTGGTAGATCGGTATATAATTGATATTAAACTATCTCTTTTTATAAAGTTTTTCAAAACATGTATACTACAAATCTTATAAAATCAGGTAAAAATTCCTTACGCGTACCCATTTATATACATCAAGTTTCGGCTTTTACTAACTGAACCTAACCTAATTAACCTAGTTTATAGGTGCACATTATTTTATTTTTCCCCCACATTAGCCCAATTAAAATTGTATATTATTTTGCATGCGTTTATAACGTATATTCACTATATCTAGTGGGTCCGTGTAAGGAATTTGATCTTTAAAACCATTAAAATGTGAATTTAACCTTTAAAATACTGAATTTTTATTAATAATGTTTTTCTTTAAATACGTTAATACAAACTAAATGTCAATACTTATAAATACTTAGATTTCAGAATGAATACTTATCAAATACCTATAATTATTTAGATTTCAGATTTTGAATAAAAATTTTCGAAAATATAAGGCTTACATCATCTAGTCAGCAATCCGTTCATTAGTTCCAAATTTATAATATTTGTGCGAGCGGGTAAATCAAAATCCATGTACTTCGCTCAAATTTAACGTATTTTCTTGAAAATATCTGCGACAACATAGTTTTCGTCAGCGGCAATATTGGTACACGATCAAAACCCCGCATAATGTTTTGGGTTCATTGACATATAAAGCTAATTTGACACTATCTGATACTTAAAAACATGTGGCAACACCGCTCCCATTTCCTATAAGAGCAATACTGCATTCTAACGTTTGAACGGACTATAGTTCACCATTATTGGTAAGTGCCCGAAAAACAATTGCGGTGGGGCAGCCAAGACAATCAATAGGTTTGTTCTTTTCGCTACCTTGCGTTTTACTGGAAGATGCGGCGTTAAATTTATTATTGAAAAACGCGGCTGTAAGAATTTAAGTTACTAAAAACGCAAATTCTGTTCGTTTCGATATCAACCGAATACTTGACGTAAATAGTTGTTACCCAAAGCCGATACGTGACTCACCATTTCTCAATCATAGTTGATACTTTTTTCAATGAAACTATTATTATTGTCTGTATCTGATTATTGGAGTGATTTTTTATATACAGATAAAGATGGCGAATATATTCTTGATATACATTGGGTTAATATTCCGTATTAGTCCACCACAACTAGGTTTGTATGCTTAGAATGAATTATATTATAACGTTAGAAACGAGAAGGCATGGCCGTAAGAGTGAGGAACCAATAGTAATCATTCAGCCATCTGTAGTTGGCGAGAGAACAACCCGTTTTTAACACGAGTAACTTCCGAATATAACTGATATTTTTGAAGTTAATGTTTTTCAAAATACATATACTATAAATCTCATTGGAAACAGGTAAAAATTCCTTATGAGTACCTGTTTATATACGTCTTGCAAGTTTAAGTTTTTTCTGTCTAAAATTTTTGCTAACTAAACCTAACCTAATAAGTTTTATCATTGACTGTTTGCATATAGTGAAGATATATAAATGCTTTATACAGTTTTAATACATTTACATAATTTAGCATCTATGAATGCGACGAAAAACGGAATTTTCTATTTCAGACATAAAATTGGTAGGTCGGAATATATTGATATTTTTGAGAATTCTCTATTTTAATAATGTTAATATTCTTTAAAATATGTATAGTATAAATCTCATTTAAATGTGACTTAAAGCGTATAAATACTGAAATTTTATTATTCAAGTTTTTCTTTAAAGCCGTTAATAGGAGCTAAATGTTAACAAACACTTATTACATAATTGCTTGGATTACGAAACGGATAACTATCAAGTACTTATTTAAATTTCAGTTTTGAATAAAATTATTGGAAATGATAAAGTGAATCGTAAATGTTATGTTTTGAAAGAAAGGGGCCAAATCTCATTCTAACTAGCATACATGGTTTCTCTAACGAGTTGTCTGTGGTGGACTAATTCGGAACATTAACCATACATTGTTTTGCTATTATCATTCGTATGTGCAGTGTTCTTTATAAATACAATACATATTTTCAATTATTTTCAATTGACTGCCAATTTGTTTCCATTAAACTGACTCAAAAGTAGCTGTAAGATTTCTTGACGCGGCGTCTTACTGCAATCAGTTGTTTTGGCGAAACGAACAGCATCTAGTGACTTGACAGTAAACTGGCAATTCAAACGAACAGGAAATTTTGACGCACCCGTAAACCGTAGACGCAAAGTAACGAAACGAACAGTATTGTATAGTATTTGACAGATCTACCCCCAATAGGGGATAGGCATGATTTTTATAAAAAAAAATTATTATATTCCTCTTGTTGCATATAAACATAAAAAAGTTTTTTTTTTTTTTTGTAATTTGAAGGCTTAAAAAAATCATAAATGTATGTAGCGCGCGAAAACGACGTGTGACGTCATACCCCTTCTAACTGACGCATGACACTACTAGCTTACCGGCGTACATAGTCTGTTGTGAACTTATTTATTTGTATAACTTTTATAGGTTATGTAAAGTTAGAGTGATTTTAATTAAAATAAAGTTTAATTCTATAAAAACAATTTATACATGTTTACCGAATTAAATTTTATATTAAAATAGATAACTTATATTGCAGTATTTCAATTATGCCTCTAACGTTTTGTAACTTCATGTAAACAATGTAATAAAATTCTGACATCTAAATTACATAAATATTTACATTTTACAGAGTTGCAGCGTTTGTTTACATAAAGTTATAGAATATAAAATAAAAATTACTTACAGGTCTGCTTTGACACCACGTATTTCTTCAGCACTGTAGCATTCATTATTTTTCATATATTCCATGAGCATAAATGTATCAATGTTGGGTAAATTATCACTCTGAGCCCTAACAAAATCTTTATCTGCCATTTTAATAATCAATGCGTGAAAAATTGTTTAAAAACAAATACAAAACTCTCGAACAATACAATACACACACGTGTAAAGATTATGTTGTAGCTGTATCTGTTTTGTGAAACCCCTATCGTTTGACGTCATACTCAGTCGTTTTTAATCGGCAACCTTCGCTCCGTGGTCAGCTTATTTCAAATTTACAATATTTTAATTCAAAAATTTGGCTATAATATTAATTAAAATGTAATTTTTGTTTTGTTAGGTGACATAACTAACATTAACATATCAAAATAATGTAGTTTTAAGGAAATACAAATTTTATGCGTATCCCCTATTCTTTCAGTGGCATAGCAAGCGCCCATACTAAATACTCAGCCGTTGTTTATATATAATTATATTGTTGCTTTCATATAATTTTCCGTTTATGTATATATATGTGGGGTAATATTCACATCTACAATTAGAAAAACCACACATGATGGCATGCAATATTAAATTGATGTGCTAGACGTTCGTGGCAAGGGGGTACTTACTATTACAGATGGTTTGCCCATTCAAGGCTATCCTATGTAATGATGCGCAAGGTTTAAACAGAATAATATTTACCAAACATATCACGACTTTTGCATCTCACATGCAGTTTTTCATAAAACGACACAAAAATTTGTACATTAAATCAATGTAAATTTCTTTCCCGTTATGTAAGAAAAAATTAGAAAACAATAAAAAGAACATAATAAAATAAATAAATGTAACAAATACAACTATTCATATAAATAAAAATAAATGGCAAAACAATATAAATCGCTTTAAATCTTGCAATTAAATAATTAACATAATATAATAATTTAAATATCTTTACGAACCTCTTTCTTCTTTGTTTTCTTCTTTCTACGTTTCTCAGTCTCGCTATCTGAATCATTACTGCTTTCTGATGACGAAGAAGAACTCTCTTCACTTCCTGATGTTGATCTGCGACGACGGCGTTTTGTTTTCTTTTTATCTTTACTCTTATTTGTCCTGTTTAAGGAAAAAATAATTAATATGTTATTTTATCGAAAAATATATTAACATGAATTATTATTTGGACTGGAGATTCGTCAATAATTTGTGCAATTTTATTAAATGAGAAAAACAATATTAAATGGCAAATATTTATATCTTGTTTCGAAGAATTTTAAATGCGCTGGATACCTACAGATGCCTAAATTCAAAGCATATTTTTCTTTCTTTTTTTTTTGTAGAATTGATAACGATTATTTTTAACTTGTGTTCTAAAAGTCCTTAATATCTAAAGGTTGGTAGCATAAAATTTGTTTTTCTCGTAACTGGTATTATAAACAATTAGATTTGGAAGTGATAAAGTTAAACAACGAAATTCTATTAACATATTTAAGTTACTAGTAGTTCACACAAAGTTTATAGTTTTTTTTTTTCGCCATATTTTTTACAAATTAAATAGGCCGAAAGAGATCAAATGCCTAAAACTCTTCTAGTCAGAGCTATATTTGAAATAAAGTACTTGAAAAAGCATTTCAAGAACTTTCTGGTATTTTAAATACTGTATTTTAAATATTTCATAAAAAATGCTCTGTATACTTTCTCTATGGTATTTGTTATTTGATGTTTATAAAAGTACATCTCAAATGGCAGATAAAAATAATAATAATACACCCAAATAATATGTTCTTTGATAGAATCATAGTTCAGCATTCCCAAAATTATTACTTACATTGAAATGCGCGTCTAAATACACATCTAAAAATACTATTTTAATTACTATAACGAATAATTGTAGCAGTAGTTTTGATATATATTACTAAAATAAAACTAAATCCTTCTTAAAACATGTAAATTCAATACATTTTATGCTTATCATAAATTATTTTCTCCGAATAATTAAAAATGAAATAACCAGTTAAAAATATTTTTATCACAGCCAAATCTAATTCAGTAAAAGTTCAGCATGGACGTAGGTGCTGTAAAATAATATCCTAACCATTTCATATAAAAATCTTTTCACTGTAAGCCATTCTTTCGTAGTTTTATAAAATACGGATTATAGATAATATAAGTGTGGCGAGACAAATCACAAGTAACAAATATTAAGCATTAAATTTACAAGAAGCCATTACCTGATTTGCCATCATTTAGGGGACTGACTTTAAAAAAATACACAGAAATATTAAAAATGTTTACTTTGTAGGAGAACTGGTTTGAATTATTCAATGAATACACATACATACAGATACACATTTACCTACTACAATTTTACTCCTAAATTTTATAAAACATACATGATAAAATTAATTTTAAATACTGCTTCTTCGCAAAGTAAGATGACGCAAAAGAAAGAAAATAATTAGTAATCAGAAGTTCTCTAAAAATTCATATGTAGGATGTATATTTATAACAGGCAAAAAATTATAGAGCAGGTAAAGAGGATGATTACAAGTAATTATGGGCAAAGAATCCATGACCTATGCCTTATATAAGATATAAGGACCCTCCCACCAAATTTTATACAAACAAGCATAAATATAAACAGCACCTTTAGTTTAAATCGAGCCAAACTTACGCAAGTGGAAGAGATTTCCTCTAATACCGTTCACTTCGGTCAAGTACGTAACAAGACTGACGCTAGTAAGTAGCGACGTAAAGAAAGTATTATTAGAAATTTATTTCTATTTAAATGTATTTTAAATGTATTCCTCAACATCATTTGAATTAAGTAAAACAATTACAAAATATTAATATATATATGTATTAGAAGCCATTAAATTGCAAAGCGCAGGGGCGAAAGGTGTTCTATCCCATTGAGTTAGGGGGCGTTAAGATACCTAGACATGGCACTGATCATGAGCTCCATACCCTAAAATATGTAATCGACCTCTATACAAGTTTGGCGCTGTTATTTTTTTTTACATCCTATATAAATAAAAAACTCAATTAGTAAAAAAAAATTTTGTATAATCATTTTAATAAGTGAAAAGGGGATACGATAAATAATATTTACGAGTTATTATATAAATGAAAATTTTCTAATACATTTCTTAATATTAATAAACATGTGTGTTTTTGATAAATAAGTAGATTTAGTACAAGGCAAAGTGACAAAAATTAAATAAAAATTTGCCAAAACAATAAAACAAGATCATTTTAGATAACACAATTATTAAAATAACAATTTAAAAATGTGTCAAACAAAATACCTGTCTTTCTTGTGTCTTTTTCCTTTCTTTTTCTTTCTTGGTTCTTCACTTGGGGACCTATAAAATTTAGTAAAATAAACATTTTATCCTGTTGTAGACAAAAATATTATTTATTATTATTTTAAATAGTAACACGCTCATTCGGGAGTGTTCACGTTTTCATAATACGTTTCATACTTGTTGGTCAGCAGAGCTGATATATTGATAGGAATATCTACTGTCATTGGCTTTTCAAATGTTGTCTGAGTTCAAGATTATTAAAGTAAAAGTTGTCTCGTAACTTCTGACCAATCAGAGCGTGAGAGGGAATACGTCATACGTATGCGTAGTTCAAACTAGCACACAAAATTAATATAGATGTTGCACATTTTTCAATATTTTTACTGACTATTTTCATAATAGATATTTATTTCAAGACAGTTCTACTGAATAAATTACAGAGCGATCAAGAAATCTTGTCCGTTATGCAATATTTGACAGAAACGTTTAGATATCAAACTTATTTCCAAGGACATGTACAAATAGGCGTACATTCTATTTTTATGACCTTATACGAATTGATCATTAAATGAACACTATTTTTCTCTACACTCCAATGAGTTGACAACAGGTATGAAGTTAGGGACACATATTTTCGTTGATTCTCGGGTGAGTTCGGGAGAACGAAGTAATCTGATTGGTTCTTTGTTAAATTGAGGTTTTCAGCTGTGGATTAGAATACAGTTTTGATATTTTTAAACTCATTGTTTACTGTTATGTAACTGACAAAAAATTTGAATCGCACGGTATAAATAACAACCTAAGGAAATTGTTTATTTTTTCTGTTTTGTTATATGTATTAAATGTATGTTTATTTGACCTTCGGATTGTGAAATAAATGTTTTATTATTATTAATGATGATGATAACGGCTATTAGTTAACGTAGATTGTGAAAATATATGACGATTGCGTAATTTTATTAAATAAATCGATATATTTACCTGTTCTTTGATTTACGCTTCTTGGCTTTCTTTTTATCGGTCTGTGGTTCAGGACTGTGTTCTGGAGTGTGCACTAAGTCATATTTTTTAGCATGTTCAATATCTTTTTGTTTTTCCTGTTCGCGAAGTGCATTTGCTTTTGCCATTTGTTCCTTGGTCTCACGCGCTGGATCGAAACTGCTACCGTCCACAAAATATTCTGATATACCAAAGGCCTCTCGTAATTTTGCATTTTTCTCTTGTTGTGCCTGTGCTACTTGATGTGTTTCAGTAACACTGCAAAAAAAAGAACAATTATTAAATTATTCTATTAATCTTAATTAACTTTATAATATTACAATTTTTGTCTATCTAATGGCGCGTCTACATCGAGGCAACATGGTGGCGTGCGACCATTCGACATGTCGCATGCTACCAATGTGCAGTGGTCTAATGGGAGCCGTGTGACATGTTGCTCGTTCCCGTTACTTGGCGGTAAACATCAAAGAGTTTTCGTGCGACATGCTACCACTTCTGAAAGCTACATGTTCGCCATTTATATTTGATAATTGTTATTATAGACGTATTTGTTTTTTAAATTAACTAGTGTTGTAAGCGTTGCTGTATCAACAAAAATTATTTAGCAACTTAAATTTATTTAAGGTAAGTGAGTAAATATAAGTTTTGATAAAATAGAGTATGAGAAATAATGATAAACATAATTAAGTAAGGTTATGTTTCTGTTATGGAATTAAATTTTGTTATAAAATAGTATATTATAATAGTATATCTTTATAAATAGTAGTTATTCAGTAAACTGACAGATCTCGCAAGAATAAACAGTAGCACGCTCCCAGTGTTGGTGTAGACACTAGCTTATCAATGCGACATGGTCTGACGGTCTCGGCAGACTTGTCGTATGCTACCATGTTGCCTCAATGTAGACGCGCCACAAGGATAACTTAAATTAGGTAAACACAACTTGTGTCTAGTTATCTTATGACACTTCCTTTCGACGAATAAAATTTTGGCCAAACGATTGTACCTAAAAAGTTGACATTTGGCATGTTTGTACAACTCTTCGATCCACATATAGGAAAACTATTGAGAGTTCAAAAAACACATCGCGCGAAAAATATAACCATATTCAAATTGAACGAAAAACAAAAACAATTTTTTTGTGGGAGGTTTCTGAACAATAGGCTCAGCAAATGAGGCTAAATAATATATATATTTTTAAATAATAATAATATAATAAACCTCTTAATGTGAGGTTGAGGTGAGGAAAAATCTATTTTTTTTTTGTTATTTTCGCCAAAAATGATCCATAACTTTTGTCTCCCACCCTATTTTTTATAGGGGTTGGTCTAGAAATCTGAAAATAAATTCTCAACAATGTACCTTGATGGGAACAGGAATAATTGAACATGATAGACCGGGAGCTCATGACAGTTTTTGGTCTCCGATTTCATACAGCATGCCTTTTGGAGGAGAGAATATGTACCCTATGACAACAAAAAAGGGATGGTACTAAACCCCTGCACGCTTTCCGGTCATAGGGAAAATTGCATTTCCACTTAAAAACTAAATTTTTGTGCTTTTCTCTGATTTAATATTGCTTGCCCTTTTGTCAAAAGAAAGTTATAACAAATTTAAAGTCTTTTAAATATATGCATGCGATTCGGAGGGTCCCAAAGGGCTCAAACGGTCATGTGATCTTGTAATAAAAAAATATGATTTCGCGTTTTCATACAGCATGCCTATAATTAAAAGACTTTAAATTTGTTATAACTTTCTTTTGACAAAAGGGCAAGCAATATTAAATCAGAGGAAAACACAAAAATTTTGTGCAAGTGGAAATGCAATTTTCCCTATGACCGGAAAGCGTGCAGGGGTTTAGTACCATCCCTTTTTTGTTGTCACAGGGTAAATATTCTCTCCTCCAAAAGGCATGCTGTATGAAATCGGAGACCAAAAATGTCATGAGCTCTCGGTCTATGAATTTTCAATCAGATTAGTTTTTCGAAAAATATCTAATTTTTGTAGCATCATGCCTATGGGTCGCGACCCAGATAGACAATTCACTTAATACACTAAATTGCAGTAGGATCAGCAATATTTAAATTACGTTCTGGTATTTGAAATATCGTATTTCAAATACTTCAAAAATTGTCTTGATATTTGGATTTGCATATACTTTCTCCATGGTATTTGTATTTGATATTTGTTGTCATTTCCTATTATTTATTAGTATTTTAAAAATTTCCCTATTATTTTAAATATTTCGTAGTATATCGAATATTTCGCTAGTATTAACAATATTTCCCTATTATTTCAAATATTTCCCAGTATTTCAAATACTTCCCAAGTATTTCAAATATTTCCCTAGTATTTCACATATTTCCCTAGTATTTCAAATATTTTCCTAGTATTTTAAATATTTTCCTAGTATTTCAAATATTTGCTTAGTGAATATTTCAAATATTTCCCTAGCAGTGGCGTAGCGTGATATTCCTGCGCTCGGGGACAACCAGCAAGGTTGGAGGGTCTTTGCCGCCCTTATGCAAGATTTAATGCAGTGCCCCCGTACAAAATTTTAAGTGAAGACCTAAAAAAAAAACAAGGTCGTCACTTCTAAATTTTAAGTGAAGACCTAAAAAAAAGGTCTGCACTTCTAAATTTCAAGTGAATACCTAAAAAAACTAAAGGTCTTCATTTCTAAATTCTAAATGTTATCGTTCTTAATTTCGGCGCCCAGGTAATTTGTCCCCCTGCTCCCCCATCGCTACGCCACTGTTCCCTAGTACATATTTAAAATATTTCCTAGTATTTCGAATATTTCGCTAATATTTCAAATATTTCCCTATTATTTCAAATATTTCCCAGTATTTCAAATATTTCCCAAGTATTTCAAATACTTCTAGTATTTAAAATACATTTAAAGTATTTGAAATACATTATTTCAAATACTTTTTATCAGTGATGACTAATAGTATTTGTTATTTCAAATACTTTGATCAGTATTTGGTATTTAAAATATTTTTATAGAGTATTTAGCATTGTTCTGAGTAGGAGGGCCCAAATTAGGATTAAATTAGTATGATCCGCAACAAATAGCCTGAAAAAAGGTAATTAAGTAAATGGGTTGTGATAGGCGATAATATTCACAGATGTTGTGCGTCAAATATTTTTACTAACTTTCAAAATCTACAGCAATATAACTAAATTTAAAAGAAATGAACATTGTTATTATTTATTTATTTATTTATACATTGGGGAAGCTAACGGTTGCCCACAAGTAGCTTCCACGAAATACAATTAAATAGTGAACAAAATCTTATAAATTATATTACAGGTTGTGTACGTAAACAAAGTATATTCATTTTTAAGTATCTCATTACAATTTATATTAATTAAGTATTTAGAAATTATAAATCTTATTACAATAATTTTTTTAGTTTATTAAAAGTTAAGGTAAATATATCGAAATTTTTGAAATTATTGTTATATGAAATCATTATTCTATTAATTGGTGAGTTCTTGCAACAGTTAGTTTTAAATTGATTAATATAAAATAAATTTTGTGATCGTGTAGACTTGTTTGGTATTAAAAAGGTAAATTCATGTACAAAGGTCTGTGTGTCAATCATATTATTGAAAATTTTGAATAATAGCAGGATATCGAATTTAGTTCTTCTTTGTTCTAATGATTTTAAATTGAAAAATTCTAGTTTATCGGAATAAGAGTTCAGCTGAATATTAAATTTGTAGCTAAGGAAGTTTAACATTTTTTTTTGAATACTTTCAATTCGTTTAATATATTTTGAATATTGAGGATTCCAAACAGAAGTAGCATATTCTAGTTGAGGTCTTACAATTGAATTATAAAGCAAAATAATTGATTTAATGTTTTGAAATGGTTTAGAAGTTCTCAAAACGAAGCCCAGTAGCTTATAGGCTTTTTTTACAATTGTATCAATGTGTTCATTGAAAAGTAGTTTTGAGTCATATATGATGCCCAAGTCACGTATTGAATCTTTTCTTGATAACTGTTTATTGTTAATTGAGTACTTGAACATAATTTTAGTTTTCTTTCGGCTGAAGCTTACAATAAAACATTTGCTTAAATTTAATGACAAGTATTTAGATTCACAATAATTATTTAACATTTTTAAATCTTCTTGCATTAAAATGCAATCTTCGATTGAATCTACAGTAGTGTAGAACTTCAAGTCGTCGGCAAAAAGAGCAAATTTGCATTTTTTAAAACAACTAAATATTGAGTTGATATAAATGTTAAATAATATTGGACCTAAATGGGAGCCTTGAGGTACACCTGAAGTTACTTCAATCAGACGAGATGTATAGCCGTTACATGATACATATTGGGATCTATTTTTGATATAGGATTCAATCCAACGCAATAAGGATCCATGAATTCCAGCCTTAAATAGTGTATCGAGTAAGATGTTGTGAATGACCCTGTCAAACGCCTTACTGAAATCAGTGTAAATTACGTCAACTTGTTTCTTCTTGTCCATACTATTGGTCAGATATTGAGTAAATGGAATTAAGTTGGTTAGTACTGATTTTTTGCTACAAAATCCATTTTGTTGGGGTATGATAGTAGTTTCTAATGTATTTTTAATTTTTTTTACAATAATAGCTTCAAAGATTTTAGCAAAAGTGGGAAGGATAGATATTGGTCTGTAATTCGATATATTATTCTTGCCTCCAGATTTATGTATGGGTGTTATAGATGAAATTTTCCATAACTGAGGAAAAATTCCGGTGGTTAACGATTTATTATAAAGTATGTATAAAGGGGAAAGTAGATAATGAGCACAATATTTAATAAATTTTGGGTGAATTTTGTCAGAACCACATCCTTTCTTGGTGTCGATATTTACAAGTGAATTAAAAATATCTTCCTTTGTAATTTGTAATGAACTAATATTGACGTTTGACGCAACTTCACTATTATCGGCGTTTGACAGGTTGCACGTATAGTTACTAGATTTAATGTACACTGATTGGAAATGATCTGCAAAAAGGTTACATATGGCAGGCCCGTTAGATGTTTCGGAGTCGTTGTAACACATACTGTTCGGAATAGAGTTATTTTTTCGTAGAGTATTTGTAAAAGACCAGAACTGATTAATGTTTGTCTTTAAATTTGACTCAATATGATGTATATATTTTTTATAATCTGATTTCATCAATAATTTATATCTGTTACGCAACAATGAAAAAGTATTATAATCATCTAGATTGTTGTAAGTTTTCCATTTTCTGTGATACCTATTTTTATTTTTTATTACATTTATTAAAGTTTTCGAAAACCATTTGGGATATTTGCATGTTTTTTTAATTTGCATTTGAACACATGAATCTAAGAGGTTGTATATAATACTATAAAAACACTCAACGTTATTATTAATGTCAGGATTGTTTAATCTAGAGTCCCAGTTGACTGAAGACAATTTGTCGATTAACTTTTCATAATTACATTTATTAAAGTTATATGTTTTTCTGATGTTTTGTGCAAGAGGTTTAAATTTATTAATTACTGCCAATATTTCTAGTGGTGGGTGGTATGAATCAATTTTACTTATAGGACATGCTGAAACATTAATTTTTAATTCCAAAGTACTAAATATAAGGTCAAGTGTTTTGTTAAGTTTATTCTTGGAACTGTTATATTGAGTAAAATTACAAAACGACAAGGTGTTAATCAAGTCTACCTGAATGTCTTGTTTTGTAAGAAGTGTGTAAGTACAACCCTTGTTGCTAGCATTCCACTCGATATTAGGTAGATTGTAATCACCTGCTACAATTATATCATCTTCTGAATGATTCAATGTAACTTCAGATACCTTATTTAAGTGATTAATATAAGTAAGATAATCGGAAGATGGTGGGATATACACACAACATAAATGTATCTTTTTATGACTAGGGGTCACCATTGTTACCCACAAATCTTCGGATGATGAGTACCAAGTTATTTGACTTTTAGAATGTAATTTTTTTGAAATTAAAATAAGAACTCCACCTCCTTGCTTCATTGCGGGGTCACTTCGATCACGCCTGTAAATAGAATAGTTGTTCAAGTCGCAAATTTCGCTATCTAAAACTGAATCATTAAGCCAAGTTTCGCTCATAAAAACAACGTCGTAACTGTTTGCTGAAAGTTCACTATACACAGCACTAAGTTTAGTTTTTAAACCGCGAACATTTTGGTAATATAGGTTTAAGTTCATATCGGCACTGATGGATTATAAGAGTTAATTTTGATGTGTAGAGCTTAGAAGATCTTGGAGAGGTCGGTTTCTGATCGAATGATGATAATCGGTGAATTATCGTTCTTTCTAACAAAAATCTTGCAATTACGGACCCAAACATATTTGAAATTTTGATTTTTGGCAGCCATTCTTGTTTTATTAAATATTAATTTATTAGCAGGACTCAAGTGATCGTTTACATATATTTTGTTTAGTTCCGAAAATTGTAAGTTATTTGCAGTTAGGCTATGATTATTTCGCACACAAGCTAGAAATTTATCCTTTTTAAGCCGGGAAATAAATCTAACAATTATATTTTTGGGTTGTCCATTTTTATAGTTATAAGCTGCAACTCGATGCACAGCATCTAAATCATTTTCCTGTACCGGACAATTTACAGTTGTTCCAATCATTTCTACGATCTTGAGCAAATTTTCATTTGGCTCTTCGGGAACCCCTACAATTTCGACATTGTTTAGTCTTGAGCGTTGTTCAAAGTCTTCAACTTTCTTCTTGAGAATTTCAACTTCAGTTGCGATTGGTTCTATCATGTTGCATTTCTCGGCAAATGTATTTAACTTAGTTTCAAAATCGTCTATTTTGTTGCAACAAAATTCAACAGATTTTTTTAAGTCAGTTAACATCATTTTAATTTCATTATATGCTGGGTCATAATTTGCATTAGTTCCCATCGGAGACAAAGTTGGAAGAACATTTGATTTACAGTCATCGCATTTCCAACTTAAATTTTTTGATTGTAACAGTGCATTTTTCACAGCAACCGGTATATCAATGCAACTAAAATGAAAGCTTTTAGTACAAACGCCGTTGCACGTAATACCCGATTTATTCCGACTATTTAGATTTGTGTTACAAACACTACACACAGTAACCATGATTGTAAGGAGCGATAAAAATTGGTAAAAATAAATTTTGTTCTTGGCTGCTACGCCCCTTAGGTTCCTGTTGCCTGCACGGCGGTAGCGTAGTACAGGTACACAAGGCAGTTACTCAATTCACTGGTAATTTCCCACGCTGCGGCTGCCCGCACAACAGTAAAGCGGTGCAAGTAGATGTCTTGATTATAAGACAATAACGTGGATTATCTTGCTCGGTAATCAGTTGGAATAAACTTGTATTCAATTATATAACTTAAAAATGTCCGGTTTTTACACAATTTTATTCAGAAAAGATGAAATATCTCTTTAGATACTAAACGGATCACTATTAAATTTATTTACGGAATGTACTATAATGTACTAAGAACAATAGCAATAAACACTGTAATTAAATTAAACTTTTAACTATCACAAATACTATTTCAACAGAGAGCACCTATCAAAATACTATTCACTATTGATACGACATAAATTCATTTATATTATACAAATAATTATCATAAATACATAAATATTTAGAAAAATATTTAATAAAATATGTCACTAAACTTGACCTAGAGAATACTCGGAAAATATTTGAACTAGAATATTGTATACGGGAATGCGGTAATATAAAATACTTAAATTATTTTTTTGTTATAAAAATATGCCATATACCGATATAAAAAATCTCGTTCATTATTTAGCACCATCACAAAATGTCACTATTTTATGCACTAGTGTACCTCAAACTAAGTTTTAAGAGAATGTTTACTACAAAAAATACTAGTCGATGCGCACTGCTGGCTTAAATTCATAACCCCTAACAGACGCAGAAAATCAATAACTGTTAGACATACGTAAACTCGCTCTATTTTCAACCCCCGTTAAATCACAACTAATTATGGAAATCAATTCTCATTAAAAATGTTATCTTACGTTTATTTTTAAAACAAAAAACAATTTAATACCATATGTTCAATAAAATCTGATACTTTTATAAGATTTTAATCTAATAAATATTAAATTATTTTAATCTATTAAATAAAACTGAAAAAATAAGATGTCCGAGAACTGTACTAAGGCCGAGTATCACACAAGAACTGAGAGGCAGACGATTACAGTGGATAGGACACATTATGAAGATGAGGGACGACAGAATGGTTAGGAGGATATGGGAAGGAAGATTGAATACTCGTCGACCAATGGGAAGACCTCGCAAGAGATGGAGAGATCAGATAACCGAAGATCTAACACATGGGTCCCCAAAGTGGTCGATATCGACCCCCGGCGGTCGATAAATAACGGTTTTTTAATAAAATAACGGCCGGCAAAAATAACGGTTTTTTTCGGTTTTCGGTTCAGTTCCGAGTGATAAATTTTTAAATGCTTTTATTTGTATTAGAAATTTATTTTTTACTAAAATTTAGAAGAACATTTTATTTTTTATTTTGTAATAATCATACATAATAATCAAAGGCCGCCGCCAGGAGGGGCGTTCTGCGCATTCACCCCTTCCCCCCGAAATAATAGAAGCGGTTTTTTTTTACTTATCAGTTTAAAAAAATCGATTTTTTTCTGCTCATCAGTTTAAAAAATAATTTTAAAAACAATGTACATATTTTATATTTTGGTTCACTCTCATAAACATTATCTGAACCGAAATAAACCGATATTTTTTTTTGGGTTCAGCTACGGTTTTCGTTCCGACAAAAATAACGGTTTTACTTATTACTTATTAAGTTTTACTTATTATTTACATTTTACAGGTAAAAACAGGCTTAACAAAAAATGTGGAATAAGAGAACGTATGTTCCATGCATATTTTCAGCTTAACAGAAATTATATCATCTTTCAAAAACTCGGCAAACCAAAAAAAATCAGCTGTGGCCACCACAGGACCGACCGCCATCATAAAGTACTTGTATAAAATACATTCTAGCAGCACAGTAGAAATAACTTGGCCTAATATTTTCTAACAGAGATATTATTTATCATGACCATGAAAACGTTACATATAAGTATGAAAAAATTAAGACTTGGAAAAATTTTAAAAAATGTTACAAACATCTTTCGAAATTTTTCGTTTTATCAAAAACGTCTCAAATAAGAGTTATTAGTTATTGCATTTATAGCAACTTTTGTTTAATAAATTTTTTCGAAATATTTTTCTGTTGCTAAACATTCGTAAAAAACTTAAAATCACGAGTAAACTCCCATTTCTAGTCAACCGATTTTTACCAAAAGTTGATCAACTCGTGTCATTGACATCAAAAGCTTAAATATGCAGTTTCATAAAAATCCTTTTAGCCGAATTTGCTCTGCACGTGTACACAGACAGACAGATGGACGGACGAACGGACGGACGGACGGACGGACGGACGGACGGACGGACAGACGGACAGACAGACAGACAGACAGATAGACAGAAAGACAGACAGACGGACGGACGGACGGACGGACGGACAGACAGACCGACAGACATCATGCTAAAAATAGTCAAAACGTTATGTAGGGACCTCAATTCGTGGAGATCCATCGAAATCTCGAAATGTCAAAATCGGTATGATCACAATACCTCCCTTATATATGTTGGCGGTCGGTAACTAGTAACTGTTAACGTTTGATTGAAAGTTTTGATTAATTTGTTTAGCAAAAGCCAAATTCTAACATTAAAAAATTATTTCATGACAACTTAAGAAAATTAAAATTCCATTTGGTTCCGCTTAAACGTTTGGAATAACTTATATATATTTTTGATGTTTTTCCAAAGTATCAGTATCAGAATTATTGTAGAAAGGGGGAGCAGGATTCATAATTTGTCCGGGGGATAGTAAATATTTTAAGCAGTATTGAATACAGTCAGTGGTTACACTGCGTATTTCTTTGCATTTAATCGTTTCAATAAAAATAATATGTAATAACAAAAACATAACTTCTTTAGTTCCTTCATAGCAAGTTAACAGTCTTCCAGTTTCTATTACTAAAGCCCGGTCTTTCAACCTTCAGGTAAACCTCTCGCAAACTATTTGACAGATAAGGTTATCTGGAACTTCAATTGCTGAATAAATGTCAACACCAATCAGTGAATTCAATACGTCAGTCTCATTATTTGTTAGATAACAATCCGATAGATAAATTTGAATTGAAAGACTGGATGACATTTATTCAGCACAGAAAGTGTCACATAACCTTATCTGTCAGAGAGTTACCTTAATATATCAGATGCAGGCGTGTAACATTAAAAAAGAAATTATCTAGTTCCGCACGAAGCTTAGAAATGGACATGTTCCAATCATCAGAAAAATCCTTCCTTATTGATCCATTTTATCAGAAATTTTATTTTTCAACATGTTGAAAATTCGGCATATTTGATTTAATATTTATTTATTTTTCCTTAATATATATAATATATTATTCTTTAATATATTTGTGTGATCTATCAGATATATTAAACATTACATTTTGTTTAAAACTTACCTAACGACTGACCGCATCGTTTTCGAATTAGGAATATTTACATTATCATAATTTTCATTTACTGGTTCTAAGACTTGAATACAGTGACAATAACAACAACATTGTAATCGTCTGCTCATTCTTGGTGATGTTCTTTTACCAACAGCTTGACAAAGAGCTCCACGCCAAAGTCTTTCAAATAACACCCTTTCATCAACAGAAAACCGTCCTCTAGGGACAAAATTTCCAGCGCACAACATTTTCACAATTAAATTTACAATCACAAAAACTACAAACGTATATTTTAACAAACAATTTCTTTATAAAAAATATTATATTTTATGGAAGACGCAAGTCCATAGCTTAAAAGCTAAAATGGTTATGGAAGACATATGTGATTTTGATTTTGTTTGTATTTGAGATTACATTTCGCACTTCTTAAAGTAACATTTCGGGAATATTACGATTTCAACAAAAGGCCACGGTGGATCTTTCATTATTACAACACAACCGACTGAAGTGATAAGGGTGCCAAACTGAGAGAAATGCTCTGCGCGTTCCTAAATCATTGACCGACCGGCGTACGACCATGCGCGAACAATCTTCTCTTCTCAAAATACATCATTACAACCCTTTAAAACGCAAATTACTACCAATTACTACATTACCATAAACAATTTAAAAATCACTACTCTAAACAATTTTATAAAACATTAAACCGTCTTTTAAAATAATCTTTTATCACCGTTAAATCTAATTCTTTAAATTTAAATTGTATAAATTATTTTTAAGTATTTTATAAATTACAAATCTGAATCTTTTTTTTATAGAAATTGTTATATAATTTTAATAAATATGGTTGAATGTTTGGGTATAGATTTGAGAAAAGGATGCCACATTGAATTCGGTCGGGGGATGATATCGATTTTCTCTCCGCCGCGGAAACTGCTGTAACAATACTTTCCCAAGTAATTGCTCTGTAGGTTTTATGTATTTCCTCACATTTCAGAATAAATTGAAACAACCTTCTATTTGCCACAATTTTTAAAATGAGAGATTTAATTTTTAAATAAGGTCATAAATAATTACAATACTAATACAATATGGTATTTTTTAATAAATAATAGTTATGTAGCAAAGTCGTAATTTACTACCGTGCGATGATTTTAGCACGAGGCTCAGACGAAGGCGAGTATTATAGCCAGCGGTTATGTCCTACTTTATTCAAGCATTGCATACAATATTTTTCTACAAACGATATTAACAAATTCACTGCCTTTGTTCCCGATCGGGATCATTCGGTTGTAGAAGACGATGTCGCTGTTCCGTACCGGGAACATTCGGCTTTATTCGGTTTTATTCGCTGGCGGTACGTTTATGAAAACATATTTTTAGCTTTAATTATTTGTCTTAAATAAGCAATTTGTAAGTTGGTAGAAGCCTTTTTCTATGTTGGCAACAACCGCTTAAAGCATTACTTTTTTCATGAATCTACACGATTCCCCCTCTTTTGTTCATGTATCGGATAATAAACAGAACTGATTCATCACTTATCAACACTGTAAAAGTTCTGTTTTTTTTTTCACACACGTATTGCGGCTTTAGCCGTTGCAGTTGTTCAAACTTTACACCCAGCTAAAAAGCCATCTGAAGGAAATAAATAATGAAAATGTCTTAATAAATAATTCTCGTTTCTTCCCAGCCATATTTTATATGTGACCTTGTGGGGAGTTACGAGGGGACACTCTTAACGCTATGTACAACCCCTGAGATTATTAGTTTCTTATACAAAACTAACAACCTGAAATAAAATTAGTGACAATCTATACATCAAATTTTGCACAATTTTTTTATCTATCTAATAGGATATTTTTGACTGCAGAAAAAATTATTGTAACAATGTTATTGCTCAGTAACTTAATAATAGGTATTACACAACAATGTTTGTAATTTTTTAAATATACTTATGGGTTTCAAATAATTTTTATATTTATATACTTTTGTGTAGAAATGTTCAAATAATACGTCAACATTTTTTTCGACATAATTGTTTATAGTTTAGAACCTTCGTCGAAAAATATGATACTTGAAGATAATGAAATATCACTTGGTACAAGTATTCTTTACACCTTATAAAACATTTTTATCCGCAGTACCTATATTGAGAACCGTGGCAGATTCGAGGTGGCGACAAAAGTAAATTACGAAGCACAATAACTATAATTAGTTTTCACAATAGAACAAAACATCCTGAAATATATTTGTAGAATGAAGCTTTAGCTACAGTTTGCAGCACGGTACGCAAAAATGCGTCGAATGGTTTACAAGACGGCGTCTATAATGCAATTTGTTTATTTACACTTACATGACAATTCTTTTTACAATTAAATATGTGCTATTAGATAGATAAAAATTCGATGAATATTTTGATGTATAGATTTTTAGTAACTTTATTTCAGATTGTTGGTCTTGTATAAGAAACTATACGGTTGTGCGCACCCTTAAACTAAAATCTATATATATCTCCCTTATTAATGACTTAACAGCAAAATAATAAATGACAAAAATAGTTTTTTCATTTTATTTTTTCATTTAGATAAAGATGGGTTACGAAGGGGACACCATAAAGTTAAACTTTTGAAATACAGGCTATTCCAAACGTTTAGGTGGAACTAAATGGGAATTTATTGTCACGAGGTTGCTTGGGTTATTTCATTTTTGACGTTGGCATGTGAAAATTTTAAAAAACCAACAGTGAAACCATGGAAACGAATGACTTATGTGAAAAATATTTGGTTAATGTTCCGTATAAGTCCACCACAAACAACTCGTTAGAGAAACCGTGTATGCTAGTTGGAATGAGATTTGGCCCTGGCGAAGCGCCACCCCTTTCTTTCAAAACATATAAATGATTAACCTTATCATTTCCAATATTTTTATTCAAAAATGAAATCTAAGTAAGTACTTGATAGTTATCCGTTCCGAAATCCAAGCAATTATTTAATAAATGTTTGTTAATATTTAACTCCTATTAACGTTTTTAAAGAAAAACTTGAATAATAAAATTTCAGTATCTATACGCTTTAAGTCACATTTAAATGGTTTAAATGAGATTTATAGTATACCAATTTTGAAGAATATTAACATTATTAAAAGAGAGGATCATCAAAAATATCTAATAATATAATATTCCGACCTACCAATTTTATGTCTGAAATAGAACATTCCATTTTTCGTCGCATTCATAGATGCTAAATTATGTTAATGTATTAAAACTGTATAAAGCATTTATATATTTTCACTATATGAAAACAATCTATGATAAAACTAATTAGGTTAGGTTTAGTTGGCAAAAATTTTAGACAGAAAAAACTTAATCTTGCTAGACGTATATAAACAGGTACTCATAAGAATTTTTTATCTGTTTCCAATGAGATTTATAGTATACGTATTTTGAAAAACATTAACTTCATAAAGAGTTCCAAAAATATCAGTTATATTCGAACGTTCCTCGAACGTTCTTGCGTATTTCTCTGTCAACTACGGATGTATGAATAATTACTATTGGCTCCCCACTCTTACGACTATGCTTTCTCGTTTCTAACGTTATAATATAATTCATTCTAAGCATACAAGCCTAGTTGTGGTGGACTAATACGGAACATTAACCAAATATTTTTTTTACATATTTTAATGACAAAAAAAATTAAAAACCAGTGGCGAAGGGAAACCTCCGCTAGACTTGCCCTCCCATAAAAAAAATATTTAAAAAAAAATGAAAATTTAAAAAAAAAAAAAATAATAATATTTAGATAAATCTTCAAAAATACATCAAATTATGTTCTATACAAATTTTTGTCCAAGGCTTGCTTTACTAGTTACGAATTAATTATCATGACCATGGAAACGTTACACATAAGTATGAAAAAATTGAGACTTGGAAAAATTTTAAATAATTTTACAAAAATTTTTCGAAATTTTTCGTTTTATCAAAAAACGTCTCAAATAAAAGTTATTAGTTATTGCGTTTATAGTAACTTTTGTTCAATAAATTTTTTCGAAATATTTTTCTGTTGCTAAATATTCGCAAAAATCTTAAAATCGACACGAGTAAACTCCCATTTCTAGTCAACCGATTTTCATAAAAAACAATAGGGTTCTTCCCATATAATAGGAGAATTTTTTAGTACCAGAACGAACTCTTTAAGTTAAACCGTTTTTGAGTTATCGTGTATACACACAGACAGACACACACACACACACACACACACACACACATACGGACGGCACTTCGAAAATAGGTTTTTTGGATTCCCTGGACCATGAAACGTGGTCATCCGTCAAAATCTCGACATCGAAAATTTTCGCGATTACAATACTTGCCCCTTATATATATTAAGGTCGGGCAAGTAAAAATGGGAAATTTGTATTAAGAATGACACAAAAAATCAAAATATAAACAAAATTACATTTTAAAATGATATTAACCTTAACCAAAAAATGTTTATTGCAAGTATGATTTACAAAGTTTAAACAAAACGGCCAAAAAGCACGATTAAAACGATGAAAATAACTAGGTTGCAAAATCTATGCTCTATGTCACCTTAGAAAATTCCGGTAAACTGTATTTGTCCAGTGTAAATCGTACTCGGTTCGCAGCGCTATCTACTTTTTTCTAATTTGAAATAGACCATAGTTCCGCCTAATCGTTTGGAATAGCCTATATCTCACTTATTATCAACAGCAAAAACGTATATGACAAATATTGTTTATAACAAGACAACAAATCTTTTTTATTCTACACACTTTTTCGACTGGATAAATATTTGGGGAGTTACGGGGGGAAAATCTCACTTGTTATGTATTTTACATCAATAATGTATATAACGATTTTTTTTTCTTTCTCTCAATGCAGTTCTTAATAAACAGATTATATATCTATAAGGTTGAAGTATCTCATTTAGCATCTACTTAACAAAATACAATACAGTAATATTAGAAAATAAACCATTCATCTATATTCAATACAGTTTTTAATAAGATATATATTTGGGGAGCTACGGGGACAGCTACCTTCAAAGTAAAGGAGATTTCACTTATTTACTTAACATCAAAATTATTATACAAAAGTGGTGTAGAATAAATAAACGATTATTTTCTATTCTACTTGAAATTTAAATATCTCACTATTATTTACGGTACAGCAAAAATGTACATTTCAAAAACAGTTCGAAGTACGGGAACTCCAACTAGTCAAATATAAAATTGTTATATTAAACATTTTAGTTAGTACATTTATTTTACGTTTTTCTTTAAATCTTAAATTAAATCTCTTATAATGAATTTTTTTTATTTGTTTCTATAGGTTACATATACTAATGTATTCAGTTAAAAGTAGAAAAAATGTTCAAAAAAGAATGGCATATAAAGGAAAATATGCGAAAAATGTCATCATGGTACAAACTTCAAACAACGTTTTACAATACTGGTATGACAAGAATTAAATGAAGGGATGGAAGAGACGACGCAGAGGGGATTTTAGGGAGACTATAGCTGCACACTTGGATGCTTGACATAACACTGTTAAATTATTTTCACTATTCCAATAGCATTTTCCTTAAAAGCGTTTACACAGAATTGAGCAAAAATGTGTTTTAACAGTCGTAGGAGACATTTTACAATAAAATTTTTGTTACTGAAAAAACGAAATCATGCTGAAAACAGTCAGTAATTCATTTGATATTGTTTCAGAAATATACCTTTTTAATTAATTTGAACATAGGGTGTAATCGGGAACTATTTAAGTACTGCTAACTTCTTTATTATAAAAGGAACTAAATGGAATTTAAAATTTCTTAAGTTGTCACTAGCATTTTATATATTGAAGTGGGCTTTTGCTAAACAAAATTATCAAAAGTTTTAATTAATCGGTAAAAGTTTCTAGATTTGTAAATCTAATTCCGCTTAAAGCAAAGAAACCGACTATAGATTCGATGACGAAACCAAAATAATTAACTCATTAAACAACCCATACTAAAAATAATTAAAATAAAATAAATTCTAAATAATTATTATTGTTGTTTTACCAGACTACAGGCTATTTCAAACGTTTAAGCGGAATTTTAGGTTGTCACGAGAAGGGACCTTGCTTGGGTTATTTCATGTTTCACGTTTGGTATGTAAAAATTATAAATTCCAAAAGTGAAATCATGACAACGAATGACGGTTATTAAAAATTTTACTCAAAATAAGTGTCCAATTTCATAAAAACATATGCAAAAGGATATATAACGTATATTTTCACAACTAAACTAAATGTGAGGAAACTTGAAATCGTTGCCTCCTCTATGAAGCATGGTCCATACACATCTGCAGTGTAATGAAACAATTGTCTAGTTTTTCCGCGGGAATTTCATCCAATGTTTTATGCACGGCCGCAATGAGTTCATCAATACTGGACGGGGACTCTTTGTGTTGTAATGATTGAATGGAGTTAAAGAAACCCAAATCGAGGAGTAATTTAAATAAATAACTACTGATACATTTAATTTCATTATTTCAATAATCCATTAAAAAAACTAAAATCGGACACTTATTTTGGAACGGAATGAGTTATTCTTTTTTACACATTTTGAATGCAAAAAAATTAATAAATGGGAAATTTGTATTAATAATGACGAAAAATTTAAATTCAATAAAAAGAACATTTTATATTGACAATCAATTTAATCTAGAATTTGCAATGTGAGTATGATTTAGAAAGCTTAAATAAAATTACCAAAAGTCCAAATTAATAGATAAAAATTACTAGATTTCAAAATCTAGTTCTGTCTAAACGTTTGGAATAGCCTAGAGCAGTGGTTCCCAAACTTATTTTGTCGCGGAACCCCAAAGCGCTGTTCAAAAAATTACGGAACCCTTTTATTGGAATTTTTTTTATACAATTTTGCATTAGTGTAAGCTTTTTCCATTTATAAATATGATAGAAAAGTAAGACTTTATAAATTAGTAGTTATTTTCATTGTCTTCCTAAAAACTAAAACATTAAAATTAAAAAAAAAAAATAAATAAAAAAATCATGAATTCATATTTTTCATATAAAAAGAATTCATTCTTTTGCTTTTTGAATGCTAATATCCTTTCAAAATTTGGTAAAATATTGGATAATCAAATTCGCATATCTGGTGAAACATTTAGTTTACTGCAATATTTCGATTTTGTATCAACGTATTTTAAAAATCTAGAGTCACACGTGTACGTAGTTGCAAACGGTAACAAAAACCAAATAGCCCTTTTTGATAAATAAGTCTATAGATATTGGTCATATATATCAGACCAGAAAGTTGTTTTTTTCTGTGTATCTGTATTGCATTTATTTTCCTTGAATAATTGTTTAACAAAATCTTAAATCCTTTTTTTTAGCGGTACCAGGTCCCGCGGAACCCCTGAATTTTATCACGGAACCCTGGGGTTCCGTGGAACACACTTTGGGAAACGCTGGCCTAGAGTCAACAAAACATTATTTAAAAAAATATATATATCCGAATAATTATATATATTGCGTTCACCAGATCTGGTTATTTTGGTTACTTTTATAGTGTATTACTGATTTTAAATGTCATTTAAAAATATTCATTACGTCGTAAAACATACTTCAGATTTGTTGGTTATGATTATTATAATTAAGATATAATTTTTCACTATGACATTTGTCGAATCAAATTATATATTAAGAAAGTGACATTATTAATACCAACATAACATACAATTTCAATGATGTTACAATTTTCTATTCAAATCCTCTTAGTTTGTTTTTACAAAAGTGAACAGCATACATAAAATTTATTTTATTTTTTAGGTATTAATGGGCTACTCGTACGTACGCATTAAATTATTTTCAAAAATGTATAGAAATATTTTTCAAGGAAATAGTGTTTATTTATTTATTTCAATAAACTTTTGTTGTCATTATAAAATATTATCCTTCGTTTTTATTCTACTGTACATTAAATTGCGATAAAAAAACGTATTTAAAAAAATATTGGTTGGTATTTTCAAGGACGAATTATATTTTATATTGTTTATTAACTTCGATTAACGCGATTTCGATTAGCGTAGCATTTTCAAGGAACCAATTAGTCGCACTAATGGAGGAAAGCCTAACAATAAGAATATTATATTGGAAAAATAATTGACCATCAAATAAATTAATTATTTCAAAAAATACATTTCTTGTATTCGAACCCCTTGTATTTATTTTAACTTATCGCATAAAAAAACGGTTCCAAATAACGGTTAAAAATATGAGTCCAAATATTAAAAAAGTTATTAATACTTGACTGAACAAGTAAATTCTAGGTAAAATAAGTATAATCTCAATACTTCATAGTCAACCATTTTATTAAGATGAAACAAATATTTTGTCATGCCATAATTTATTATAAATAAATTTTAAAAATTAAATAGTTATTAAGGCCACAATTAGAAGGGGCGCCATTATGAATTGAAGTTTTGGAATAGGAGAACCGAGCTGAAATGGCGTCCAGAGCAAAAAAAAGGGGGAGAGATCAAAGTGATGACAAAAAAAAAAGACGGATCCAAGTGATGACAAGAAAAAAAAGACAGATTAAAGAGATGAAAAAAAAAAACGAAGGCGGATGACAGGTGGGCAAAAAAAAAGAAGACGGATCAAATGATGACAAAACAAAAATCGAATTTAAACAAAAATAGAAAATAAACCATTCATCTATATTCAATACAGTTTTTAATAAGATATATATTTGGGGAGCTACGGGGACAGCTACCTTCAAAGTAAAGGAGATTTCACTTATTTACTTAACATCAAAATTATTATACAAAAGTGGTGTAGAATAAATAAACGATTATTTTCTATTCTACTTGAAATTTAAATATCTCACTATTATTTACGGTACAGCACACGTGTACGTAGTTGCAAACGGTAACAAAAACCAAATAGCCCTTTTTGATAAATAAGTCTATAGATATTGGTCATATATATCAGACCAGAAAGTTGTTTTTTTCTGTGTATCTGTATTGCATTTATTTTCCTTGAATAATTGTTTAACAAAATCTTAAATCCTTTTTTTTAGCGGTACCAGGTCCCGCGGAACCCCTGAATTTTATCACGGAACCCTGGGGTTCCGTGGAACACACTTTGGGAAACGCTGGCCTAGAGTCAACAAAACATTATTTAAAAAAATATATATATCCGAATAATTATATATATTGCGTTCACCAGATCTGGTTATTTTGGTTACTTTTATAGTGTATTACTGATTTTAAATGTCATTTAAAAATATTCATTACGTCGTAAAACATACTTCAGATTTGTTGGTTATGATTATTATAATTAAGATATAATTTTTCACTATGACATTTGTCGAATCAAATTATATATTAAGAAAGTGACATTATTAATACCAACATAACATACAATTTCAATGATGTTACAATTTTCTATTCAAATCCTCTTAGTTTGTTTTTACAAAAGTGAACAGCATACATAAAATTTATTTTATTTTTTAGGTATTAATGGGCTACTCGTACGTACGCATTAAATTATTTTCAAAAATGTATAGAAATATTTTTCAAGGAAATAGTGTTTATTTATTTATTTCAATAAACTTTTGTTGTCATTATAAAATATTATCCTTCGTTTTTATTCTACTGTACATTAAATTGCGATAAAAAAACGTATTTAAAAAAATATTGGTTGGTATTTTCAAGGACGAATTATATTTTATATTGTTTATTAACTTCGATTAACGCGATTTCGATTAGCGTAGCATTTTCAAGGAACCAATTAGTCGCACTAATGGAGGAAAGCCTAACAATAAGAATATTATATTGGAAAAATAATTGACCATCAAATAAATTAATTATTTCAAAAAATACATTTCTTGTATTCGAACCCCTTGTATTTATTTTAACTTATCGCATAAAAAAACGGTTCCAAATAACGGTTAAAAATATGAGTCCAAATATTAAAAAAGTTATTAATACTTGACTGAACAAGTAAATTCTAGGTAAAATAAGTATAATCTCAATACTTCATAGTCAACCATTTTATTAAGATGAAACAAATATTTTGTCATGCCATAATTTATTATAAATAAATTTTAAAAATTAAATAGTTATTAAGGCCACAATTAGAAGGGGCGCCATTATGAATTGAAGTTTTGGAATAGGAGAACCGAGCTGAAATGGCGTCCAGAGCAAAAAAAAGGGGGAGAGATCAAAGTGATGACAAAAAAAAAAGACGGATCCAAGTGATGACAAGAAAAAAAAGACAGATTAAAGAGATGAAAAAAAAAAACGAAGGCGGATGACAGGTGGGCAAAAAAAAAGAAGACGGATCAAATGATGACAAAACAAAAATCGAATTTAAAAAAACGGTCTTTGGTCCCTTTTTTTTAGCCATTCACACCCATTTCATTTTTTTGCTCGACTACAAAACATTGAAAGTCCTGAGTCTTAGCATACCTCAGGTGCCAAATTTCAATGGAACGTCCTTGGTTACTTATAAATTAATTTTATAGGCTATTCTAAGCGTTTAAGCGGAACTAAATGGAATTATTTTTATAAATTGTCACGAGCTTTTGCTAAATAAAATAATCAAAAGCCTCATTTAAACGTTAAAATTTACAAGTTTTGAATCTAGTACCACTTAAATCAAAGAAAAACACTATACAAACAATTTAATTAATTTTGTCATTTATAAGTACATATATTGATTTAAAATTTATGTGAACTTAGAACCCACTACTAGGCCAAAATTTTATCATCCAACAAATATCAACTTCTTTTGTACAAAGAACCTAATTTGTCGCTATACTGATTTAATTTGTCGTGGAATATATTTTGACATGTAACATTTGTCGTTAGATGTAACATATTTTGTCGTGCCGGTATATTTTATTGAGCACATAGCATTTTTGTAGCTGCGCAAAGTAACTTCTTGTTAATACAGTCATGAAATATCGTTGATAATAAATATCAGACTGGTTAGTAAAATTATAATAAAAATGCAATTTTCTAGATTTAGAAATTGAAATAGTTGAAAATAGTAAAATATTTAAAATGTACTTACTTCATTCTTCTCCAAACATCTTTTGGTAAATTAGCTCCGTCGTCATGTCCCAGCAACATGTTGCGATAGTTCTCCACTTTTTTCTCTATCACATCTTCCGAATATCTGTAACAAATAAAAACAAATTATACTAAAAGCAAATATTGATTATTCTAACCTAAACTAAGCTAATAAAACATATATTCTGTTTATAACGAAGGTAATTAGTAAAAATTTTGTAATGGAAAATACTAGTTGTGTAATAAACAAACTGTATGTACCAATTTAATTAAGTTCAAATTTCAGAACAAGCTACTAAATTCTTTTACAGAAAATCAAATGAACAATTTGAGAACATTGCATGTCTAACATAAGTATAAAAAGAATCGCTGAATAACTTACCCCTTTTCTTCAAGAATTTCTTGTAACTCTACACATTTCAATTCAATCTTTCGTTTCCTCTCGTGATCCAAAATGTCCCTGTTAGGTTGACGATTTGAGGCAACATCTAGAGCGGCTAATTCTGTTTCCGAATGGTAGGTTAACCTCTCCTTGTTATGAGGTTTTACTAAGGCCCAGTTTCTCTGCACATGACCATTAGTGCCTGAACCTCGAGGAGTTTGTAATCCAATTCCATTATACATTTTGGATACTTACTGAAACAAGAATTATAATAAAAAATTAAGTTAAAATAATGATATTTAATGAAATACAATAACATAAACATCACGTACAATTTACAAAAAAATTATAGATATTCCACAATAAAGAGTAACAACCAAGTATTGATCCAAAAACATTAACGCCAATAAGAAAAACGTCAAACTTACTTCTGTTATGGTATAAATGCTTTTCAACACAGAATTAAGTTAAGTAATTAATTTTTTCATAAATACTATGTACAATTTATTACACATTTACATTTAAACTTAAAACCATTCTTAAATGATGCCTGGAGTAGGGAGTTTTTATGCAACGCAAATAACTGTTTGACCTTTACGACAAGCCGAATTAACCCTTATGCCGAAATGTAGGCATGACAGTCATAACTCACAAAATCAAAAATAGATGTCTCTAAAAAAGCATTTGTTTTTGGAAAATATGTTGAAAAAGAATAATACTTTACAATTAATCGTGTTAATCAACCAATTTTAATGATTCTACTGAATTTCAAGAAAATTAACATAATATTAGAACGTGGTGTCTCAAAAATTCGACAAACGCCATTCCCACATTACCTTAATAAGAAGAAGAAATACTGATGCATTTCCTGTTCTTATCAAAAACAATTTAATTTTGACACTAAAACAATTCGTGTAATTTATATTCCACAGTATGTCAATATAATGCTTTCGGAACACAAGTGATTATTTAATTTCAAAAGTACAGTTTAATTTTCATTTAATATTAGATCAACATAAAAGTACCACCTGTTGAAATGAAATCAATGTCGCAGGGGTATTTAAAAATTATAATAAAAATATAAACCATTTGTATATACGTCTATGGGATATAAATATATTATAAACAATGATTTTACAGAGGACTGTAAAAGGAACTGTACTAAAACATGAACTACTGTCAAAATTTGAATAACTTTGTACAAAGGGTTCCAAGTGGGTTCCAGAGTCAACCATTCGTGTTGTAGAACATATGATCTAAGTAATTTTAATTTAAAAAAACTTGCGTTACTGTGTATGTTCATTGTCATAAACTTTATAGTGTATTTTAAAATTATATGTATATGTAACTAAATTTGTTGTGAAAAACAAGAAAAGTGAAAAGTCCTTTAAATCAGTATAAATTTGGAAAATATGGCTGAAATATTTCCAAAACGGCTTAAAAAAGTTTATTTAAATTCAGATATTTACACTACTTGTTCAACTCATGCCTTAAGTACAGAGAAGGAGGAGGTTATGGGCCTTCTTTTAGGACAGGTTAGGACAATGATTATATTTTTAATAGTTTGATATTTAACAACATTTATTAAACAGGTTGATGAGACTAAGGGTATTTCATATATTTCATCATTTCTTATTTTACGAAGAAGTGATAAGAAAGCTGACCGAGTAGAGATATCAGGTGAACAACTTGCAGATGCTACAATATACGCTGAATGTTTGTCAAAACGATTAGGTACTACGATAAGAGTTGTTGGTTGGTACCATTCACATCCACATATTACAGTTTGGCCATCTCATGTTGGTAAGTGCATTATTTTGGGTTGATTCATAAATTAATTCTATTTTCGTTATAGGTGTAAGAAGATTACAGATTATTATTAATAAATACTAATCAAGACTTTATATTTTTTAGATGTAAGAACACAAGCTATGTACCAAATGATAGATCAATATTTTGTGGGATTAATATTTTCAGCATTCCCAAATGACATGAAAAACAAAGACAGTTCCAACCCCAAACGTAATGAGTTACAGTTAATATGTTTTCAGTCACAAGCAGATCATGTAAATCCAAACATGTACAATCGACTAGAAATACCAATATACATTATAGAAACTCCAATTCACTTATGTAACTTAGAAGTTATGACTGAACTACCTGAAATTTTGAAGAAAGAAGAAGAGTTACTATCTAGTAATAATGGTACTGATAATATAAAAGAAGATCCACTAGTTACACTTCATAATCAAGTTCATAAGTTTAACAGTGAACTACATATTACTTCGCAGATAGCGCAACCATTACACGAAAGTATTAGTTCACGTACTAATACAAATAAGGCAAGAATTTTGACTTTAGAAAATGAAAAAGAAAGATTACTTAAGCTTCTTAAACAAATGAATGTTTGAAAAGTTGATAAATACAATTAATAATTCCAGAAATCAAGAAATAATTTAATAGTAAAGTATTGTGGTGGCCTAAACCATGATTTAAATTTACTATGATTCTTTGTTTTATTTCTTCCCACCACTGTAAAGAATAATATCATACATAAAATGAGAGGTAGACAGTAACAGTGGATATAGTCCTGACCAGTTTCAGTAGAATTCTTATGCACACATCGTCTTATGTCCCTGACAAGACTGTGGTAACACGTTATTGCAACTAAGCTATTTAAAATTTCATACCGTCTCTACCATGAATTTCTGGAATTACTTGTGTATTTTATTTTATAATCCTACATACATATATGCTAATAATTTATTTTAACTATGTTAAGATACTTAAGAACAAATAAATGTAAATATAAGTAAGTAAAATTGTATGCTGTTTTTTATTTTTATCGTGCTCGTATATCGTTTCAGGTGATTATAAAACGATATTTATAAAAAATCAATTTCGTTTTATCCTAGATTTTTGCAAAAATAGCGCGACCTATATCACGTAATTTTGTATCATGAATGAACAATGCCGGAATTTGAATGTAGCCCATAATCATCTCAACATTTTCGTTTTATGGGGATTCCAGTATTATAGGGAAATAAATTTTAAAAGGTTCCAACGCCACAGCGGTCAATTTTTAACTTCGATAGAGGATATTCAAAGTTAATATTGTATGAATAAATATATTTTACGGACTTGTTTTGCCGTTTTATCCACAAATAAATGTTCACAAATGTCTAAATAACAAAAAATATCTTCTATCGTAGTTAAAAATTGACCGCCGTGGCGCAGATATCTAAAATTTATTTCCCTATAGACTTACCAGGAAAAACCTATGTAACAAAAAATATTTAAAACAAAAAATTAAATCGTTTTTATTCCATGGATTATTTCAGTGGAATTAATATTTGGGAAATTATGGAGGGACACCAACTAAAACACTTAATATCTCACTAATTATTTACGTTGGAACAAAAATGTATATTACAAAAAACGTACGAAGTATAAGTGTCTTAACTAGTAATAAATAAAATTTCTTATAATTATCTGAAAATACTATTTTCTTCGAAAATCCATTAATCAAATGGGCAATCCTTGTTGTGATTTATTTCCACGCAGTACACCCCGCGAGCACTGAAAAAAAGGATAAGTATTAGACTAAGCGCGACTAAAGCTATGATCACTGTAGTACACATGCTGGAGACGGATTTAACAGGGTTCGAACTTGGCGCCTGCCAGGAGCCTCTGTAATGAACACGTACAATTTATAGTTTATAAAATTAACTCTTTTCAACTTTCATATTCGTATTACAATTTTAAGGATACTTTATAGATATGCCAGATGGCATATTTCAACTAACATCAGTTTTCACGAGAAATTTATAATACTGATCAAACATGTCATATTTTAATGGTCATCAGTTCTCACGAGAAAATAATAATGCTGATCAAACATTTCAATTTCAATCAAAAAGTTACTGGCATGAAAAAAAAAGATCATTCGATTACCGTCTTCAGTAGAGTCAAGACCGCGAGTCGTCATATTAAAAATCAACATAAACAAAAATTTATATACCATATAAAGTCTGTTCCTTTAGTTTAGGCGGAACTAGATTTTCAATTCTAGTTACTTTTACCGGTTGATTGAAGCTTTTGATCATTTTGTTCAGGAAAAGCCAACTTCAATATATAATAAAATAGCTAATGACAACTTACAAAAATGAAAAATCCGGTTATTTCCGCCCAATCGTTTGGAATAGACCAGCGTTTCCCAAACTGTGGGTCGCGACCCGCCACCGGGTCGCAGAAAAATTTTGCCGGGTCGCGAAAAAATTGTAAAAACAAAAAAGATTTTTTTAGTACATATTATTTTTTTTACGTTAGTTAATCACTAGAATAGTGTGTATTTGTGCTCTTTATTACTATATTAAAGTCCATTTACCGTAACTGTGAAATGACGTCACAGTTGAAAAACTTACCTTGTTACCAATTCGTAAACTGTCAAAAATAGTTAGTTTATATCGAACAACTTCTAAAAATATATTGAAAACCTATATTTCTTATGGAGAAAAGGAATTAATGTAAATTATGATGCACAGCAGTTCTTTCTAACCGATTTGTCGCGAAATTTATGGTTTATATTATATTAAGTGTGTAATGTATTATTAAAAAAATAATAATAATTTCAGTGTATAAGAATCATCAGAAATATTTGTTTTTAGAAATGTGTCGTGTTCTTTTAATACTTTTTATACAATTTACTTTAATGTTTCGCCTGGTGTCACATTGACACAGCGGGTTCGGGAAGCAAACGCGGAGTGTTCCGAGTCACACTGTTTAACTCCAGACCGCTCGAATAAACGCGTTTAGACCTTTTCTCGAACGCTCCGAGCTTGCTTCCTGAACTCACTAAATGATATCGGAAAGCAATGATAAAGAGTCAAATTTTTTATTATTCGAATAGAAAATTTTGAATTTCAGATGTTAGATACAATTTTGTTTCGACAGTTTATTGCCGCTAGCTGCAAGTGTAAATTTCATGAGTACGCTAAAATTACTTTAAAAATAATTAATAAGAGACAAAACCATCCTTTGAGCACGGCTACTAAGAGCATTGGGCATTTTTATTTCAATAAAATTGTTAAAAAAATAAAATTTAACCTCACTAAATTCTGAACACCTAAATGTCAACCTGACAAATAACGATTGAACAATCCAATTTCAAACTGGCAACATTGAAAAAATGTACCAAAATTAAATAAATAAATGTGCTAACCGAGTTATGGATTGATATTGATTAATCATAACGTTGGTACTTAAATTAACCAAGTGTGACGTCATCTCATAGTAATCGTAAACCGACTTTATATTCTTTATTACTATACTATACTCTTTATTACTATTTATTACTCTTTATTACTATAAAGCTACTGCTTTAAAATAAAACTTGTGAAAACTCGCGAAAAATTTTAAAACCTCGTACCGGGTCGCGGTCAACAAAGTTTGGGAACCGCTGGAATAGACTTATCTATGGGAATAGACTGTAGTTTATTCCAAATCCTACAGTTACTAGAGTACGTTCAAGTTAACTTCATGCCAGGCGAATATTACCAGTCACTTGCGTAGAAACCAAATTACGTCCATTACATTACCAACAACTAGCTTAACACATTTCAGTGGCGTTACTTACTTTGATTTGTGTTTAACCACGCGTATTGTGCGATGTTGTTTGTTTATTTCCGTTATTTTTATTTATTTCTCGTACGTTTCAATGTATACCGTGTACTAAAATGAGTAAAAATGTATTTTAAATACATGAGTTTGTGTGTTTGGTTTCCACAACAATTGTTTAAAACCCTAATGTACGTCAATGTGATCAGCTGTTTTCTCGCGCAGAATTGGTGACGTTATTTATGATACCCTGGCATGAAGTTAAGATGAACGTACTCTAATAACAAATTAAAAATAATAAATTAATATTAATTCAGATATAAACTAAAATACCGAAAATACTGTAACCATTAAATTAATAAACAAGAATTTAAGAAAGAACTATCGAAGAAATTTTATCCTAAAACGCTTTGAAGATATATTAATACCCCATAATAAATAAATATTGTATTATGTTCATTACATCCACATGAATTTCTGTTGGGGCCTCCAGCAGGCTAAATCAGCCTCTGCCTGCCACATATTCATATGAAAGAGCACGCACTTGTCTCTCTGGACCACTAAAATATTAGAGACCAGCTAGCCGTTGTCAACTAGCTCTTAAAAATAAAATCTATATGCTAAAACTAGCGGTATATGTATTTTTATTCTTCTAAAATTTTCAGTTATATTTTTATGTTATTTTTCTTTGTCTTATTTTCTAATAGTCAATAAAAGTAAAAACATACTTATCTGGAGCATCTTCTCCCATAGGAATAGAAGGACCAGGTAAAATACCTGAATTTCTAGGTTTTGGGCATGTTGATGTGCATGGTCTACCTAATAAACTTCTACCATTTCGTATCGTTGCGGCAAGGTAACAGGCACTTTGAAAATGGCTACAACGTGCGCGACCTTATAAAAATTAAGTATTAAATCAGAGACAGATATAACTTGGATTCTCCTGTACTTACGAAGTGCATGTCCTTTACATCCTGGTTGAACCTGTCCACCATTTACACAAAAATCAACATGACCAATCTGAGCGACATCACCCAGCATTCCAGCATTTGTGTGAATAATTTGAACTATCTCAGCATCATCTCTTGTTAAGCGAAAGAATTTGTTACTATATTTATTTATTAATGGTCGCGCTGGGTCTAATCCTATAAATAAAAACGATATTTTATCTACCTCTATTTTAAAGCGTCTACAATCTTTCTATGTGTTCGTAACTTAATGCATTATATCAAAGTACATGTCTCAGAACTACTTACCAATAATTCTGTGCTGTTGCAAATGTAAATGATTACTGATCATTCCACATATGTGCGCTCCTAATGAATGACCAACACAAGTTATATTTTTCGCTGTAGCACCGGCTTTTGTAAGAAATGAATAAAGTTGGGCTGTGCATTGTCCTACAAGTCTTGTATTTGAAAGCGCTGATAAGTAGCATGGAAATTTTGTCAAAGGTTCCCAATCAACAGTGAATACATTATAATCATGTCGAGATAAATATGCTGAAAAAAATTAAAATTAAAATAATTAAAATATTGTGGGGTATCAAATGAAAGTTTTTGCAACTTGTAACAAAGAACGGGGTGTGATTTTTTAAATTGTTTTATTTTGACGCGATTGGTGTAAAAAATATTTACAGAAAATCATTTGTCATATTCATGTTGGGTTTCAGGGTATGACGATTTTTAAACCGATTCTCCTGATCTTTTTAAGAATCTGAAAACATTCAGAGCAATGGTGCAAACCAAAATAGATTATTAGATTAATAGACCCAAAAGATTACTTTTTCGAAAATATGGTATACATTTTGTTTTTTTTTTTTTTTTTTTTGTCCGTAAATTTGATATAGGTACATTTACAATTTTAATTAATTAGAATGATTGTATTTATGAAATAGTTACAAATATCTAGTAAAACAAAGAATAATACAAAAAGTTTTAATTTAACAAGGACGTGGTTGTCTCTACAGTTTGTATGGAACATGATAATGTTTGTAATCGTCCCTTACGATGAAGTTTTCCTTATTAATGTGTAGAACCTTATGGGAAGTTCCTCCTTTTGCTAACATGGTTGCTTCTAGACAAGTTTACAAAGTTAGAAAAATATTATCAAGGTTTTGTATGTTTAATGCATTAACTACATTTTGAACGCATTCAATCAATTCGTCAATTATATTCGGTGAAGCTGTATGCTGTAAGGTTTGTATAGAATTGAAAAGGTTAAGATCCAATACTTCAAAATCTGAACTATTTGGCAGTTGTGATTTAAACCGATTTGGAACTTCTTGCTTGCAATTCAACACAATTTTGATCAAAATTCGTCATTTTGTTAGAACAGCGGGTGTCATTTAAATCTGTCTAAAATATATTTTTTTTGTGAATTGCTTTTGACCATTGACGTCATATGAATAGACACAGCACGTTCTATGCCTTAGCATTGTTTGTTATGAAGCCTAGACCCTGCGGAGACGAAAGGAGGATTTGCCCCGAGGAGTATAACAAGTTGCCTAATTTCCATTTATTTTATTCAGCTATTGCTAAGAAAAACGCCGGCGCCGTGTTGTGTTTATGATTGTTTTGTTGTGTTATTTTTTTCTATTTAACCTTTTCATCATCTTTCAACTTTTAATAATATTGCCGTAAATTTCATTATAAGAGTTGTGAACTGTATTTCAACCACGTAGTATTTTAAATACTAAAAAGTAATGTTTAATTAAAATGTTACATATAGTTTTTCCTTAATTTTTTTTTATTTGTATTCAGTACTTGGAATACATCAGAAAAGTATGTTACCCAGCATTGATTATAGATATACATCTTTATATTTTGTCAGATAAATTTTAATTTATCATGGAATAAATGATGTAATATATGCCCGTTTTAAATTTAGAAAGTGTCTGAAGCATTGCTATACAATATGATCGAGAAAAAAAGGTGTCTATAGTGCGTTCAAAGGTGAGTTTGCAGTACAGGGCATATGGAGTAGTTCTTTTTCATACTCTCTAATGGGTTTACACAATGACGCTATCCTTTTCTTGCTTGTCGACCTTGCCAGCTCTAAAACGCGCTAATCTGTGAAGACGCAGTATTCTACAAATGGCCATTTGTTTTTGTTGAGTGTTATTTTGAGTTTTATAAGAGTTGATTTTTGTAAATCATACGAGTTTTTCATATTATTATAATTGACACATTTGACACTTTTACAACATTTGGCAACACCGCTCCCATTTGCCATAAGAGCTATACTGCAAACTCACCTTTGAACGCACTATAGATAGACATGGAATCATTTATTTTTATATTAACAGAAATGTCCACTTAACATTTTAAATTCAGGGCCTACTAAACTTTTTCTATCATATTGTATTTTAAATGTATGTAATTTAGAAACCTACTTATTATCTTAAATATATACTAATAAATTCAGGTTAATTTAATATTATTTATGAAATTGATTTTATTAAAATTTACAGTTTACAGTTTTAAAAAAATATATTTTTACTTTCAATTCTTATCGGCAAAACATTGATGTATGCAAACTGTACAACTCCTCGGGGAAACCCGCGTTTAAGGTGTTCGCTTCATAACAACTCGTCCTCGTTCAGTCTCTATGTTATACAACCTCATTGCTTTTGACATATGCAAAACATTTGCGCGCCATTTGTTTATTAGTTGCCTAGCAACTACTTATTTAGAAATAAAAACAAAAAAAGATCAAGATAATATTACTTTCGTCAATCCCATATTTTTTTAAATAATGTATACCATATTTTCGGGCGGAGGGAGCCTTTTTATGTTAATTATGAAATCCTGAAATGTGTGAACATTCATATTTTACATAAATTATTATACTCACCATCTCTTAAAATAGTCATTGGCGATTTTGACTCTGTACCATTAAATCCATGGATAATAATAGCGTTCCTTCTTTCTGGTGACCAACCACTATATTTTAAAGAATTTGTTGAACGTACATCAACTTGTTTTCTTTTTGTACCAGTTTCACTAGAGAAAAAATAAGTTTAACTGTTTTTAAAACAAAAATAATACATTCTAAAAGTATGAAAATTGGCACTATATTTTAAACTTACGGGGTATAAAGGAAAAATCTAATTTCTTTATCTGGACAAACATGATTTTTCTTTAAAACGCATCTCCAATATTCCACATCGAACATATTCCATTCATTACATAAAAACTCTGAAATTATTTGTTTTAATAAGTATGATTAACAATTAAACACTTATGTTGGGAATTAAACAGTTTTAATCGCGATAATTTCTTACCGTTTAATATACAACCCATCGCGAAGAATAAAATGTACCAGTATTTCATTTTGATGGTACATTTAACTTACTAACACAATTATTACTGTAAATTTCAGCTGAAACTGATCACTGGAACACATCTGAAGAGATAAAAAAGTCGTTCCTCTACTTTGTATAATTTTACCGTTAGAAGCAGTCTTAGTTTTTATTTTAATATTGAGAATATTTGATTACTTTTAGAAACAAAAAGCCGCAGGCTAATTTAAGAAACAGTACGTTAAAAGGACGTTGAATTTAATTATTTTTTGAGAACAGAAAAAATAACGAAAATACTATTTTTATCAGGGCTTCGAACCGTTATTTTTTTCGTTTCGGTTCAATTAAAAAAAATATATCAGTTCGGTTCCGGTTTTCGTTCTTATCAGTTAAAAAAATACTATTTTTTTCTGCTCATCAGTTTAAAAAATAATCTTAAATAAAATGTATTTTATATTTACTCTTATAAACATTATCTGAACCGAAATAAATAGATATTTTCGGTTCAGTTCCGGTTTTCGTTCCGATAAAAATAACAGTTTATTTGGTTTTCGGTTCGAAGAATAAAATAGTTTGTAGATATTATTCATTTCTTTAAAATTAATAAAAAGTGGCTAGAAGTAAAATGCCAAAGAAAAAAATAAATAAATAAAAATAAATACTACGGAAATATGTTAGGGAAAGAAAATCGTTTAAATTTTATTTTGTACAGCCAGGTATTTTGTATTCCCAATAAAGTTTACCAGCAGGAAATTACGAACAGAATTAAAATTGTTAATGCATCGTATTTTGCACTTCGTCCCCTCTTAAAAAACACCAAAATCAGGTTATACCAAGCTATAGTAAGTACTTATGAAAGACACCGAAACATGGACCTTAACAAAGCGAGATCGTCAACACCTAATAGTTTTCGAAAATTAAATATTACGCCGAATCTTTGGTTCCATTCTAATTAATGGTGAATGAAGAATCCCTAAGAACATTTCCGAAAACTGTACCCAAGGCCGAGAATCACACAATTGGGGGATAGACGATTATAGTGGATAGGATATGTGATGATAATGAAGGAGGACAGAATGGTTAGGAAGATTAAATACCCGTCGACCAGTAGGAAGACCCCGCAAAAGATGCAGAGATCAACTAACCGAAGATCTAACAAGTCTTGGTATACACATGGAAAGACGTGACGATTAACAGATCAAAAATTACAGTGGTACCTCGACTTACGAACTTAATTCATTTCTGACCGCGGTTCGTATCTTGAAGTACGCATCTCAAAACCCAATTTTCAGTTGTATCTTATGGGAAATCAAATAGTCCGAATTTTCACACATTTCAGGGTTTTGCAGCTATTTAGTAAGTGAATGATGATTATTTGGGATGCCAAAACAAATTTTATGTTCAAATATTTTTTTGTTAATTTTAATTCGAGTGCCTAATACCATTATTTAGGTTTCTAAATATGTGCAGTATTTTTTTATATATAGAAAGGTTCCTTAAGATTTTGAAAATTGTGCCTATGGCTTCCATAGGTTGTTTTAAGTCATAAGCTCCGCCCTCTGATTTCGTATACATTGAAACATAGAATTAAATTATAATTTCAACAATTGCCACTGGTTATCAAATTTATGCTTTTAAAAATTAAATGCAACATTTGCCAAAATATAATTTCGAAAAAATAATTTAAACAAAATAAAAACGCAAAAAAAACAGAAAAAATAAAATTGTCTCTGACTGGAAGCGAACCCTAGTTTTCAATTTAGAGAGGGAGAATGCTAACCATTACACCATGAAAGCGTATTGGTTTACTGTGTTATATAACATATTAAATATTTACATCGTCAACAAAAAAACACAAAAAATGAGTTATTTTCCGAAAACATAATCTGATCAAAAATTCCTGTTGTACTATTCCGGTTCATACCAATGTACATTACTCAGAATTTTTTCAAATTTTTAGTTTAAATCATCTGGGCTACAGGGTGTGAGACAATTTTTTTTTGCTCAATTTTGATAAAAATCGCGTCAAAATAATTTATTTTGCAAAAATAAAATTTAGATCGTTAATCCACGAACTAAGGGCTTTCATTTGATACCCTACACAGAATATATATATATATATATTTTTTTTTTCGGTGTACATATATTTGTTGTATATATTTAGGGGGATATGTTTTTTAGATGTTTTAGTATTTTTCCTATGTGCGGGTCAAAGAGTTGTATAAGCATGCCAAATTTCAACTCTCTAGGTTAAGCCGTTGGCTACAATTTTTACCGAACAGACAGATAAACGACAAAATGACGGTATAAGGGTTTTTTGGTTATACCTATAAAACCCTAAAAATACTAAATATGCATTTTTTATGTGCCAGATACACAGTAAAAGTATTTCAAATACCGAATACCGATCTAAGTATTTGAAATAACAAATACTATTAGTCATTACTGATAAAAAGTTCTTGAAATATTAAATACTTTTAAAAAGTATTTTTAATACTTAAATTTAAATATTTGAAATACTAGGAAATATTTGTAATACTAGGAAAATATTTGAAATGCTAGGAAATATGTACTAGGGAAATATTTGGAATACTATGGAAAGATTTTAAAATATTTCTAAAGTATTTCAAATACTGACATTTCCAGACAGCAATTATCAAATACAAATACCATGGAGAAAACATTTGCAAATAGAAATACCAACAGCATTTTATTGAAGTATTTGAAATACAATATTTCAAATAACGCGAGGCATGTGCAGCCGCACATGGCCCCGCGTAAGTAGACAAACTAGAGCAGATTTTAATCTAATTTCATCCGTCTGTGTATCTAAACTAAAATAACTGAACAAGTTATAAAAACAAAATGTTATAAATGTGGTAACGTTTTATTATAGAACCTTAATTTACAATGATAAATACAAATGTAACTAGTACATTAAATATGTTAACATAATCGTTGTATAATAAAGCACGTTCTACATAATACAGCAAAAATCTATAAAACTTATGCAACATATATTTGTGCCAATAAATATAAATGAATATGACACATACATAAATATAAATAATTTCATAATTAATCTTAACATCGAAAAAACTAACAATAAACACTGTTATAAAAAATGATTTTGTTAACAGTTTTGTAAATTATTTTTGGCATTAAAATGTATGTAAAATATATTTGTTATATTCGTATAAATGCAGTTAGTCACCTATGGATTCTGTCATGTACTACGTACTCTTCTTAACTTTGCCGAATTCAACGTCTAAATTTATAAAAAGGTATAAACTGTAGGTTTTAAGTCCAAAACTACCAACAAAAATATTGTTGGTTGTTATATCGAGACAATTTTGGTATGTTATTTGCAATTACTTTTATTTAGGTTTTCTTTGATATATATATATAGAGCCTCTATGTCTCTAAATTCTGTTCTACATTAGACTTTTATCCTAAGCACTACGGTTTTTTTTGCGTAGTACTGACGTAAAACGTATAATGTGAACCACTATACTTCCTTCAAACTTTAAAATGCTATTCGATATCCAACAAACCTTTTAAAACTATTTCCGGGTCCAGAGTCAGATATATGATATATACAACCGATTTTTACCAAAAGTTGATCAACTCGTGCCATTGATGTCAAAAGCTTAAATGTGAAGTTTCATAAAAATCCTTGTAGCCGAATTTGCTCTACACGTGTACACAGACCGACAGACATCATGCTAAAAATAGTCAAAACGTTATGTAGGGACCTCAATTCGTGGAGATTCATCGAAATCTCGAAATGTCAAAATCGGTATGAACACAATACCTCCCTTATATGTTGGCGGTCGGTAAAAATTGCGGGGTTTCGCGTTTTTCTTGAGTTACAAAGGTAAACATTTCGTATAATGCCTTGTTGCAATTACATTATTTATCAATATATGGCAACATATAACATTCTACACTGTTCCATAGAGTGTTTTTGTCATTAAACTAGAAGATAGGTAACTCGCTCCGCTCGGCTTCTTCTAACCAAGCTATTACTAACCAAACCTAACCTAAGATAGTGTTAATTCATTAAACTAAAATGTAGGTAGCTCGTTTCGCTCCGCTCCGCTCGCATTCTGTAACCTAACTGAACCTAGCGCTGCGATAGACGTCAAATTTACGTTGCTATATGGGGCAATCTAACCTAAAATTGCAAGTTAAAAAGTGAAAAATAATGAAAACTGTGTAAAAAACTAACAATTTCCGTACCTAATATAATTTATTATTATCTAAGAAAGATGTTCCTACAAAAAAATCATGAAAATAATGTAAATTGAGTGTGTATATATATATATGACTCCGGAGCCCTATTTCCATTCCTATTTTATTTGATGTATCGATAGCTTTTTTGGGTGTACCAACTTTATCGTTATTTTTATGTACTGTTTTACTTTTTCCGACATTTATAATAATCCTGATTGAGATCTGATCTTGTAAATAAAAACTATGCTGGTATATAATTAAATACAGTGAGTTCATTAATTCCTGAGAGTTACATAACAGTAAACAATGAGTTTAAAAATATCAAAACTGTATTCCAATTCACAGCTGAAAGGCGAACTCACCCGAGGAACAATGATAATCCGTTGCGAACTTTATAGCCTTTTAAGTTTGCCGGCCCCTGGTGTAAGTTATTAAAAATCGAATCTATAAGTTTGATAAAAATTATGTTTCTGTATGTATTACATAACGCTGAGGAATTAATATTCTCACTGTATACACTATCATAATTCAACGATATTTATAAATCATATATTTAATATAGGCTATATCAAACGTTTAAGCGGAACTAACTGGTATTTTCATTTTTCTAAGTTGTCATGAGCTCTCTTTTTAAGATTGAGGTGGGCTTTTACTAAACAAAATGATCAAAAGCCTCACTAATGTCGGGTTGCTAACGTAAGAGTTTTCTCTAACTCAAGTTGAATCATTTGTTTTTATGTGTTACAACATACAAAAACAAATGATTTTAACTTAAGTTAGGGATAATTCTTACTTTAGCAGCCGGCCATAAATCGGTTAAAGTTACTAAAATTGAAAATCTAGTTCCGCTTAAGCCAAAGAAACAGGCTATACTTCTATATTACGCACTATAGACAAGAACACTTTTTCGCCAAACGGGGATAAATTCCATTGACACGTAATGCGATACGCGTGTGCTTCAGTTTAGATTATAACAAGAATTATTACTAAATAAATACAATTTGAAATGTAATTTTTAATAATTATTACGCAGTTATTACCTAAAAAAATTAACTAAATATTTTAGGAAACAGCTTTTAATCAGTGCTTATAGGTTAGAATATTTTCTTTCTGTTGGTAATGTTTTTATAAAACTAAATTTTCCTGTCATTTTGATGCGCATATATACAGCCTGTTACAAACGTTTAGGCGGAACTAACTTGAATTTCCATTTTTGTAAATTGTCATAGTCTCACTTTTTATGGTTTGTAGGGGCTTTTCCTAACTAAAATTATCAAAAGCCTCACTTAATCGGTAAAAGTTAATAGAATTGAAAATTGAGTTCCGCCTAAACCAAAGAAACAAGCTATACATTCGCGACAGTTTAAACTGAGAAGCCATTTCTTTCGTCTTAGGCGTGCGCAATAGAGAAGTACTAAATATATGTTATAATTGGTTATTATAACCAAACTTTTATCTGTCACATCAAATTGTTAAGTTGGCAGTAACAAGTTAAGTTGGCAGTGATAAGTAACAAGACACAAGGTGTCGAATACCTCTCTCTGACACTAATACTGCAGAAAGAAGTTATCGAAGTTTCAATGACGTCAAAAGTTTGAAGGGGCAGTGAAAAGTATAATGTAAAACAGCCTTAATATGGGGGGGGGTCAACGTTCTCAGATATTTTTTTCAATTTTTTATTGACCAATTTTGTACTTTTCTTGTATTAAATGATGTACCAGGCATTTTAGGTAAGTATTAAAACAATGTGACAGCATATATATTTCTTTATAATTGGATTGCTATTTATTTTCCAAAAACTTCCCCATAATAGGTCATTTATAAGTCTATCCCAAATGTTTAAGTGGAACCAAACGGGATTTTTTTGTCACGAGTTCATTTTTTAAACGATTGACTGAAACTTTTGTTCAACAAAATTATCAAAGGCCGCATTCAATCGTTAGAAGTTACTAGATTTTAATATCTAGTTCCGCTTAAACCATAGAAACAGACTATACCTGTTTGTGTAAATTAAAAATCATGTCACTAAACGTAACAGATAATGTTTTTTACTTCCTTTCACATGCAAGTAAATAACAGTATTTAAAAAATCCAGTAATAAAGTTGCATTCACAGCTTCTAAATTAGTCAAATATAGTTATAACTATAGACTATGCATTGTGTATAAAATTATTAGATAGTTTTAACGTTTAACGAAAGCGTTTATAGCTCTGCGCAACGAATGTTGTGACATCTATGTTTTTTCAAACCAACTACGATGGAAAAAAAGCATTTGTGACTTTTTACGAACCTGCCATCAGCGAGATTGTGATTTATTACTAATTTTAATAACAAAATTATAACCTAAACTACAGCAATTCTTTTTCATTTCACAATTTTCGAAATTTGTTGAAATATTTGACAGTATTTTTTAGGTTATGTAAAGTGAAATATCTAATGTGTGCTTCTATGTCTGTTTCATTAAAACAACAGACTAAATGCAATCGACAACGCATAGTACGTTAAATTTAGAACTGAGAACGGTCGCTCGCATTTTCATATGATATGATAAACTTGTAGTGACAATCAACAGTGCACAAGTCTATAGTCGACAAATTTAAGAGCTGTGAACGCAGTTTTACTCGTACAGTCCGATCAGAAATGTAATATTTTTATGTATTTACTTCAACATTTGTGTTAAAAAAGTTCGCTAAAATGTGCGAGTACAAATAGGTTGATTTGTTATAAAACTTATTTTTCTATTAATTAATTAATTAATTAATTAATAGCAGAATTAATAAATAATTAATAAAATTATAACTTAACATACAGCTTAAATCTAACTTACCCAACCTTCGTCCTCACCAGCTAGCTGATAATGTTGTTTTCTTAAAGCTGCTAATTTGAATCGATTTTGGTCTAATTCTTTTTCTAATTCCAAAACTCGTATCTGTGTGTCCATTTCTAATCTCTTGGCAACGTGTAGTGTCAGTTTTGTTGCATCAAATTCATCTGAAAAATAAAAATATGAAATAAATTACTGTCGGGCTATTTTAAGCTGGCCGATGACTGCACAGAGAGCGACAGTATTATGAGTGAGTGAGACATAAGTTCTACCACACGAGTAGTCGAAAAACACGCATTTATACATTGTATACGCACGAGCGCTTCACAATTTGCTTTAAACATTAACTTTGTGTGACTATACCACATGACAGCTACACGAATACTAACGATGTCCCTTTCTACTTTTTATCGCAACTGCGCAACCGGCCAATTTAAGTTAGCCATACAGTATCTCTGATATCAATAGCTGAATTCATAGATGAAATCTCAAACAGATTGGAGTACGACGCGCATGCTCATTACTATTTCCGAAAAACAAAGATCCAATAAGAATCGCAATCGTAATCATCCAAGCAATAATGCGTCAAATACAAGGGTGGAGTGAAAAATGATACAAACTCGTAGGCATATATGGTGTTTATTAAACTTGATATGTAATGTTATATTCAATATTTTAGGTATTATAGTAATATTTCTTTCTGATGAGACATTTAGTTTAGCTTTGACAATAGTGAGAAGCACAGCATTACTGGCCATTGAGTCCACTATGTCGATTTAAATGACCGAAGATTAAAGTTATCAGAGGTAGCAGAGATAGTTGGCATATCGAAGAAACGCGTACATTTTATTTTAATCGAGGAACTTGATACACGGCAGCCATTCGAAATATGGGTACCGCATTTGCTTTCTGCGGAGAACAAACTTATTCTACACCAAGGTTTGGGTAAATTTAATAAAAATCTGATGGAATTCTTGCGTTGGTTCGTGACCATGGACCAGAGACCAAAGAAATGTCCAAAAACTATATTCATTGGGATTTCCCTTCCATAAGATAGACAAAAGCAGTCCCATTGGCCGGTCATCAGAAAGTGCATGAAATGTATTTTTTGGGAACCGAAAAGGATCTTATACATCAACTATTTCCCAAAGGTCCAAACAATTAACGGAATAATACCATGCTGACTTTCTCGATCGTAAAAAAAATAATAATTTTCATTCGCACTATTTTTATTCCACCCTCGTACGGAGTCCGACGTACGAAGGATTGCATCAATAGCGGACTGGCAAAATTATCATGTAAAATTTGAATAAATCAGCCCCATGGGGTTAAGACATGCTCTCATTGGTTCTAGTACCGGCCCATTGATTAAAGAATCAGCCCGCCACTGAATTACATCCACCAACGATGCTTATATATTCATTTATTTTTATAATAAAAGTGTTTCTTTTTAAATCGTCATATAGGTGAAATAAATAAATTAATTAATGGGACGTTTAGCATTTTATTACAGTAAATGCATCTTCAGCCTGTGATATGCAGTTATCATAGACGGCGAATAAAGTTGTAGAAGGTCAATCGGAAAGCAATTCTAGGTAAATACGAGGTTAAAAAGTTAAAAAACATGGAAAATTGTACATAAAAAATATAAATTTTGTCAAGAATAGGTTACTATCAAGATGATGTTACCGTGTCAGTATTTAAAATCAAATGTGCTCATTTATTTTTATATATTTATTACATACCTTGTTCATCAATCATGGAAGAACAATCTTTAACGGTGGCTATAACTTCAGCAGTGGCATTTGTTACTGTTTTTGAAGCTGTGGATAGTTGCTGCAAGTTTGAGCTGTTTCTATCAGCTTTAACCCGACTGGCAACAACTAACTGTGCTGTGGAAGCTGCAATTTCTTGTGCTGCAACTGCTAACTTCTCTAATTTACCTTGGGCAGTAACAACTTCATCTGCTGAATTCCTATGACAAACAAAAATAATATTTCGTTACTCTTAAATAATTATAACTAAAATAAATATAATATTGAAAAACACTTACAACAAAAGATTAGCTGCAGTACCAACTGCTTTTGCAGCTGAAATTAAACCGTCTGTCCACCTATGATTCCGTTTGTAAAATTCTTTGATTGACGTTGTACCTTTTCCTTGTGCTATTATTTCTGCTTGCAATAAACGAGATTTTTGTACTAACACTCGTATAGCGTGCATTAATTTAGTACACGTATCAAGTATTTTTCCATTCACTTCTAATTTTATTCCAGAATCTGCCTCTCGTGACTTAGCAAGCATTTCCTATAAAAATATATTTACCGTGTAAATAAACTAATTTTAAGAAAAGAAAAAAACAATCATATCGTAAGCAATAAACTCTATGGATTGAATAAACTGAAGAAGGTAATACACATTATCGAAACCGGTCTTTTTTCAAACATTTTATAATTATTTAATGTAATTCTCGAATATAATTAATTGTAATAAACTCTATGTTTTTTTTAGGATTTTGTAGGTATGACCACCAAAAAACACTCATAACGTCACTCATGTGTCTGTCTGTCTGTACGGTAGAACTTTTTGACCCATATATAGGAAAAATACTGAGAGTTAAAAAAAACTTATTCCGAGAAAAATATAAACAATTATGTATTTAATAAAAAAATTTATATTTTTTTTTTGGCATTCTAAATGAAACCTCTTAAAGCATGGGTCAACAAGCGAATTTTCATTTTTGTAAAATCAATTCTTTTTACGGGATTTTTGCCAAAATTATGTCAAAAATCTTTTGTCCCCCACCCTATCTCCCAGAGAGGTTGATCTAAAAATCTGCAAAAATCTCCATAACGAACATTGATAGGAACCGGAATAGTTCAATAGGAATTTTTGATCAGAAGTTTATCGAAAAATGTCCATTTTTTTGAGTCGTTGATAAAAAAAATATTTTTTTAAATTTTTTTGTTTGGTATTAAAAGAAAGCTATTAAGACGTAGATTAAGGAACGATAGATAGTTTTTTGAAAATCGTTTCTTTTAAAACGAATTTAGCCAAAAATGTGCAAAAGTTCTTGTCCCAGACCCCTGTACCCAAAAGAGTTAAACTAAAAGTCTGAAAAAATTATAGGTAATGTATATTGATCTGAGCCGGAAAAATACGAAAGAAATTTTGACTGAGTTTTTAAAAAATATGGCAGTTTTTGTGTTTTTGACAAAATAAATTATTTTTTAAATTCATGGTTAAATTATGGCTAATAATGTTATGGATTTTTTGTATTTATAACTAAGATAGTGCGTGTATTTTTTTGGAATTAAAAATATTAAAAAAATAATATATTTATTAATAGTTGCAAACTGAGTTACTCACACCATACCACACTACGATGTAAAATATTTCTTATTAATCTAATGAAGACTTGAATACGAAGCAAATGCAGAAAAAACGCTGGGATATTTGGCAAATTGTTCAAATTTTGTTTAATAAAATTAAATGGAAGCTCTTAGTTCTCAAATAACGTATAAAAGTAATAATAAAAAAAACTGTTGATTTTGATGTGATAAATATAACTAGACATCCAGTATTATGTTGGTTTTTTACACTTATTAAATACCTACAAAACCCTGAAATGTGTGAAAATTCACACTTTACTTCAATTTTTTTCTCTTATGTTACTGCTTATTAATTACAGCAAGCCCCGTGTGATATTGCGGGTAGGGGACTATGCTATTGTTTGTTGAGAAAAATTTAAATTGTTCAATTTGTATAATTTCTACATCACAACCTACCTGAATTACATTTACTGCCTCCTCTATTGCCTTATCCATAGAAGATAATTCAGTTTCTACCAAATCACCAAGATCGACAGAATCTTTCAACGTCCCTTGTAAAGTCTGAGCAAGTCCATTCATATCTGTAACTAGACTTTTTGAACATTCCACATCTTCTGTAATATTTGTCTCATTTTGTAATTTCTGTAAAATTGCTAATATACTTTCTCCGAGTTCTTTACATTTCGATGCCATTTCTGGAAAAAGAATTATTGAAATAGTTTAGATGTAATTATAAAATGTAAACAAGAATACGTGCGTGCAAGCTTACATTTATACTTAACTTATTTACATCACTTACTTTCTCCGAATATAATATCGGGACTTGAAATACTCAGTGCGTGACTTTGTAATATGTAAACTGAAAGAACATGACCTAATCGTACAGCTGATGTTGAAGTCTGTGTCAAGTTTTCCTTTGAGACTTGTGAAATAGCTTGTAAAGATTCCAAAGAGGGTGTAGTTAATGTGCAAAAATAGTCCGGACTACAGGAAGCCGCAAATGCAGGATTCTCAGTTTCATCAATAGCTTTTTTTATTATTATTTCACCTTCATGGATATTAGCAAGGAAAATTTCTTTCGCTAAAATTTTAACTGAAAACAAACATTGTTATTATTATTTTTTTATATGATTAAATTACAACCATTAAAATATCAGTGGATCATATGAAATTTAATGATAGAGCCGCAATTTGAAGTTAGTTAGTTCAAATTTTGACATGCAGCAACGATGACTCTTTGTGATCACAAAATTAATGTTCAGTATTGGACAAAATAACACGAAAGAAGATCTAAACTAGGGTGACCATTCGTCCCGCATTCTAACATTTTGTCCCGCATTAAGATACGTCCCTCAAAAGTCCCGCATTTTGTAACTTGTATTTGAGGAAATGAGGACCTTATTTTTTGCTCTTCACTTGGATTTGGGAGGTGAGGACGTCTTTTTTTTTGCTCTTCACTTGGATTTGGGAGATGAGGACTTTTTTTTTGCTCCAACCCGCATTGCCTTCTTAAGAAAAATGGTTACCCTATCTAAACTTCATGAGAATTTAGTTGGCTGGAGACGTTTAAAATATGCATATGGTTCAACAGAGAAGGTTATCAAAATTAAGCGATTTTATTCGTTTGGAGATTGAGAAAGAAATATCGGTTTTCACAATTGAATAAGTTCTTCCCACCACCACGGAGAGAGTGAAGCATATACAAAAACACACCTACGTTTATGTAAATACATTGCGATCATTAATTCTTGAACGTTATGCAATACTTGACAGAAACATTAAGTTATCAATCTTATTTCCAAGGACATGTACACATAAGCGTACATTCTATTTGTATTACCTTATACGAATGTTTTATTAAATGAACACTATTTTTCTCTACACGCCAATGAGTTGATAACACATTTGAAGTTAGCACCAGAATTTCGTTGTGCCTCTGGTGAATTCGGGCTAAAGAATTAATATGATTGGTTCTTTGGTATTTTCAGCTGTGAATTAAAATACAATTTTGATATTTTAAAACCCATTGTTTACCATAAAGTAAAGCTCTAGATTTAATGATCTCACTGTATATTCAAATATAACAAACGAAGATAAAAACTACGGACGTAAAGCTTGATTAATTTCTCTTGGAACTGCAAAGGTCATTGCTTGAGATTCGCACTAGTTAGTTTTTTTGTGGGGATAGTCATGTTATCATTTATGGCGTATTCGATTGGACCACTCTGGAATTGCTCTACGAGCGAGCAAATGACGTCATGTTCCGAGTTTTACAAGCGAGCGCACTAGAGCAACTCCCAAACGAATACGTTTTAATTACTGTTTTTATTAATTGTTTAAAAATACAGTGATTTCCTTGTGCAAACAGTGCAGGATAATTTATGTATAATTTTTATTTTATTTTTTTGTGATTGCAATAATTTATTTGTTTTTGTTTATTTATATTAGCAAAATGTTACTTTTTTAAAATTATCTTATTTCTCTTAATTTCTTAATTTGATTTATTATACAAAAAGATACATCACTACTTGATGAAAATTCAATTAGATTTAATGAACATACTAGCTCTGAAATACTGCTACGCGTCATATTGCTCGACGCTGCTCATTAGACTTCTTCCGCCTATTTAGCCAGAGCAATAAAAATTGCTCTGCGAGCACTCTCAGAGCAGTGACCTTCCCAATCGAATACAATTTTAACATCTCTAGAGCGACTGCTCTGCCAATCGAATACGAAACTTGCTCGCCGAGTGACCTGAGTGCATCGTAGAGCACCCAATCGAACACGCTATTAAATATGACTACACTAGGCCACGCCTTCCGAAAGAAATGGGTACGCTTTATCATAGTCCAGGATGTTCTACGTTTACTTCACGAGTAAAATTGTCGTTTTCTTGCGCATCAATTCTAGTACTTCTAACCGACCATGAACAAAGTGTACCCAAAATCCTTGGCAGTGTCACCAGATTTGAATTGAACTCTACGTTGATACGAGTAGTTCAAATACGTTATTGATAATTCATATAGAATTGCGGTAATTAGATATATTCGTTTATCGGTTCTCAATTGATCGATCGTCATCTGAATTCTCGTCATCGAATATATAAATTTTTAAATTATTTTTATTATAAATGTTTTACTTACATCTTTCTGATGTTTCTAACAAACTGTTAGCCGATAATTCTAATGTTTTAATTTTATCTTCTAACAACCCTTCTTTCTGTACTTTATCTTCAATTTGTTTTTCTAAAGAAGTTTTGTCTGCCTTTAGTTCTTGTATTTTGGAAGCCAAATTCTAAAACATACATTATATTACATTAGAGCATGAAACGACTCTTAAAAGAAAACCGAGGACAAATTTTATTATAATAAAATATCTATAGGCTATTCCAAACGTTTAAGCGGATCTAAATGGTACATTAATTTTCTTAAGTTGTCACTAGCTCACTTTTTACGATTTAAGGGGGCTTTTGCTAAAAAAAATGATCAAAGCTTAATTCAATGGTTAAAAGTTACTAGATTTGACAATCTAGTTCCGCTTAAATCAAAAAAGCCGACTATATATTCAGTTATATAGTCGATAACTAGTTTTATCATAAATTAGTTTTAGTATTGGCACCTGTGTGACATGTTTCATTGACAGAATAAAAATTAGTACCCAAAAAGGATTTTTTGGACAGAAAATTTAATAATTTTTGAATGATCAATATAAAATACACTAATAAAAGTGATATCCCAAACTACAGCTGCTAAAAATATACTGTCTGTAGAAATTATTATCTTTTTCAAACATGTGGCAGAGAAAAAAAAAGCTATATACAAATAGCAGGTATCAAAACAGGCAATACATATCAAAACATACATTACAGTGGTAAGAGAAGAATGTATCTAACTACAGAAAAAGACATTATTAGTGCAGGGAACAAATGTGAACTACAGGGCATAAAAATAAATTTTACCATTTTCATCATTATATTCCATACTTTATAATGTATTTTTTAACAAATTCAAAAACTGGGGACATGTATTGCCTATTTAAGTAGTTCGTCTATAAAAGATTTAATTTTTTAATTTATAATTTAAATTATATTTAACTATTATAATTACCGTATTTTCTGATGCTAAATTATCATAATTAGCCTGTAAATTTTGTAATTTAATATTGGTTTGCGAAATTTCTTCTAGTTTTTGGTTTTCATCTTTACTTTTCTCATTCATCATTGTTTGTAGTTTGGTCTGCATTTCTTCTTTGGCTGATTCCAGCTCAGTTAAAGATTTGGTTGATGCCACTAATTTTTTATCAACATCCGCTTTCTAAAAATTACATTATGTTAATAGATATTATATATATAAAAGCCCGAGGGTCTGTCTGCGGTAACGCTAAGTTCCTGGGTGCTAGCGGGTCTTGCGGCATGCGGTCGGTCACGACCTGAGTGGTGGAGAACGACGTACTCCGAGAAAGCAGCTCGCTTACCCAGACTATAGCAGTCAGTACATACGGTGGGCTTGACCAAAGAATGTTGTGTCAAAGCCATGTTTTGTATGTTGAGTTGATGTTATGCAACATATAATGGCCCACGGACCGTGTCCGGTCCGATACTAATTTTTAAATGACACGCATTGAGCGGCTTTTTAGGATTTCCTAGGTATAATTAGAAACAGCTATACCATTGATGTCCATCATATGGCCCGCGGGCCGTATTCAGTCCGATACTAATTTTTAAACGACACGCATTAAGCAACTTTTTAGGATTTTCTAAGTATAATCAAGAAACGTTTTTGTTTTGTTAATATACGCAGAATCATGCAAATTTTAATAATTAATTCCTGCTTGTACGGATTTTTATTCGATATCAGTTTGCCAACGTTGTTGGCAAGGGGTCTACTAGTATTAAAATAAATTCCTGATATTAAACAAAATTTTTGTTAAAAATACGGTGTTGTACAAAAAGGGCCGGACCAAATTCCGCAGAACTTACTAGAGCAATGTTTCTCAAAGAGTGGTACGCGTACCCCTGGGGATACGGGAAGAGTTTGTAGGTCATACACTGCGAATTGAATGAAGAGCAAGTGTTGATTTACATTTTACAGTGATAGCCGGCGCATCGTCCTGTTGTCTCAACATAAACAATTTCATCCTTCTCATTAACTAATATAAATGTAATTAATATTATTTATAATATAATTTGTTATTTATACTTTATTATAATAAACATTATAATGATTTAATTACACGTGATCTGGGAACATTAATATGCATGTACCCAAATTTTAAATAATAAGTATTCTTTTAATTATTAATAAAATATTTGCGATTTTTCCTAATGGGGGGGGGTTCTTCAGTGTGTAAGAAATTTAAAGAGGGTACACACATGTCGAAATTTTGGAAAACACTGTACTTGATGATAGACAAGTCTTGTTGCTGATGGTGACAAGCGAAAGACATCTATATAACTTTGATTTACTACTCCATAACAAATATTCAGTCTTGACTTACCTGTCTGATTAACACAATATGTCCTTCTCTTAATTTCGTATATACTTCTTTCAATTTATGGAATTTTTCATCTCTGAGTTTTTCTGAAATACAGAATTTAACAGATAAATGCATAATATTTTACTTCATCCATATCAAATTAAGTTTATTGGCTATTTCAAACATTTAAGCGGAACTAGCTGGAATTTTTATTATAGAAGTTATCATGGGTTCTATTTTTAGGGTTTTAAGTGGGTTTTTGTTAAACAAAATAATAAAAAGCCTCACTTAATCTGTAAAAGTTTCTAAAATTGAAAATCTAGTTCCGCTTGAAGCAAAAAAACAAGCTATAGCTATATATGTATTTGAATATTTTGTTTAATTCTATCATAATTTATAGCACCTGAAGAAGCTAATTATTTACTAGTCAAACGATACGCTTCTAACATAAAACTTTGTCCAAAAAATAGAATGATTTTTATTTAGAAGACATTTTATTTCATGGAGCATAGGAGAGAGGAGGTTTGACGACGATATCAGGTGGAGGATGAAATTGTTTGACGGGAAAGTGTAGAGTATCCTCATGTACGGAGTAGAGATATGGGGATGGAAAGAATGGGAGATAGTAGAAAGGGTACAAGAGGGATACATGAGATGGATTATGGGATAAGACAGAACGATACCAGGATATATAGTGAGAGAGGAAATGAAGAGGGAAAAGCTGAGAGTGGGAGCCGGGGCGAGGGCGGCGAAGTATGAGGAGAAAATCAGAAGGGAAAAAAGAAGGAAAATATTAAGAGAATGCTGGGAAGAAAGAATGAAGGAAGAACCAAAGGGTTAACTATCGGAATGGGGAGAAACAAGGAAAGAGTACTACTGGAGATGTGGGATGGACATAAGGGAAGCTGAGCGAAAGAGAAATGGAGGAAGAAACATAGTAGAAGAATTGAGGAGGAGAGACAAGGAGGTATAGGAGCAGGAAAGAACAGTAAGAATAGGCAATTCAAGGAATGTGAAAAGGTATAGAGAGATAAGGACGGTAGGAATACCTAAATATTTGCAAGGGAGGAGAGGAAAGGCAGGGGGCAGAGTTAGAAGGATTGCCAGATTAAGATGCGGAAATGAAGAACGGAGTAATAGGTATTGGGCAAAACCAGAGGATAGGCTATGCAGAATGTGTAGGGAGGAGGAAGAATCCTTGGAATACCTAACAAGTAGATGTGGAAAGATGACAAAATGGGAGGGAGAGATAAAGGAGCTGTTGAGTGAAGAAGGAAAGGGAGAAAGGTGGGTGAGAGTACTCGAGGAAAGAAGGAAGGAATGTGGAGAGGTAAGATAGAACTGAGAACAAGAAGGAAGAGAGAGGCAAAGGAGGAGGAAAGAAAAGAGGGAAGAGAAACGAAGAAACAGGGGAAGAACAACTGGAGTCAAGAAGGAAGGAGACAGGAGATGGAAGCCGAAAAGAGAATAGGAAGAAAGAGAGGTACACCGGAGGAAGAATGTAGAAGAAGAAGAAGAAGAAGAAGAAAGAAGTCATGAAATGTATTATATTATTATTTTATTATTACTATGATTTTTTTAAATGTACTGGTTTAAACCCTAAACGCCGCAAGGCCTAGGGTAAATAAAGAATTATTATATTTCATAACTGCAACTTACGTTCAGAATCTTGATTTTGGGCAGAAGTTGCCGCTTGATGAAACAAATCTTCCTTCAGTTGTCTCTCTTGAACTAATTCACTCTCGCGAGTAGCTAATTCTGTTTCTACAGCAGTTATTTGGTCTTGCAGTTTAGCTATAATCGATTCATTTTTCTTATGCATATGATGCATTTCTGATCTATAAAAAACATTAATATAATAAAGCCTTTGATTTAAGATTACTCATTTTAAAATATTTTATTTATAATATTATCATCAATATATCTATAGGGAGTTTTTTTTTTTTTTAATATCCAAATAAACTTTCTTATTCGCTACTCCACATAACAGTGGGACATCTGGTGGCGGCTTGGTAAATTAAACAGAAGCGTATATTTGTATAATATTTGTAGTGTGTTGTGCAGCAGTTTATGTGAATTAAGACGTATTTTTAAATATGGTGACTTAAATACAGTGATTTTTTGCCGAAATATTGTTGGAACAGATAAATATTAAGAAAAACCTTCTGACATATACGCTTTTCAACGGCCATCAACTGTCGTACGCAGCGCCGCCAACGTTAGTTTGAGTCGCGAATAGTATGTTGTTTTCATTTTTAACAAACTGATTCTTTGTTGTAAAAATCGAAAAGTGATACAACAGGTCGAACGTATTTTGGAATCAATATTCTCAGTAGAAGGAAAAATAGACTTGAGAAATTATAGAACGAATTGGAACCATTGGTAAGTTATTTCATAGCATTAAAATAACCTTTTAGCTAAAAGGGAAATACAAAAAAACTAATTTTCAGGTTTTTGAAATTATGGCCATTCCAATATTGACGTATGAGACAGTTTTATACTAGCTCAACACGCTCGTCCGAGCGGCTCGGACTAAGCGCTCGGCGAACGATGGAGATACGAGTGCACCGTCCACATGCTTGCTAAGTCATTGTTCGGACTTATAGCAAGATGGGAGACGTAGACCTTGCAGCTGCAACAGCTTTTAAGATTAACACTTGACTGATGCGGACCCATGCATCATTCACTTTCTTCCTATCTTTATAGTCTCTGTTTTTTTGATCCCATATAACAGGCTCGGCTTGGTAACGTATCGTTCGCCCACTCACTCATTGTACTTAGGGCCGCTTTTACAAACCTCGGATACGTAGCGGTATAACTATCTAAGGTATAAGTTTATTCCGATGTTTATTCCAACGTTCGCTTTTACAATGCATTTTTTATTCTCGGATAGTTATCCATGGTTTTATTGTAAATAAAATAAAGTTGGTATTGTTTGACACATAAAATGACATATTAGAAATGTCATATTTTAAATTGACATTACTATTAACAATGAATAGATCAAGATGGAGGGCTTATGTGAGTGAGACCAAAAGTCAACCTGATTGATAGTGCCCAAAGAAGAAGAAAAATTACTATTAATAACACATTTGAGCATGTTTGTGGTGATGTCGAAATATTCGACTCAGATAACTCTTTTATTGTGCTATATCTACCGCGTTAGTGTCAGCCTCTCGTATGCAAATATTCATAAAACCGCGCTCTAATAGAATCGAGCCCAAATACCGCCCGTGTGTAAATTTTCATAAGATCTCCCTCTACTAGTAGAATTCATATTACAATAATTCATATTTCAACCAATATTATGTACAGTTGTGGACTGCCTAAGTTCTTTCAAGAGGAAAAATTCACTGATTAATAACAGGAGTTTTTTTTTTTCAGTATATAACAACATTAAGAACCAGTTCACATTTTGAAAAATATATAAATAAATAATAACCGGTTCATTCGAACTGGCTCCACCCCAATACTGCATATATACATATACAAAAACTGGCATTATGTGTACATAGTGTGGAAGGGATGATAGTGGCCAGTTAGATTCGAAGCGCTCAAAGTATTAGGAGCATATTCCAGCGGTAATCGGCTGCTACTGTTCATTGCTACGCTTTTAAAAAATAAATCAACTGCTAATACATGGATAACGAGGGATCACGTACTATTATTATTTCGTATGGCAATGTCTAGGTTTTAGAGATTTCAAGGTCGCGACTAGCGTCCTCTGACATGACCCAACGATTACTTTTTATCTGAGACCACCGTGCCCTGTGAAACATGCCCCATATTTCCGAAAATTAATTTAGAGATACAGGCACTCATTGTAAAGAATCTGAGCATATGGTTGCAACAGCCAAGTTTTTTTTTTTTAATCTGTTTGCCCATACTTGGTCGATCTCATGATTCCACACTTTCAAAGCAAGTGAGCTAACCACTACGCTGCTGCAACCACAATTATATAACTGTAATAAAAATTCAAGTAAAACGTTATAATGTGACATTTATCATATGTCAATTTAATTTTTTTACCGTTGCTGGGTAACAAATACTTATTCGCCAATCAGAGCAAGGGAATAACTTATACTGCCCTTTATCTGAAGTGTCGTTGGCCAGATAAGATATTCTGGTGTTTATTCCGATGTTTATCCTATCCGAGCTTTATCCGAGCATTGTAAAAGCGATTTTTTGACTTTATACCGGGAATAGCATTATCCGAGCTTTATCCAACGATTGTAAAAGCGGCCCTTATTCAAATTAACAACAGGAATAAAAAAAGAACTGTTCAATTACAACGCGAAACGTGTTTCTGCCAAGAGTTCTACTGTATACTGTATTAACAATGACGAGCGTGTGGACGGAGCATTCGTCGCTTGGGATAGCCGCTCGCGTTCCGCATTCGTATCCTTTGATAAAAACTGATATAATACGGAGCGATGGAGCATCATAGCGAAACAAGACGACCCGAGGCGAACGAAGCCTCCACATACTCGGATTCGTGCTGTTTCGCGTCGACTCGGCCAATGTGTGGAGCCGGCATTAGACAATAAAAGAAATTACGATGCACGAGAGAAAGCCATGGTGAAAACTGTAGCGACGTTCTCCCGTGAAAGAAAAGAAATATAAATAAAAATCAAAGTCCGATACCAGAGATAAGAATAGGGCTGGACGATTAAGAAATATTACCTTAATATTTTATTTTCTTGTTGTAAATGATCTATAAGTTGGTCTCTATCTGCAATTAAGTCAGTAAAATGTTGTGTGTTCACGGTTCCATTCTGATGTGATGAATCTGTAGAATCATTATGTGATGCATTATCTGATGTATCTATTAAACTTCCTTCCAAAACACTCTCATTATCTGGTTCCTCGGGTGGCAAGACAACAACAGGCGTAACATATGTGCCCAACTCAGCTTGGATTAAAAAATTTGGTGGATTCTTTAAATACAAAAACAAAATTAAAAACTTTAAAAATATGAGACAACTTACTTCTACACTTACTTCTGGAAGCGATGGGATGCTAATTAGATTTTTAAAATATTGTAGCATTGTTGTATTTTGGTAAAAAAGTTTAAGTTCTCTGAATTGTTTAAGAAAACGATCTCGATGACCAGATAATGTGTCAGCAGGTAATTCTGAGTGGAGTTTGAAGAGAATTTTAACACAGAAATCATATAATCTGGAAGCGTCTTGAATACAGGGAATAAGTGGAGATAGTCTGCATTGCCCTGAACTTGTCATGGAATTAGAACGTGATCTGTCAATTGAACCAAAAACTGAAAAAAAAAACATTATTAAAGGAAATTATTGTGTTGAACATTAGTACAATACAATTAAATACTTACTTGCATTTTGTAAGTCTAATATAGTGTCCATGTAGTCGAACATTTCAACAGATAACTGGAAACTGAAAAAATAAATAAAATAAATAATAATAATAAGAATGTATGTATATATTGCTGATCAATGAATTGGCAGAAAATTAGCATGCGAGGTTTTCTTTGTGTTCGCGCCAGTTGCGCGAATTATTAATATTTATGTGAGGGGGTTCTCAGTCCAACATTATTTTTAGTTTAGTTACCGAATAACATTCGAACAATCTGTGTCGTATCAATACAGGACACAATATCAATTTTAATAACGCTAAGGTCCGATCTTTTCACCTTCAGGTAAACCTCTAGGTAACTATCTGACAGATAAGGTTATCTGGAACTTCATCTGCTGAATACAGGTCAATACCAATCAATGAATAAATTCAATACGTCTCATTATCCCTTAGATAACTATCCGATAGATAAATTTGTATTAAAAGACGAAATGACAATTATTCAGCACAGAAAGTATCACAAACTACTTCTACAAAATACATTCTAGCAGCAGAATAGAAATAACTTGCCCAATATTTTCTAACAGAGATATTATTTATCTTACTATGGAAACATTACATATATAAGTTTGAAAAAATAGATACTTAAAAACAATTCCCAGTTTTATCAAAAAATGTCTCAAATAAAAGTTGTTACAGTCTGTTCCAAACGGTTAAGCGGAACTAGATTTTGCAATCTAGTTACTTTCATCGTTTAAATCGTGCCTTTCGGCCGTTTTGTTTAAGCTTTGTAAATCATACTTACAATATACATTTTTTGGTTAAGGTTAATATCATTTTAAAATATCATTTTCTTTATATTTTGATTTTTTGTGTCATTCTTAATACAAATTTCCCATTTATTTATTTTTTTGTCATTAAAATACGTAAAAAAAATATTTAATTTTGACATATGTCATTCGTTTCCATGGTTTCGTTGTTGGAATTTTAAATTTTGACATGAAACCCAACGTGAAAAATGAAATAACCCAAGCAAGGTCCCTTCTCGTGACAACCTAAAAGAACTAAATTCCCATTTAGTTCTGCTTAACCGTTTGGAACAGACTGTAGTTATTGCTTTTATAGCAACTTTTATTAAATAATTTTTTTCGAAATATTTCTCTGTTGTGAAATATTCGCAAAAATCTTAAAACCGACACGAGTAAACTCCCATTTCTAGTTAACCGATTTTTACCAAAAATTGATCAACTCGTAACATTGATGTCAAAAACTTAAATATGAAGTTTCATAAAAATCCTTTCAGCCGAATTTGCTTTGCACGTGTACACAGACAGACAGACCGACAGACATGCTAAAAATAGTCAAAACGTTATGCAGGGACCTCAATTCGTGGAGATCCATCGAAATCTCGAAATGTCAAAATCGGTATGATCACAATACCTCCCTTATATATGTTGGCGGTCGGTAAAAAAACTTTAATAACATTTGAAAACCCAAGAATCCCCCTGTTTAATTTTTACACAGACCAATCCTACCTAAGATTTATTATTATTCTAATAAAAATTTTAAAAAAAAATCATAAGAAATTCTACATGTAAATATTTTCATATATAAGGTTTTATTTTTCTATATTTAGTATGTTAACTGATGATGAATGCATCGCATTCGAAATGTACGTTTAATTAATTAAATAAATATTTAGTATAGAAAAGGTGCTGCTTATTTCTACCATTTATAAAACCTTCACGTTTATCAGTTAACCACATCATCGTCTAGTATACTAATGTTTTACTTACTAATTGTTGTTGTCATTTTCTCCGATGTTTTCCAGCTGTTCATGGGTGATTGCCAAATTTCCCGGAAATCTAGGATTTTTTCTATGAAAATCCAATTTTGAAATAAGCAAATTACAATACAGTCTAATAAGTTTGCCATAGCAATCTCTTAAATGAACCTAAAAAACAAATAATATAAATATTATGACGCAAACATTATTTCATTAATTAAATGATATTGGTTTAAAATCCCTACCCAGAGTTTCCCTAAATTATCCAATTCACTTTGATGCCGTAAAGAATGTCCAATTGTAGTAGGGTACCCTTCTCTTAAAATCTTGTGTAGTACATGACAAAATTTCCACGCGACAATACGATCTTCTTGCAGTGGCAACCTTAAGACGACAATCCAAAAGGTTTGTGCGCCTTTTTCTTGAAATGTACCAATAATAGTACTTCTCACATGTTTTTGTTTCACCGGTGTCTCCAAATTATTAATCGCTTTATTGATTGCTGTTTGCTAAAAAATATAAATTTTATTTACTAATTAGTCTTCAACTTGTTTTTCACAGTACACTGGGGCTACAATAAAAATATAATTTTAGTATAGCCATTAATGAATGAATAGAAAAATTGAAACTATTTATATAATTATAAGAAATATTTAATTATAAATCAATTGAACATCATTTATGTAATTATACAAACAAACATACAATTATATTATTAGCAGCTAATTTCGCATAATCGACTACTAGCACCTACTTAAATAGTTAATATTAAAAAGCTTTACTTACCAAGTCTAAAAATTGTTTATCATTGAGAAGAGTCATGCTAATTTAGTAAGCGTTCAATGTTAAAGCTGCAAATTAATCTGGAAACATGCAAAATTCTACTTAAAATTTAAATCTCTCTTATAGAGTAGCTTTTTTTGTACTTGGTTCAAGCGACAGATAACATATAGCATAATATAACAACTATAAATATTTAAGTATGAAATCACATGTTTAGGGATGCTAAACTGGACTGAAAGCAAGACGAAAATGTACTTGGTTGTTTTAAAAAATTATGCGGCACATATCTGTGAACGTGATAAATAGTGGCCCATGATATAATTTTGAGTTGTATCAAAGTTATGAAGAACCGAATATAAGCCAAACGCGACGAATCAATAGGCTAGGATTCCTAGGACACCTGGAGAGAATGCACGAAAGTGATCCACCGAGAATAATCTTCAAACAGTGGTCACTCGGAAAATGAAGCATTGGAAGGTAAAAGAAGAAATATATGGATAAGTTGGAGAAAGATCTAAAAGAATTTAAGGTATAAAATTGGTAAACAGCCCTTAAAAACAGACAAAAATTATTCTTGAAAAGGCCAAGACCCAGAAAGGGTTCTTGAACCAGAATTGATGATGGTAAAAAACTATTGCAGTAGTAAACAATATACAGTAAAACTAAGATATATCTAAGACAAATTCACAATAAATGTACCATAGTGGTACAGAGTACAGTAAAGTACAATAATAAAGTATTTAAGTTTCTAGATCACCCCTAGCGCACTAAGGAAAAGGGCGCCGATGAGCTTGACTAAGGGGCGCCACATTGCGAAAGTGAGGACCTTTTTTTTTTGCTCATCACTTGGAATTATTTGCCAAGGGCGCCAAAAAGCAATTTCGCCCCTAACGCAAGTTTTCCTTACTGCGGCTCTGTCCTAAATCGCTAATTTGAAGCGTTCCCTGATAAAGGCAGCAGAGGGTTTTACTGTAGAAACCATACGTAATTCTGTTGACATGTGGGCACAAAGAAATTATGCACTGGCTAGAACTGGTCATTTTAAAAACTGGCTGATGTTTCTTGTTTAAGCCAACGGAGTGGCCGAGCGCATTAAGTTGTGCAGTTTGGACTGGTGAAAACAGTCTGGATTGTACGGTCGGTAGTTCGATTCTCCGTTGGTGATATTATTCGGGCGAGAATAATATGTTTACATTACTCTCATTTCACAATCATTCACCCCTCAGCCAGGTGTAGGAGCTCGCCCCTGGCATAGGCGATTAGCCTCGTTGCAGAAATAGGCCGAGGAAATACTAAAAGAAAATTAAAATATCTTGAAGCACCTAGTAGAATTTCACTGAAGACTTTATAATAGTATTTATAGCAAACCTAGGTGATATATAGTCATGTCAAATGCTATAAGATTCTTCCGAAACAAATACTAAACATTTAGAAAAAGGAAAAAAGGTGGACCGAGGAAAAATTATAGAAAGGGAAATAAAGTAAGGGGAAAAAGACAGAAGGACAGAAAGCAGAGGAAACTGGAAAACAAAGGATGGCGGAGAAAGGTGTAAACCATCAAGTATATGGATATATTTATATTTCGTACAATAACATGCAAGTTAACAACAAACAAGCAACAATTTGGTCAAATTATTGTGTTGTTAAAAATAATTATAATTCTGTCAAGTTATTCTATTGATATAATATATCTGAATAATGCATAAAGAAATTAATTCATTTCAATCCAAACACATACAATTTCAATGTGAATGCTTAATGCATAATATTTACATATGAATCAATAAATTTATATATTTTTTTATATTAAATAATAAGACTACACATCAATGGAATTGAAATATTGTAAAATAATTATTATCGTTTTCCTTCCTTTTTTAACTGTAATCAGCCAGTTATTTTAAATATTTATGTAAAATCAACGAAAAATAAAATCCAATTTCTTATGAAATTAATAGATCAGATAAGGTAAAATAAGAACAATTATTAGGTGAGGACCTATCACCAAACATTTATTAATGAAAACATGATTAAGTTTTTTAGAGAAAGGCCTGAATATGTTTATTAAGTAGATTAAAATACTTCCTGTCGACAGTAAAAGCATAATCATCCAACTGGATGTACTTATTTGCATACTGAAAACTATCAATATTACTTATTTTTTTTTACTTAGTTCTATGAGTTTGCAGTTTCTTATTATTTTACTAAGTAAAAACTTGTTTTGTAAAGTAAATAAACAAATTTAGAAGACAATTTCAGGCGAAAATAAAATCGAAAATTACTTCGTCGTAAATAATGGGTAGACATTGAAAATATGCGGTATCATTCAAGTACATCTGTTTTATGAATTACATGCTCTAAAAAAAACTGTAGCAGAACTTACTTGACATTTTTCGAAGTTTTCACGCTCAATTTCTAAGCTAGTTTTTCTTTGCTGTAGTACTCGGGGTAAAGATAACGAAGCCATGAAGTAATTTGTTATCAGTTCATAATCTCACATTTAAATTTTTATAAGTTGCGACCTAACTATTGTATTTCAAGTATTTTCGTCTATCTGTCACTCGTATCACTAAACATTTGTGTTTGGGTGTATTTATCTCACACTAACCTACATAACACGCATATGACAACTAAAGTTCCTTTCCTGTCTACTAGGGTACTGCCCCGATTGTTGCATACCCTAGCGAGTAACTTTTACTTTAGCGGGAATTTTAATTGATTAATCTAAATAAGGGTTCTGAACCTAAGCAGTAAAATCTGCACTTAACTTTGTATGAAGTTATTAACTACTTAGCAGGTGACTAATAAAGGAGAGTGGGAGACAATTCATTAGTAATTGATTTATTATCTTACTAGTAAGGTCAAGTTCCTAAAATGGACAAAGTTAGTGAATGTATCACATTTATGAAATAAATCTATAAAAAACCTTGAATCTTGAATGAAGAGAACAGATGCTATTGAGAAGTGGATGGTGGAGTTGTGATTGAAGGAAATATGACTGGCGACAGTAGTATTTAGCCGTCAACTTGCATATAGCGAACTGGTTAATTTAAGCACAATACGTTTTTATTCTATTAAAATGGAAGTAATTATTTTTGAATTTTTAAGCGCTACACATGTATCGAGATGTATAACAGAATCATCTCGCGAATCATAGAGACCAATTAAAAGGTGGGGAGTCAAAAAAAAAAAATATTCAAAGCGTCCTCTCACATGTATTTTTTTAAATACGGTCAGTTTTGAATTTATTCAAAAATGGTAAACCGTAGCTTGTAATGGAGATTATTTTTGAGATCTATGACTCAAAATACATAAGTACACACATTTTGAAGTAATCAGACAGAAAAAATTTTTGCTCAAATATCTAAATAATGGTAAAAAATCGTAAGGGATACCCTTACGATTTACCCATTTTCAAAGTTTTTGTTTGACGATTCGTATTTATTGTAAAATTTAGGTTATTATGGCCCTAGGATACCCAAAAATGTGGAACAGTGTGTGAGAACTGCAATTAATGAAAATCATCGCTTGACTGTGCGAGAGATAGAAGACCTTGGAATTCAAAAACTATTCTTTCTGAAATTTTAACCCAATATGAATTGATTTACTATAGTGGAATTAAGAAAAAGGAGATGCAAAAAAGAAAAAATACACATTAAAATTTATTTTAATAACAAAATATATAATACTTCATATTCTTATATTCATACAAGACGTAGATAAAAAAGGATTAGCTGTTTGATGACAAATTAAATGATAACGAAGTATTCTGTAAACTTGCTCCCGAAGTTAGTTGTGCCTGGAAAATTTATACATCGTATTAAAAATGAAATGCGATTAAATATTTTTTTGTTAATATAAATTTTACAAACCTTCTTTATTTGATGCAACTGATCAAGAGCATGTGGTAAAAGTGGTCTTATAGAATTCAATTCCATTAACGTTAAATTATCTAAAGCAGCATGCGAACCACCTAATTTTATTAACGAATCCATTGAAGTTCTTAGTTTGGACATTCTCATATCCCAAATATCTTTTACAATTGTTCGTATTTCATCTGCTCGAGGAATATCTTCTGAAGCACAGCCAAGAAGTAATTTTGTTTCTATCATATAATGTTCACTAGGCATTTTTGTGAAATTTCTATAAAGAGGAAGCAACACCTGTTGAATATTTTTACAAAATTACATTGAAAATTTATATTACCTAGAATTTTTTTCTAAATTTAGTACTTCTTCTAAGGTATCTACGTTCATCCAACTAGGAGCTAATATAAAACATCTTTGCTGTTGTCGTAGATTTATAGCCAACCACAAAGGCACTTGTACTGTATTTCCTGCTCTAAACGGACCAACACTTCCGGATATAAAATGTAAAGCATTTGCAGAAAAATTTGGAGTTATTGTTACCATTTGCATTTCTGCAATAAATTCTACTTCGTCTGGTTCCATCGTATTTATACCATTTTTTAACCTGAATAATCAAACAGTTTTTAAAAAACTTGACAGTTGCATAAAGAGCGCTGTAGTGGTACGTTTTTAAATTATGAAATGACATTTCTCACACATGCGCCTGTGATATTCTGTGATGCGCATTTGACAGTAAATTAACCTAACTTTGTAGTGTCAAAAAAATTGTTTACACATTTAAAATACATAAATAAATATGTAATAATTATTTATTAAGCAATAAATTTAGTGAAAAAGTGTAGCAATATGTATTAGAAGTACAGAAGTTAAGAAATCTTTAAAAATTAGAATTACACACTATAATGGAGAGGTACGAAGTTATAAGACCTGTTGGTGAAGGCTCATTTGGACGAGTTTATCAAGCAAAACAAAAAGAAAGTTCGCGAATAGTTGCTTTAAAAGTTATAAGCAAGGTATCTAATATTCTACATTTCATTTGATTCAGATTTAACAAGTTATTGTTCTAGCGAGGCAGGTCTCAAAAAGAATTAAAAGGATTGCGTAGAGAATGTGAGATACAAAGGCATTTACATCATCCAAATATAATTCAAATGCTGGACTCTTTCGAAACAGAAGATGAGGTATGTAACGTTTAAAAACTTCAGAAAATAAATATATGTTATTTCTTAAATTGTGTTTTTTTTTTTTTTTAGATATATGTTATAACAGAATTCGCTCATAAAGAGTTGTATATTATTTTGGGAAAAGAAGGATATTTATCTGAAGAACGAGTTAGAACAATCGTCTGGGATTTGGTTTCAGCGTTGTATTACTTACATTCTCATAGAGTTCTTCATAGGTAAGCCTTGCATATTTAATCTCTTTAGTTTTTTTAGTTTAACTAGAACTAGATTTTGAAATCTAGGAACATTTAATGACTGAATGAGGTTTTTGACCATTTCATTTAACAAAAGCCTTATTCAGTAATTAAAAAGTTAGCTCGTGACAACTTAATAAAATAAAAGTTCCTCTCCAACATTTAGAATAGAACTAATATTGAATATCTGTATTTCATTATTATTATTTTTTTTAAGGGACTTGAAACCCCAAAATATATTATTAGACGTAAATGATTGTGCTAAATTATGTGATTTTGGATTTGCTCGTAATATGAGTACTGGTACACACGTACTTACATCAATAAAAGGAACTCCATTATACATGGCTCCCGAACTGATAGAAGAACATCCCTATGATCACAATGCTGATCTGTGGTCTCTCGGTTGTATTATATATGAGTTATTAGTTGGAGCACCACCATTTTGTACCACATCCATATTACATTTAGTGAGGCTAATACGACATGAACAAGTTCAATGGCCAAATTTTATATCGGAACATTGTGTATCTTTTTTACAAGTGAGTTTATATGTTTATAAGATGTTTTATTTTGTAATACGTAACTAGATTTGATGATTTTGGTGATTTTTGTGGTGAAACGGACTTTGAAGTATCCGTGTGAACCAATACTATGATAATATTATCAATGTATTGTAAATATACAACATAAAAAATGAACTTTCCCTGTTTGTTGTATTACAAAATCAGACAGATAATATATAATTTTTTAATTTCTTACTGTTTGTATTATTTGTTTATTATGTTTTTTATAGGGTTTATTACAAAAAGATCCTTCGAAACGAATGACTTGGCCAGAAATTTTGCAGCATCCGTTTGTTGAGGGACATATTATAGTTACGGAAGATGATCAAATGATGCCTTTGACAAGGCCTCTTCCACCTTCACAGTTACAAGCGAAAGAGAGGCAGCTACAAAATCTTACCCAAAAGAATCCTGTACAGTTGAAGTGAGTACATTAGTATACACTAATTTATATTTCATAGTTTTGATATTTGAGGATTTATATTTTTATCGTGGAATCATAGAAAACAGCTCATCAGGATTTTATAATGAATGGAAAGGACAACTAAAAACACAATTAAATTCTTTTTAAATACTTAAATAATTAACTGAACACATTCATTCTACTCATTAATATCTTCTAACATATTGCATGAAACGTTTTTATTACATAAAATAAAATAAAATAGAAAATTTGATGTGGAATTTGAATTTTCACAAATTTCAGAGCTTTGTAGGTATTTAATGAGTGTAAGAAGCCAATAGAATGCTGGATGTGTAGGACTATGTTTCTTCTATAATCATTGAAATCACAGTTTTTTGATAATCATTTTTATTCGTTATTTGAGTACTCATCAACATTGGCGCGGCAGCCCGAGTTGAGCATAGACCTCCTGTTTCCAGGTTTCATGACCATGAATCTATAGGTACATTCAGGAGTAATATGGTCAGTATTACGTCCATTTTTTAGCGTACACAGAAAGGTACCTACAGTTTATAGCCGATTGCGACCGTTTAAGCAGAACCTGTAATTTTTATAAATATTTGAGTACTATGAGATTAAAATTTTGTTGCTGACGCATATTTTTAAAATTTTAGGGCTGTAGCAACATCAGTATCATCATTAGACCAAAATAGAGACTTAAACCGTACATCCCCGACAAATTCCTGCAACGTATCATCTAATTCAGAAGAATCTCAAGAAGATAATGCCTGTAATATATTCAATGATTCCATGAAAGTAGAAATAGGTGACACAAATAAAAGTTGTGTCGACACGAACAAAACAGTTGAGGAACTATCAAAATTAACAATTGATAATAAAAACAGTATTGAAAATAAAAATGATAAACTTAAGAGTAATAATGATAGTAATAAAAGTTTACAACATAAATCAAGAGAAGGACATTTGACTAAGTTGTCGCAGAATTTGGATAATTTTTCTAAAAAAATTAATAGCAGTGAATCGCAAAAATCTAAAGAATCAGAGAAAAGTATTAAAATTGTTAATAAAATTTCGATGATTAATAGAAAATTAAGCAGTGAACAAAGTAATTCTACACAAACAGATAATAAGGAATATGATCTGAACAGAGAAGGTACGTTTATTTACTTGTTGCTTTATTGAGAGCTTCTTCTAAAAAATGTTTTGTCTTAACCTGGACCTATGCAGCAGCTTACTATCAGATTAACGGACATTTAAAGATTGGCCAATTTATTATAGAAAATATCAAAGAAGTTCGTATATACTGATAACCTTCTTCTGGTTATTAATGGAATATATAGTGTTTAATAAGTTTAGTTATTTATATCACATACATAGTTTTTATATTAGTATATTATTTTTATACATTCTGTCTTGCAGATAGTACCAGAATGATTCTCAAAGATGTGAGTTTCGTTACTGCACTATAAGTATCATCATACTCTATCTGGTTCCTTTTTTATTCTTCCAGATCTTCTAGGGTATAAATCCACTTCAATATTTTCATCTACTGCGTTGCGATTTTGTTCTAATGTATTTTTTTCTTATCTTCCTCCCAGCAAAAATATATTCTATTAATAACCAGAACAAGGTTATCAAGGTCTAGTCCAGGCCTGGGCAAAAGGCGCTGAAATTCTATCCGGCCCGCGAAGCATTTTATAAATTATTGTGTCCTACAAAAATATTACTATCTGTCCAATATTCTTTCAAATTTTCATTCTTTCCAATTCTCTTTTCAATTTCTTTTTTCTTTAAATTGCATAATAAATACACGTTTTAGTTTAAAAACATTGCTTTTAAAATTTATAAAATATCCTTATCCGTAACAAAAATAATATTTAAAATTAAAAAAAAAAAGTTTTTTTGTCTGTAGTCATCCGCAATGTGGCCTGACAGCCAAAAGATTTGTCCACCCCTGGTCTAGTCTATTTAAGGGCATAGAGTATGATAATACTTATAGTCCAGTAATGAAATTCACATCTTTGAGAATCATTCAGGGACTATCTGCAAGCCAGAATGTATAAAAATAATATACTAATATAAAAACTGTGTATGATATATATTTATAAATAAACTTTATATATTCCATTAATAACCAGAACAAGGTTATCATATATCCACAGAAATTAATCGAAAACTACGTGTACTTGAAAATAACGGTTCGTCCGAACAATTATAATGTTAACCGAAGGCGACCGGATACCGTGCAGTGTCATCCAACTATCCAAACAACTATTTAAAGGAAATTTCTGTCATTCTGTATTTTCTGAACTATTTAGATGCGCCAATATAATAATAACAAAATTTTTAAAAACCATAAATTATATTTAAATATTTTTATTTACGCCATTACTTCCGCAGGGTTCTAAAGAGTAATTGTGCAAAATTTGGTGTAATCGGTCAAATGGCATAGAGTTTATAGCGAACAAACATACAATTTTCCCCTTATAGTGTTCTCGTCAGAAAAAAATAAAAATAAAGTAAAAGTAGGTGGTAATTGAAAATTGCCCGGTGGCCAGAAAAAAATATCTGGGCGGGAGGCCCGGTAAAAAGGGCCTAGGGAGAATTATATATAATAAAAGCCCTAATTTCTGTGTGTCATGTAACGCTAAGTTCCTGGGTGCTAGCGGGTCTTGCGGCAAGCGGGCGGCCACGAATAGAGTGGGGAAACGACGTACCCCGACAAAACTGACTTACCAGAGCTCTCAAATCAGTACGTTTGGTTACTCGAAGAAAGGATGTTGTGTTAATTGATGTTACGCCCGCGGACTGACCGGTCCGATACTAATTTTTAAACGACACGCATTGAGCGGCTTTTTAGGATTACCTAGGTATAATCCGAAACAGCTATACCATTGATGTCCAGCATATGACCCGCGGGCCGTATCCGGCGCGTTACTAATTTTGAAACGACACGCATTAAGCAACTTTTTAGGATTTCCTAGGTATAATCAAGAAACGTTTTTGTTTTGTTAATATACGCAGAATCATGCAAATTTTAATAATTGATTCCTGTTTATATTGATTTTGATTCGTTACCAGTTTGCCAACGTTGTTGGCAAGGGGTCTGCTAGTACTGTTATATTTATATAGAAGAAGATTGCTATTATTATTTAAATGTAATACAAAATAAAAAAACAGTAATGTTATTTGAATTTTCTTCTTGCTAATCAAGACTTATTCAACTAGTAGATTCCCGTACGATTTAATCAAATTTAACTACTTGGCTTTGCCGCTTTATCATGAGGGCGACAAAATTATGCGAGCATACGCCATACTATATTTTTAAGGTGGTTCATGATACAACAAACGTTTAAAACCACTTTTATACAGTATATTTAACTTGCCGCTGTGAAATTAACTCTTGTTTTTTGTGTAGATGTAAATAAAACTCCTACTAAAAATACAGTACTCCAGAGTTGGAATTGTACGGAAGATTCACAGCCAATTGAATGCGAGGAATGGATGGCATTTTTACAAAAATCAATGCAAGAAATTATGAACGGAGAATTAGGATCATTGCGTCAACCTAATTTGACTACTATTATAATCACACCATTACGAAATCCTAATTCTAGTTGCCAAGTTATGGAATATGTAGCTTGTTTATTGTCTTTGCCATTCGTTGTGCCAGAAGTTACAGAAGAGACATTGTCACAAATTATAACTGTAAGTTTATTTTAAATATTAAATACAGTAGTCATTGGTCAAGTTTTAAATTTTAGTATAGATTTGAGTCTTAACCCTTTCACTACGGAAATCGTACGAAGCCGTAAAATAATTTTGTGTCTCGTATACGGCAACCGGACTAATACGCAAGCAAAATTTTGGTACTTACAGTGGGAATCAAACGCATTCGCTGTATTATAATTATGATACAGACTAATAAAAATGCTAGAGACATATCAAACCTTGATTTCCGTGTAGTCGTTATTTTTGTCTCAGATTGCGGGAAACGTACATATACGCAAATCGTAAGTACATAACTGCGGGAACCGTACGAATTTTCATGCCGTACTGGAGTCACGAATTATGTAAAAGCGTCCCGTAGCAAAAGGGTTAATTCTTCGTTTACCGCCATTTGACCACCATTAATCAGCCATTGACCTTGTATCTCCACTTATATCCGTCCTGTGTTACTTGGAGCCCAAGTACGCTTCCTTGTGGTACTCCATAATTTGCATGTCAGCATAGCATATATTGGATAGTTTTATCAACAGTCATTATGTGTAATTTATAAGTTGTAGTATATTTATTCACAAATATTAAATTTTTAGGTGTACTTAAACGTTAAGATAATTCCATATTTAATCTACGGTTCAAAACTACTAGTTAAACATAAACAGCCGTCTCCGAGTTTGAGGTCTAGCGATACAACGCCTACTCCTACCAACACGCCAGTTCCTTCTTCTACTCCTGATGTTTACAAATCCATGTCGGATTTATCAGCTGATGAACTGCAAGCTTTGGAATATATTTATCTTCTAATATGTAGATTAATACATCATGACAATCAGTTTATTGGTCAATTTTGTGATGCTGTTATATTATTGAATGCAGTTAATTTGATCCAGCAATTACTCCTTTTGTGTAAGTAATTTTTATTTAGTTTTTTATGTAAATAACATTTTGAGGGGGCAATCAAATGATTCTTGATGTGTAAATTACCAGATGAAATTTAAAACATATAAATTTTAAAGCGGTTCTTTCCAAAAACTGACTTAAAATTATGTCCTCCTCCCTGTTATTCCGAGGGTGTGATCAAAAAATCTTAAAAAAGGGAAAATTTTTTATATTAAAAAAATTCATTATTAAAAAAACGTAATGTATGGCATCAAGTTAAGTTCGTATCAAGTTAAGCGTATATTATGGGATAAAAAGAAGTTTTTATAAAATTATACGGGACGTTGCAAAAAAATGGTTCTCACCCTATTGCCCGAAGGAATTGGTAAGAAATAAAATAACGTAGTAATGCATTGATGTAAACTGGAATAATACGGTCGGAACCTTTGATGCGATTATTTTTTAAAAAGGTACAGTGCGATTATTAATTTCTGAGCGTTACATAATGGTAAACAATGGGTTTGAAAATATCAAAACTGTATTTCAATTCACAGCTGAAAATCCCAATTTAACAAAGAACCAATCAGATTACTTCGTTGGCCCGAACTCACCCGAGGAACAACGAATATCTGTTACTAACTTAATATTTGTTATCAACTCATTGGCGTGTAGAGAAAAACAGTATTCATTTAATAATCAATTCATATAAGGTAATAAAAATAGAATGTACGCCTATATGTCCTTGGAAATAAGTTTGATAACTAAATGTTTCTGTCAAGTATTACATAACGTTCAGGAATCAATGATCGCACTGTATTATATTTTGATTTGTTGAAGTACCGTCAGGTATCATACCGTGTTTTTTAAAAAAGCCCGTTTAGACCTTTTTTGCTTCTGATTGATTATCTCTAACATGCTTTATATTGTTGTCTTTCTCTTCCATGGGTTACTAGAGATTTTTGATGTCGATTTTTTACGTTTTTTAAAAAACGTATATTTAGATTAACCGACGAATATGGTTTACAGAGATTGTTGATTTTGCTGTGATTTAAAAATATTGTTCTAGTCATCCGGCATTCGAGCCTTTCATTTACTAGATACCTACGAAATCCTAAAATGTGTAAAAATTCACACTGTGCTTTATTATTTTATTATATTTGAGTACCTATAACACCTAGAGAATTGTCATATATTTGTCAAATTGTGTAGAAAGTTTAAATATATCTGTACACATATTAGTTTTTCTCTATTTACAAACTTTTGTTTTAGCTAAACGGAAATTGCGCATTGTTACTGATATAATCGCTGTTCTAACACAAATATTGCGCAAGCAGCCCGAAAACGCAGAGTTGGTTGAAAAAATATTATTTTCAAATCCTGTCAACTCCAGTTTAAGCTCGAATAATCCGGTGGATTTGGTACATTTGTTGAGACATACAAGTCCTTTATTAAGGGCGAGAGTATGCTATTTATTAAGACTAATTGCCAAATTTAGTTGCCGAAGTTTACAAACAGTATGGACTGCCAAAATTCAAGAAACTCTAGAAGCGCTGGTATATGATTCTATAGAAAATGTTAGAAATGTAAGTATTAAAAAGATAACCAATATTATTAGGTTGTTCCAAATTTAATGTCGGTTATTTGATCAAATCTTTTTGCTATTTAATCAATGTTTAGTCGAAGAACCTTCTGTTTCCATGACACTGCCAACGAGTTGCAAGTTTGTTTACGAACCCCACGACCATTTTTGCACATATGGCCCTACAAAATTAATGCCCGCTGAGCTATGAAACTCTACCTTACCAACTATACTCACCTGACGTTTCCTCACACGAACCACTAATAGAGAGGACATTGTGTATTCATACTCATGTAAAATATCGCAACCAAAGAGATTGACAAAGAAAGATATATAAATATGTATCTTTTGTCTCAAACTAATGCGCAAAAAACGTATTTTCAGTCAGTAATTTAGGTCACCTATGGTAATAAACGTCATTCCGTCTTAGAGGAACCAGTAAGATTGGTTCCTCTTAGTTTTTTGCGCATGTCGACTTTAGTTAAAGACAGATGATTCATTATTATTTATTTATTTATTTTACATCGGCCTATTTCTGCAAGGAGGCTAATCGCCGATGCCAGGGGGCGAATGCCCCCTACACCTGGATGAGGGTTGAATGATTGTGAAATGAGAGTAATGTAAACATATTATTCTCGCCCGAATAATATCACCGACGGAGAATCGAACTACCAACTGCACAATCCAGACTGTCTTCACCAGTCCAAACTGCTGCGATTTAATGCGCTCGGCCACTCCGTCGGCTAGAGACAGATGAAATGTTGTCTTTGTCAATCCCTTAAGCTACGCAAAATTCAGGCTATGCCTTCTCTATTAGTAGTTCTCATGAGTTTGTCTCTAATTACTTATCACTTGTTTAAATATATGGACATTTGTTTTAAGAATAAAAATGTGCTAACTAGGGTGCTGCAAAAAAGAACTTTTCTTTCTTTATCACCTCTAGAACCCCAGAGTTTTGTGCAACTGGCATAAATAAACTTGCAACTCGTTGGTAGAACTGCATAGAAGTAGTGGGTTTTTATTTCGACTAAATATGTTTTAAAAACAAAGTTATAGTAATTTAAATTTTGATTAAATAAGCAATATTGATTTACGAACAACCTAATAGATTGAATTAAGTTATATTATGTAAGAAAATAAATTTCTTGTATCTTTTTTTCAGACTGCTGAGGCGACTGTTGCAGAATTAAGATTCTTACCGTTTTATGAGCAAAATGTTCAAGCTTCTGAAAGTAAAAGTGATCAGTAAAGATGTATATTTTATATAAGATTTGTTTTAACTCCAGTCTGATATTTATATAAGGTTAATTTTTGCATTTGATTAAGTTTTATATTTTTTTCTAAATAAAATTTCGTTTTTACCCTAATTATAGAATTTATTTTACGTGTAATTAAGTGATATTTATCTTCATTTATATCTATAGACCGTTCAAACGTTAGAATGCAGTACAGAGCTAATGGAGTAGTTCTTTTTCACACTCTCTAGTGGGTTCTCCCAATAACATTATTTCCTTTCTTCGCGACGTTATCGGCTGTAAAACACGTTGCTCTGTGAAGACACGGTATTCTACAAATGGTTATTCATTTTTGTTCCATGTTACCTGATTTTTGCAAATTATACAAGTCTCTGATGCTTTTTTATTTAGTTTTAATAAATTAACAACAAAAGAATATAAAATACTAGGGAACAAAAATATTTTAAATGCTACGAAGATATTTTAAATACTAAGGAAGTATTTGAAATACTAGGAAATATTTAAAATACTTTTAAAGTATTTCAAGTACTGATATTTTCAGATAAGAAATATCTAATATAAATATTACGGAGAAAGTATTTACAAATCCACATATCAAGAGAATTTTTTAAGTATTTAAAATATAATATTTTAAACACAAAGTAATTGAAATACTTTTTTAAATACTTTATTTCAGTTATTCCCAACTGTGCTGTTCATTCATTGGAACGAAACTGAATCCAGGGCCGGCTTTAAGGAATCTAGCGAATCGGTTTACGGGCTTGAGCCCCCCAACACTCAGAAAACATGTTTGTAAGGGACACATTTGGTTTGTAATTAAACATGTGCCCCCTAAGAAATTTTCTTTTGCTCCTGAGCCCCCCTAAACATTTTTCTAGTTTCCGAGCCCCCCAAGGACAAATGCTCGGTGCGCGCCTGCTATCAAGTCTCCATTATACTCTGTTCAAAATCAAGAAGTAGTAATCATGCAATGTTCACGTGTTAATTTTGTCGAACTCTCGTCGTTCGTTGGCTGTTGGGCACTTAAATTTATGCGAGAGCCAATAAGGGTAGCGACTTCAATCTGTCACATGACTTTATTACTACTTCTTAATTTTGAACAAGGTACAGTATTAATGTATGGCAAGAAGATATGGAAGATTTAGCGTAAACATTTGTTTGCAAATATTTGCAGTTTGTTTTTGATTCAATGGTGGCACAATTCGTGAAAATTATTTTAAATCTCTGATAACTTTGAGTACATGTAGACTTCGTCATTAGGTAAACTTAAGTAAGCTTGACAAATTAATAAAAGTTTTAACAACAAGTAGATAAGTATTGAGAACTGATAATAACTGAAGTGACGCCTAGCGGAATATTTTTGAACTAGTAGGAATAGGATAGTACGGGGTATGAATCATTTGTTTCCATTTCTAACAATTTAATAAAATGTCTCAAAAATCGCGGCAGAATCACAGTATAGTACAGTATTCCCACTCTTGTCGGAACCTTTGATGTTCGTGTACCAAATTTTCGTAAACTCGAGCTACCTCGTCCTACCCAGGACGCTAAAGAACGATACAGACTATTACGCGTATGGATACGGACGAAGCTTTATATGACAACTGACGAAAAATTTAATTAGGTTATAAATGAAATAATTGAAAATTATGAAGATTTGCACTAAACAGGGAATTAGTTACAAAATGAAATTTAATTTTAAAATGTCAAAATTAAGAATTTTACATTTTATGACTCTAAAATGAATTTTAAAAATATTATATGCGTCGGAATAGCTTCGGAAAACTTCGCGTCCTACCCAGGGCTCACGCATGCGCATGAAAAATCTGGTACAGAAAAACGGTCGAGTGAAACTACTGTATTATACTGTGGCACAATATTAACTGCAAGGTGCATTGTTATGTATGTATATGGTTGTAATGCAAATTCCAGACGAGATGGAGATGGTAAACTAGCGTCGGCGAATCAATGCAGTTACGTCACACGACGTAACAAACGAATGCATTGTTCCAGACAATACAGTCGTTTGTTACATCGTGTGACGTAACTGCGTTGATTCACCGACGCTAGTATAGTAACATTTAAGTGGGCCAAAAAATAAGCACATTAAATAAAAACAACTGAAACATATTAAAACAAAACTAGTCAAGTATTAATAGTTTATAAGGAATATTACAAGAAAGTAGTTATGTCATCTTCAACCTCTACTTGGTTATTGCAACTTTTGAATTTAATTTTTATTTCATGTGGTGTACCTGTAAGTGCACTTGTTTGCAAATATAGTTAATATTACGTTATTATTCTCTAAAATTTCACATAAAATAATATAGCCCACATTCATAACCTGTTCACCTAAAATAAATCGATTAAAACGGGATAAATCCTAAGAAATATAACGTGTATATTTATTTATTTACCTGCAATTATTACTCTAGAAGTAATATCAGCACTCAGAAATCTAAAAATTTCGCTGTTAGCTACCCTCATCCTTAAATTTTTGTTAGAACTACCTCTCTTCGCATGTTATATAAATGTCAAAAGTATCCTATTCCTAACCACCATTTTGGAAACGACAGCAGCGCCTCTATAGGTAATGTTTATTCTCAATAGATATATGTGAATTCTTTAACATTTTATAGATATATTAATATTAAAATAAAGTTTGGTAGTCACTGAGTTGATTTATATCTTGTAGCTAGCGCCACCAGCAACAGGTGGTGGACAGGTGTTACTAAAGTTCAGTGTCAAAGGTACTCGGTTGAAAGTGAATTTTATGTTTTTTTAATTATAATTATGTTTAATATATCCAATAGTTAAGTGTGTTAATGTGCTGTATTCATGCTAATTTACAGTTGTGATAAACTTTGCGCAATTTGAATACAAAAACATTGTTTAGGATATTTTTCTTGGATCTGAAGAACTGCTAAAGGTTGGTGACATGTTAAATCATATTTTAATAAATGAAAGATGGCATGTTTAATGGTTTTGTTTTGTGTTGAGTTTTTTTAGTTGATGTTTCATTGTTTTCAATGTTTTTTGAGATGAGGTATGCCATCTTCGCAGGTAGTGTGCACCTGTTATTTTTGTGAATATGCCACGTGCTTTATAAGCCGGTTTTCGCTGGGTTTGTTTTTTAGAATATCTTATTTCAGCTTCGTACGCTGTTTAACTTCTGTATAGGCGTTTCCCAAACTCTTTATTTCTTGGTAAATACTACAGTTCATTGACTTTTAGATAACATTTGCAAATCTGTTTGGAATTTATGCATAATGAAAATTTACATTCTCTTTACTCTATTTTTAGATCTCGTATCAAGTTGTTTTAAATTGTAGTTTATGGTAATTTTCTTTGTCATCAAATGTCATTAACATTACGTTTTTTTTTTGTTTGAAACAGTCGTTCAGTTAAAAAAAAATCTAAGTCTACGAATCTGAATTCCAACTGGATTCGAAATGAATCTAAAAAGCTTTCCAGGTCCCGAAAATATTGTATGGAGTGGGCATATTAAATAAACTATGCGCAAAGATGTATTTTTTTTTACACAATTAAGAAATTTTGTGGTGTTATGTTATTTAATACTCCTATAAATGAAAAAAAAAAAAAATGAATGAAATATATATATATATTATGTAATATGAATTTCTACATGTTGTACAGCAATTAGGGGTTTCTAGAGATCTCCGGTCCAAATTACCTACCAAGGCTTGGGACTGATCTATTTATTTTACAAATCACTACTTATCCAAATGTATTATTTGCGATTCTGTTGCATAATTAATTTAATTTATTGCCCTGTAATTGTAATATGTAATAATAAATGAAATAATAATTTTATAGGTCCTTATAAATCATATTCTAGTTATAAAGATGGGCTGTATGAGGATCAAATGCCCATCCTTGCTGAACGCCAAAAAATTTTGAGTAACTAACTTAAACTAAAAAAAACTTGCCGTGTATAAGAAGCTTATTATTCATGGCTGAGTACGCATGCGCGTCTCATTATACACGGAGTGCAATATGAGTAGTTTTATGTATTTATAGTTGGACACATAATGCATTTATTATTTTATGGTCGTAGTTAAAAAAGTTTTTATTATCGTTGTCTTTATTTAAATTAACAATTAATTGTTCAATTGTGCAATTTCTATTGTTCTACCCCAGTAAATTTAAATATCTTCATTTTTTTTTTTTTAAAGACGAGTTGTCAAATCAATCTAAACATAAAATTTGATAAAACTTACTTATAATTAAGATTAATTTTATTGCGTAGAATTAGGAAAGATATGAAAATATTCGACCTCCAGTTTTTGGCCAATCTTTTGGTTTTGTTTTAATCGTCATTTTGAAAAATGTTACCTGATTCTGTTACATATTTTATTGTTAACTATTTTTTCTATACATTTTTATATCAAAGTTTCGACTCACCATTGTATATAATCTACATTGTTACAGTTTAGAAGTGAAGAACTTTTTTTTTAGGACATCACTTGTATTATATAGTGTTTAGGGGAGCCCAGTTATAAAATCTTGGCCAGGGCCCAAAACAAGTTAGTTACGGCCCTGCTACCAGTTATGTAGTTCTAGAAGAAACAAACGGAGATAAATATATAAAATATATGTTGAAGTAGGGAGAAGAGCTATTAAGTTTGAAGAAAAAGCAAAAATAGGGGGTAAGAACAGAGAGACAGACAGGGAAAAGTAAACAGTCAATGGGAAGGAAAAAGGAAAGCTTTTTACCAAAGAGTTGTGTACTAGACCGGTGCTTCTTAAAGTGGTGGGCCGCGAAGAGCCGCAAATATAACACTTAATTATTTTATTATTTAAAAAGGATACGTTTTAATGCTACATAAATATTATTCTTCATTATACATAGATTATTGAACGATCTGAGCGTAAAAAACTATATTTATGTATATATTTTAACTAATCTTGGTTCCAAAAACAAAAATTAGGGGGGCCGTGGGTTATTGATTTGAGTTGCAGGGGAGCCGCGACATCAAAAAGTTTAAGAAGCACTGTACTAGACCACGGAAGTAGAAAGAATGAGAATACAAGGACAGATGATAGAGAACATATTAATTGAGAAAACTAAAGATGCTAGGACAAGAGCAGCAGCACAACAGAATAAGGAAATCAAGATACAGTTCCAAATTTAAGACAATAAATAAGTTGTGTGGAAATGAAGAGCGAGCAAATAAGTTTTTATTAAAAAGGAAGAGTAGATGAGCAGAGAAAGCGAAACATTAAAGCATTTAAGGGTTGTGCGGGTTTGAAGGAAAAAATAACTGAAAGAACTGAGCTGTTTATATTGGGGCAATGCTTTTTTATAGACTCTGTATTTAAGAATTAAGAACTTTTCAATTAACAATACCCCTGACAATTAACAATACTTTTCAATACAAATGTAAAGATTTTTGTAGATTCCATGCTAGAAATGGCAAGAAATAATAAACTATCTATCTAATTTTAAGTTTGGTTCATACAGTAATTAAAATGTGTAAAACATACGTTTCCAAATCACTTATGAATCTGTTTATTATTCTTTTAACAAGGTCAATTTCGTAACTAATCAGTATTCTGTTGAATATTCGCGTTACTCCATCAATAGGCTCTGTTGATATAGTACAGAGCTGCTATAGCAATACTTGCACACATATCCACATACCACAAGTTGAATATTAAATAGGCTTACTGCATTACATATTAGATGAAGAACTAATTATTTTTCTACAGACCATTTCAATTAGTTTATAAACATTAGTTTGAACATCATCTTTTACTGAAAACGGTAATAGTTGATTGAAGTAGCTTGATGGTAATGTACCTCATGTTTTAGGGTTCGAATCCCGGTCGAAGTATGGATGCAATTTGTGATTGGAATGCACCAATTTATTTATGTAATTTGGAAAATACACCGATACAAATTATTCTAGCTATTATCAATCGCCGCAATAATAAAAATCAGCTGTGGCCACCACAGGACCGACCGCCATCATAAAGTACTTGTATAAAATACATTCTAGCAGCAGAGTAGAAATAACTTGGCCTAATATTTTCTAACAGAGATATTGTTTATTATGACCATGGAAACGTTACATATAAGTATGAAAAAATTGAGACTTGGAAAAAATTTGGAAAATTTTTCAATTTTTTTTCGTTTATCAAAAAATGTATCAAATAAAAGTTGTTAGTTATTGCTTTTATAGCAACTTTCGAAATATTTTTCTGTTGTGAAATATTCGCAAAAATCTTAAAATCGACACGAGTAAACTTCCATTTTTAGTCAACCGATTTTTACCAAAAGTTGATCAACTCGTGCCATTGATGGCAGAAGCTTAAATATGAAGTTTCATAAAAATCCTTTCAGCCGAATTTGCTCTGCACGTGTACACAGACAGACAGACGGACGGACGGACAGACAGACAGACGGACAGACAGACCGACAGACATCATGCTAAAAATAGTCAAAACGTTATGTAGGGACGTCAATTCGTGGAGATCCATCGAAATCTCGAAACGTCAAAATCGGTATGATCACATTCAGACCAATCTGTAACTCTGTTACTATGATAATAGTTACTAAATTCGTCACTATGAGCAAGGTCAGTTACTATCATGAATGAAAGTCATTGTATTTTTTATAATATTTTATGTTGTAGTAACGTTATTACACAGTAACTTTTTACAGAATTGATCTGAATACCTCCCTTATATATGTATGTTGGCGGTCGGTAAAAAATAGATACTTTCAAAATTTTTCAAAAATTTTTCTCTACACGTGTACACATACAGACGGACAGACAGACAGACAGACATCATGCTAAAAATAGTCAAAACCTTATATAGGGACCTCAATTCGTGGAGATCGAAATTTCAAAATCGGTATGATCACAATACCCCCTTATATATGTTGGCGGTCGGTAAAAAGTCGTACCAAAGTTCTTCAATGTAGCAAATGTTCAGAATAAGTTGTTATTAAATTTTAAGCAATCTATTTTTAAAGGATACCTTGTCTCGCGAAACCCTAGAAATTTGGTTTGGTCTGGGATTTTGTGAAACCCATTTTGGAAAAACTTTGGAAAAAAATTTAAAATATGTTTATTCAAAAAATTTTTCATCTTTCGTAACAAAGATATGAACTAAAATTTGTACATGACTGTGATGGGACGTACTATATTTTGAAAGTCTGATATTAGGAGTAAAAATTTTAGTATAATTAATCTTATTTATAATTTTTCTATCTCTAGTAAAGCTGCTTGCTTGATTCCATAATATTATTATGAAAGGGTTCAGTTGTTGAATTAAATTTGAACTGGCTTATACATTGAGGAAAGTTTATAATGAGTAAGAAGAGGTTAATTTGAAAACGGTTGTTTTGGCAAAAAAACGTATATTACCACAAAATTCATCCAATACCGTAATGATTAAATATAAAAAGTTCACACCTGAATTTCGGGTAATATGCGGTTGCAGGGTATCTCAACAGAACCAGTATTTCAGGAAGAGAAGTGTACTCAGATGTTGTAAGATAAGATATTTTCGGTACAGTTATTGCAGAAGCCATAATCAAACAAGAATTGAAAATAAACATGTAATTATTCGGTGGTGTAAAGTGCTGAGCAAAACTTTCTCATACCATCAAGGCGAGCACACTTGCTACTTGTATTTTGAGTATTTATATCAGGGATGGGGAGTCGGAGTCGGGAATTGACGAGTCGAGTGTTGGAAAAATGTTCATGTAACCAGTGATGGCATCCTAAATTTTTAGGAAGCGGTTCCATAAAGTCATGTGATATCTAGGAACCTATTCTGTATTTTTAAGAGTGAAAACGCATCACTTACTTCCATTTATTAAATATAAGGAAAAAATTTTAAGAGCGTATTATTAATAAGCTATAAAATAAATATTACATTTCATAAATAAAGGAAAAAATAAATAAAATTTAGTATAATTGATATAATTTTTTTATTTTGATACAATATTTTGATATAATCCTTTGGTATCATTGTATAATTAACAAAATAGGAATTAAAAAAAAACTCATTTATTTGCTCAGGTATTTCCATATTGACATTCTGATTTCATCATATTTTTGTCCAGAACGATTTTTGATTCTAGGATCATCAGCTGCATTGTGATGTCTTAGCCATTATCTAACTGAATCGTTGCAATCCCAACGATCCAATGGAAGTCCTATTAAATTAATTACTAATAGATTTCTTTTATCCGAATAAATTGTATTCATTACAGAAAATCCCCTATCTGCCTCAGCAGAACTTATAGAAATTGTATTAATTATATTTTTGGCTTTTTGAATAGCATCGGGTATAAAATGTTTATCGTTAGTTCTTGTAACGTTTTCAACATAATCGCGGAAGTCATTAACAGAGATCTCATGGCGAAATACCAAAGAATTAAGCTTCTTCTATATTCCAATAATATGGATTCACAATTTTAACTAATTCAAAAATTTTATTATTTTTATCTTGAATGTTATTACTTAAACTTATACTATTGGAATCCATTAATCACAATATCATATTTGTTATCATGGCATTTAATCTTTGGAAGAGATAGTTTCATTAACCTTCCTTTCGTATGTTCCGCTGTTTTCTGTGAGATATTCAAATGCTGTAATTATTCTTTTGAACAATTGTTTAGCACGTAATATATTTGTACTGCATCTGACAATAAAGACATTTCCTCCAGTATGTCGATCATTAAGGCCAAATATTTAATAAAATATTTGTTGCCGAGACGCTTGGTCATTCCAGAAAATTTGTTATTGGTAGAAAAAAAGGCATAATATGCTGGATAAGATCTCCATGTTGCAATTACTGTTCTATAACTGCATGCTGCCCATCTTGGACCGAAAACTCGACCAATTTTCAGAATTTCAATTCACAATGTATTAGATATTGAATTCAGTGCCATTTGGTTTTTATTAGACTGGTGAAATATTTTATATATTTCATCTATAAACGATTTAAAGTGATTCACATGCTTTATATCTTTGATAGAATCATCCAAAACAAGTTGGAGGCGATGACTGCAGGGCACGGCGCACGATTCAACACTGAAATCAGAGTAATTCATTTATTTTTAATAATTCTAACAACCGGTTCCCTAAGGTTTCAATAATTTTAAGAAACGGTTCGCGCGAACCGGTCCGAACCGGTAGGATGCCATCACTGCTTGTAACTACTATAAGATAACCAAACACGGGAAATCCAGCGCCGCATAGGATTGGGCTACGCAGCGTTTGGAAGGTTAAGAAAGGTTTTCATTAGTGACTTACCTATTTACCTTAAAAGGGTAGTTTATAGATCAATGCGATTGACTAACACCCACTGTGAAGTGCGAAAAACCTAAGAGTTAGTAAGAATATTTTACATGATAATAAATTAATTTATTCATTGGTATTGAAAGGGTACTAGTCCGACACCAAAAGAGGGCTGTATAATGCCCAAGAGTAAAGCTAATCCTGAAAAATCATCAAAAGTGTATATGCAGATATTGCTTACTGCTTTTCATTTAAGGGGACATTCGCCTTTGGAATTGAAAAAAAAAACACTTTTTAAAAATTTTATTATGAAAAAACTATTATATTTATTGTCAAAATTTCTTTTGGACATTGTTAAACAGTCTCTAAAGAATATAAATTTTTTTTTTTTTTTCATTTTTAGTTTCCCTTTGCTGCTGTAGAGGGCGTCATCCAAAAGTTACTTTTCAAACGGTAGGACATATTGTGGACCTCCTGTAACAGATTTTTGAAAAATTCAAAATGGATTCTATTCTTGAGACTCAAAACTATACAATAAGCCTCTAAAACTCATAATTTTTCATATTTTGAAGTTTTTGTATGTATATTTCTGAAAAATGCGAAAAACCGGCATTTTTTGAGGCTAAGTCACCCCCGTAAAAAAAGGGGGGTAGTATTTTTTTAAACTTTTAGAGGCTTATTGTTTACTATTTTCAATAAGTAATCGAATGCTTTTTGGTTTTTTAAAATCGGTCGAGTAGATTCGGAGAAAAATGTCCTACCAGTTTGAAAAAGGTAGTTTCGAGAAAAACGCGTTTAAAGTTTTTTTACCATAATTTTATTGAATAAAAGGTCGAAAACTTTTTTTTTACCTTTAATCGGCCATTCCTGGTGAATACTGAGGACCCTCGTTATCTAGTAATTGCTGTAAGTGGCTGGCCAAAGCTTTTTTCTTCTTAATTCGACCTTCTTTTGACTGCTCACTGCTCCTCCTATTGGCTTGAGAGATACGGTCCTCGTCAACTTTTTGCGCAAAAGCCGTTGCAGTTTCGCCAATTTTGATGCCCATGAGATCCATAATAGCTAGGTAAGTTCTCGAGCCTTCGTTGAAAATGGATGCTGCGATCCACGCTGCAATTTCAGTCACATCTTTGCCAGAAAACTTGCTTTTCGGAGAAATGTTCCAAATCAAATTGTTGTAACTTTCGTTACTACTTTGAGTATTTTTGCCAAGACATCTTTGCAGCAACTCATCACTACTAAGTGACATCACTACTAAGTAAACTGGCAAAATGTAGCCACAAATGCTTGGATCTAGTGGTGGCTTATGAGTAAAAGGCTCATTTTTTTCCTCGCTTTGCAAAAATTTACACCAATCCTTATTGCAATACTCGTGACGAGGTTCTGCATCTGTTGAAATTTTGTGATAATAGCCGGCAAGAATTTCTTTTTTCATGTTCTCGATGGAATCGGGATATCTCTGAATTGCAAGACTATAAAACACAGACAATTCTCGAATCAATTTTAGAGTCAATGTAGCCGTTTTAGGTTTGGGGACGGCTTATACAGGTGCGGAATTTTTGATCTCAGTTTTTGATTTTCTATCTCGTTTTACTGGCTTTTTTTGATTTTTTCTCTTGTCTTTTTTTTCTTTCTTCTTCTCTCTTTTTTCTCTCTTTTTCTAAAATTGTCAATTTTTTTTTACTTCTACTAAGCGATGGTACATGGTTTTTACTCATGGGCATACGCTGTTACAAATATAGCTGTAACTTTTTTTCTATTACGAATTTCTTGATGAAATTTTAGGAGGCAACTTAAGAACGTATATAGAATCGATATATGTAAAAATCTCAAAATCTATTTTTTTAAAATTTCAAAAGCGAATGTCCCCTTAAAAATCCCAAATTAAATCACTCACAACAAAATAAGGAAGGTTTTAGTGCGTGGTGGAAAATTTTAAAAAATGGTCAAGAGCTCTTTCAAGAGGTCAAGAGGTCAATAGAATCGATCCATTTTCAGTACGCATAGGAATAGACTTTTCGGGAACACCACAATAAAAAAAAAAAAAAACACACACACCACATATTCTACCTCACGGGTGATGTGGACATGAGTATATTTTTCATAAATGCGCATGAGCAACAACAATTTTTAGAATCAGTTAAATAACAGAGAAAGAAAGTTAGTTAAAATTTTTGGCGGAGAGCAACAAAGGCAGCCCATCTAAATGACTACACTACATATGAAAAACAATAAATAAAATCAATAAAAATACGCATACTCAATAAAAGAAATCTTGCACAGATAAACACAAATAAATAAGATAAAAAGACTGTTCGAAAAATTGAACAGACTCAGGGTGATGGTAAGAGGTTGTAAAGGGGCCAATTACCATCGAATATCACAGTATGTAAATAGAACAAATTAAAATAAGGTTTTTCACAGATAAAACAGTAAGTTCGTTTCTCTCAGGAAGAGTATCAGCCTGTCCATGAGTACTCTGTCATCACCTAAACCAACGGATAGGTCATAGCATAGGCCTAAACTCTCCCTGACATCCTCGAACTGTACACATTCAGTTAAAATGTGTAACACAGACAAATCTGTGTTACACGTCTCACATAGAGGGGAGTCTTCATCTCGAAGGAGGTGTCTGTCTATGGGTCCAGTGGCCTATACGGAGGCGTGTGATAGTGGTTTCCTCTCTGCGGTCAATCCTGCAGGAAGAACCCCATGGTTTAACGTCTCCCTTAATCTGTCTTAACTTGACGTTCTGTATACTGCTCCACTCATGCTGCCACCTGGCTAAAACCATATGTTTCAGATGACTCTTTACGTCATCTGGAAATATGAAACTCACATCAATCATAGGTCTGTGTGAGGCGGCTTTTGCAGCTTCATTAACAGAGGAAGAAAAAACGAGAACTGAAGTTTAAGTTTTAGTATTATACTAGTTGGTATTAGTTAGTATTATACTTCGTACGGTTTTTGTAGTGCATATTTTTTCTGTAACGTAAATGATAAGTGAGATATTTTATTTTCAAGTAGCACACAAAATAAACGTTTCTTTATTCTAAACCATACTTTTCTATATATTTTTGATGTTTAGTCAATAATAAGTGAGATATTTCGTTTAGAACTAACTCTCCCTATAGCCCCCCAAATATATAGCTTGTTAAAAACTGCATTGAGCAATCAAAAAAAAATAGTATATTGTGCAACTAGCGCGGAATATGCATTCTGCGCGTGTTGCTCACTATGCTTTTCTTCCGATTACCATTTCTCAATAAATAAATAATCAAGAAAATACAATATAAATGTGGTAACAGCCATTAACGCGCGCGCAGCCAATACAGGAATGAAAATTCTCAGAAACTGCACATGCGTATTGCTGCGAATTTATTCTTTCCCGCACAACGCACATGCGCTTTGTTGCGAATTTATTCTTTCCCGCACAACGCACATGCGCATTGGGGCGCATTTATCATCGCCTGCGCGCGCATGAGGGTAACATGCGAAATTAAGCTAATTTCCTGTCAACTAACAGTATCGAAATGAGACAGTTTCATAGGGGTCGTAGGAAAAAGAATGTTTCCTCACATACGTTTTTGATGTAAAGTAAATAATACATGAGATAGTTCAAGATTTTAGTTTTAGGGTGTATCCCCGTGCCTTCCCAAATATTCATTAAATCGAAAAGTATATACAACAAAAAGATTTGTTTCCTTATTATAAATAATTTTTATCATACACATTTTTGCTAGTAAGTCAATAATAAGGGAGATATTTCACAAGTTTAGCTTTAGGTTGTCCCCCGTAACTCCCCAAATATTTATCTAACTAAAAAATGCATAGAAATAAAAGATTTATTTTCATATTATAAACTATTTTTGTCATATGTGATTTTGCTATCAATAATAAAGGAGATGCGTTGCCGAAAGTTTGCGCAACAAACATAAATGTTTGAGCCCTCTTTGTATTTGTTGCGCGTACGTCACTGGCCACATATATATGCACTGGGCGTTATTAATGCGACACACGGTAGCCGTCAATTACTGACTCTTCTTTTTATATTATGGACCGTTAAAATTACATATTCGTGTGCTCGAAATCATGGAACAAATTGCTCAAATTGGTTCACTTCACTACCAGCTCACCACACAATTATTGTAAAATATAAAATATATTTTTTTATTCAAAATTAGGAAGAATACGACTTGCAGAATGATATTGAAATAACATAATTTAGTATTTGCACCTCAAAAAATAGCAATCAGAAAATTTTTCATAAGAATGTTATTATTTATTATGTTTAACAGTTTCAAACGCCACCATTTAATGGTTTCCCTTCTGGCAGTTTCATACTCCCACTCTCATAGAAAGTCCCGTACTTAGAGCTAAAAAACTCATCAAGGTGCTGTTTACAGTCTTCCAGAGAATTGAATGATTTTCCGTTCAACGAATTTTGTAAAGAGCGGTAATCTGACGATGCCAAGTCGGTGGATGAGGCAACACATCCCAACCAAGTTCCAACAACTTTTGTCGGTGACCAAAGATACGTGTGGTCTAGCGTTATCCTGATGGAAGACTACTCCTTTACGATTGGCT